>CM065589.1:13208028-13373220 GCA_033119425.1 Bufotes viridis | reverse complement strand
GACCGGAGAGGTGAGAGATTCTGATGATGTCACATTACATCATTCTTATCTATGGTAATAACAGATGATATGACCGGAGAGGTGAGAGATTCTGATGATGTCACATTACATCATTCTTATCTATGGTAATAACAGATGATATGACCGGAGAGGTGAGAGATTCTGATGATGTCACATTACATCATTCTTATCTATGGTAATAACAGATGATATGACCGGAGAGGTGAGAGATTCTGATGATGTCACATTACATCATTCTTATCTATGGTAATAACAGATGATATGACCGGAGAGGTGAGAGATTCTGATGATGTCACATTACATCATTCTTATCTATGGTAATAACAGATGATATGACCGGAGAGGTGAGAGATTCTGATGATGTCACATTACATCATTCTTATCTATGGTAATAACAGATGATAGGACCGGAGAGGTGAGAGATTCTGATGATGTCACATTACATCATTCTTATCTATGGTAATAACAGATGATATGACCGGAGAGGTGAGAGATTCTGATGATGTCACATTACATCATTCTTATCTATGGTAATAACAGATGATATGACTGGAGAGGTGAGAGATTCTGATGATGTCACATTACATCATTCTTATCTATGGTAATAACAGATGATATGACCGGAGAGGTGAGAGATTCTGATGATGTCACATTACATCATTCTTATCTATGGTAATAACAGATGATATGACTGGAGAGGTGAGAGATTCTGATGATGTCACATTACATCATTCTTATCTATGGTAATAACAGATGATAGGACCGGAGAGGTGAGAGATTCTGATGATGTCACATTACATCATTCTTATCTATGGTAATAACAGAAGGACATGGCTGTAGAGGTGATGGACTCTGGAAATGTCAGTAGTGAAATTTATTGCTGTGTCTCCCCATACCCAGGATTATAAAGTGGTGAAGAAGACCTCTAGTGAGCGCTGTCAGGCCCCTGTGTCTGAAGGATGGGGAAGAACCCTGAGCCCAATCACGGGACCTCCACCTCACCCCCTGATACACGAGGAGATCAATGCACAGAAGATCCTAGAACTCATCCACAAGATGATGGAGCTGCTGACTGGAGAGGTGACACTGCTGGGAATGCTGGGACATTATACAGTAACAGCACTGGAGGGGTCTGGGTGATGACGGTGTCATTGTGTTGTCAGGTTCCTATAAGGTGTCAGGATGTCACTGTCTATTTCTCCATGGATGAGTGGGAGTATGTAGAAGGACACAAGGATCTGTATGAGGACGTCATGGTGGAGAACCATCAGACCTTCACATCACCAGGTAATAGACAGGACTAAATACTAATATATTTTAATTATCTGTATGTGAATAATGAATTCAGTCACTGTATGTGTCTCCTACAGGAAGATCCAGTAAGAGGAGAACACCAGAGAGATGTCCCAGTCCTCATGCTCCACAGGATCATCAGGTAGATGGAGATATTCTTCTATGGCATGTAGAAGGCTGTGAAGTCCTTGTGTTGTGTCTTGTTTTACCCCATATTATTATATGTGTAATGCAAAAGGGTGAGATGATGGGAATAAAGATGCCTGGAACCGCCTTAAATGTTCTGGTTATGGATACTGGCAGCAGGAATAAGAAACCAACTGGATGGATTTATTCCTGTCTTTTCCTCCCTTTTTCCTGAGACAAACATCACTGAACTCCAACTTCCTCCCATAAAACAACTTGACGCATATTTAGCCCAATACATACAGTATGTGAATGAGGATCTCGTCATTGAGCCATCATCTAATATCTCTGTTCTGCTTTAGATCTATAGCCATTTTGCTCAGATAAATGGTGCTGTCATGTTATTTTTGATCATTATGATAATGTCTATGATTGGCCTTGATTGTTATAATGTTTGTTTTGCAGCTTTTGAATGCGGATAAAGATGTGAGCAATATTAATTCTACAGAGACATATGTGAGGGGTGATGCCCAGTGTAAGGAGGAATTTCCTACAGAGACATATATGAGGGGTGATGACCAGTGTAAGGAGGAATTTCCTACAGAGACATATATGAGGGGTGATGACCAGTGTAAGGACGAAATTCCTACTGATAACCACCGAGGTGAGTAGAAACCATTAAACATAGAAGGGAAGACTCACAGATTCTACTTATTCACTGGCAGGAAGTTTTCTTTTCCTTTAAGCTCTGTCGTATCAGATTTTCCTGGTGTATTCTTCTTATTCAGCCAAAATACATATTAACTATGTACAAAAATATGAGACTGTTACAGGTGAAAACACATGCTGTTAAAGTAAAATATGCCTCTGTGAAGAAGGCCGATTTATTTATCTGCTGTCAGTACTGATGAGGGAAAAGCATTTTCCTAATTTTGGAACAAACATTTGGTCTTATTAGACTGGGAGCTGAGGAAAGACTCCACCCGACCTTTCCAAACTTGTGCATTTGTCCGCTTTCAGACGAGCGTATTGAAATCCGTCAGTATTCTGGCTCAGGATACTGATGATATGCCATCAGTATTGTCATCAGGATTGTTTCAGGATTTCATCAGGATTTACATGCGTATTTCTTCCTTCCTTTATTATTTATGCACTGCACACACTGGAATATGTGTATTTGGAAAGAAATCCGCACAAAACTCGGACATGCTGCGGATTTAATTAGCTCTATTCAATAATATTGAATGCTGATTCCAGATCATAAAATCCAGACTATGTACGCATTACAAATACGCTTGTCTGAAAGTAGCCTAACAGCTATTTCTACGGTTTGTTACTGTGCCTTTAAATTGTTTGTTTTACTGTAATGTGCATCTATTTAGTAGAGCCTGAGATATAAACATAGTAACATAGTACATAAGGCCGAAAAAAGACATCTGTCCATCTAGTTCGGCCTGTCATCCTGCAAGTTGATCCAGAGGAAGGCAAAAAAAACCCTGTGAGGTAGAAGCCAATTTTCCCCACTTAAGGGGAATAAAAAACTCCTTCCCGACTCCAATCAGGCATCAGAATAACTCCCTGGATCAACGACCCCTCTCTAGTAGCTATAACCTGTAATATTATTACGCTCCAGAAATACATCCAGGCCCCTCTTGAATTCCTTTATTGTACTCACCATCACCACCTCCTCAGGCAAAGAGTTCCATAGTCTCACTGCTCTTACAGTGAAGAATCCTCCTCTATGTTTGTGTACAAACCTTCTTTCATCCAGACGCAGAGGATGTCCCCTCGTCACAGTCACAGTCCTGGGGATAAATAGATGATGGGAGAGATCTCTGTACTGACCCCTGATATATTTATACATAGTTATTAGATCTCCCCTCAGTCGTCTTTTTTTCTAAAATTAATAATCCTAATTTTGATAACCTTTCAGGGTACTGTAGTTGCCCCATTCCAGTTATTACTTTAGTTGCCCTCCTCTGAACCCTCTCCAGCTCTGCTATGTCTGCCTTGATCACAGGAGCCCAGAACTGTACACAGTACTCCATGTGTGGTCTGACTAGAGATTTGTAAAGTGGTAGGACTATGTTCTCATCACGGGCATCTATGCCCCTTTGATGCAACCCATTATCTTATTTGCCTTGGCAGCAGCTGCCTGACACTGGTTTTTACAGCTTAGTTTTCTGTTCACTAGAATTCCTAGGTCCTTTTCCATGTCAGTGTTACCGAGTGTTTTACCATTTAGTATGTACGGGTGACTTGCATTATTCCTTACCATGTGCATAACCTTACATTTGTTAGTGTTAAACCTCATCTGCCACTTATCTGCTTAAACCTCTAATCTATCCAGATCCCTCTGTAGCAGTATACTGTCCTCTTCCGTGTTAATTACTTTAATTACTTACAGTTTAGTGTCATCAGCAAAAATAGATATTTTACTTTGCAAGCCTTCTTCGAGATCATTAAGAAATATATTGAAAAGAATAGTAATATTAATACTGACCCCTGAGGTACCCCACTAGTGACAGTGACCCAATCTGAGTGTGTACCGTGAATAACCACACTCTGTTTTCTATCTCTCAGCCAGTTACTTACCCACATACAGACATTTTCTCCCAGTCCGAGCATTTTCATTTTATATACTAACCTTTTATGAGGTACGGTGTCAAATGCTTTTGAGAAGTCCATATATACGACATCTATTGATTCACCGCTGTCAAGTCTACAACTTATCTCCTCGTAGAAACTGATTAAATTAGTTTGACATGACCGATCCCTCATGAAGCCATGCTGATATGGCGTTATTTGCTTATTTCCTGTATGGAAAATGCTTCTGTGGCGCTCAGTGTGCTCCACTCTTATTTGGCAGCTGTACCGCAGCAGGACCGCAAAGCCTGCTGCAATAGGAAAACAAACTGAATGTATAATCAAGTGGTACTGCGCTCAAAAGTTACATAGAACAAGTAGTAATAAGGGAGAACGGGGTTTTGGCGATATTCTATCTACCGAAAATGCACACAGGTTTGCAGTGTAAGAGAACAGCAATAATGGTAACACTGAAAAAAAGGAAAGAAATCGGATTGTAGAAAAAATTCATAGTGCAGCTGTCAAAAAGGAAAAAACTATGTCCAGAATGGAGAACAAAAAAGGGATACACAATTAATTATAGAGGAAGAATTGACCAGCGAAAAACCTGATACAATCGCTAAAAAGAAGGGCAGTTTTAGGAAAACGGTCAAGCAGAATTTTTTTCAGATCCGAAAATTAGGAAACAAAAAAGGGGATGTAGAGGGGGGAAATTCTCCCAAAAAAACAAGAAACAACCAATAGGGGAAACCGCCATAGATGAAAGCTTGGGGCAAAAAATATACAATCTCAGTAATCATGTACTAACAGGGGGTGAGGAAAGAATCTTGGTAAAGGGTTTAAAGTTTGTTCCCACTACATATTTAAATTAATTTCAGGCCTTTATAGGGATTAGAAGATTCATGAGGAGATTAGCGTTAAAGAAATATTTAATGAAAAAAGAAATAAAAAGAGAGGTAACATCTAAATATAACCCTAAAGTCAAAGAACACCAGACAGAGGAGGAGCCTATAGATACATTTAAACATACAGACCTAAAACCAAAATCTAGGTATAACCCATTACAAGAATATTCCTCTGCCTTCAATAGCTTCATGAATCTAGTGACCAGAGACGTAAGAAAAATCCGCCAGCCAAAAAATACCCAATATTTGAATAATATTACCAAAGAGGAAAAGAATGCCATAACCACAATGCAAGACAATCATTACATTATTATCCGTCCTGCTGATAAAGGCGGAGGTATAGTCATCATGAACACTGAAGATTATCATAAGGAAGCAAAAAACATCCTGAGTGACAATAGGACATACAAAAAACTAAAATGTGACCCTACAGAGACGTTAAAAAAACAGCTTAAGAATCTGGTCAAAATAGGTAGAGACCAGGGTATCCTTAATAAAAAAGAGGCTTCTTTCATTAATAATGAACATCCGAGAATCGCAGTACTATACCATAACCCGAAAATTCGCAAAGATACTCAACAACCACCGGGGAGACCGATAGTGTCGGGGATAGACTGCCTGACAAGTTCACTCTCAAGGTACGTTGATCAGCAACTACAACCATATGTACAGGCGCTCCCGACATATTTAAAGGACACTAAACACACGTTACAAATTATTAATAACATAGAATGGAAAGAAGGCTACATAATAGGAACTCTGGACGTAAAATCACTTTACACCGTGATAGAGAACACCAAAGGGGTTAATGTGGTTAAACACTTTATGAGAACTGGAGGGGACATGCCAGAAGCCCAACTAAACTACTTGGGGGAGTGCATTATGTTTATTTTAACAAAAAATAATTTTTTTATATGATGGAAATATTTACCTCCAGACATGGGGGACCGCGATGGGGACGAAATTCGCACCGGGGTTTGCAAATTTATATGTCGGTTGGTGGGAGCAGCAATAAATCCACCCCGACAGCGGACCCCGGGCGGGTCTCGTCCTCTGGCGGCGTTTTATCGATGATATCCTTTTTTATGGGATGGGGGGGGGGGATAAAATTATTAGAATTTTTAAAAGAAATTAATAAAAATGAATTTTATCTAGAGTTCGTGTCCACAAATAGCAACAAGGAAATTAACTTTTTAGATTTAACTATTTATGCGGAGGGGAATAAATTATTAACAAACACATACAATAAACCTACTGATGCCAACAGTTTTATTGCCATGGAGAGCTGCCACCTACCAAGGTGGCTAGAAAATACATCAAGAAGTCAATTCTTGAGAATTAAAAGAAATTGTACAGAAATAAATGAATATGAAAGGGAGGCGGAGCTTCTACAGAGAAGATTTGAGTACAAGGGATATGATAAAACAAAACTGATACAACAAAAAATAGAAATAAACCAATTAAATACACTGACTTTGATAATGGAGGGCCAAAGAAGGAAGAAAATAACTAAAAAAAGAAGTAGAAATGATGGTTCCACCAATCATCACACCATATAACAATCAGGTGCCCGATTTCAAGAAAATTTTAAAGAAACACTGGGACATCCTTAACCCCCTCAGCCCCCCTAGCTTAAACCCCCTTAATGACCAGGCCACTTTTTACAATTCTGCACTACGCTAATTTCACCGTTTATTGCTCCGTCATGCAACTTACCACCCAAATGAATTTTACCTCCTTTTCTTCTCACTAATAGAGCTTTCATTTGGTGGTATTTTATTGCTGCTGACATTTTTACTTTTTTTGTTATTAATCAAAAATGACCGAATGTCAAAATGACTTTTTTCACTTTCTGTTGTAATTTTTTTTAAAAAACTACATTTCTATATAAATTTTTCTCTAAATTTATTGTTCTACATGTCTTTGATAAAAAAAATCCAATAAGTGTATATTTATTGGTTTGGGTAAAAGTTATAGCGTTTACAAACTATGGTGCAAAAAAGTGAATTTCGGCATTTTGAAGCGGCTCTGACTTTCTGAGCACCTGTCATGTTTCTTCAGGTGCTAGAATGTCAGGATAGTATAAATATCCCCCAAATGTCGCAAAATTCTGCCCTACTCCTACCTGCGTGCAGCATTGCGCCACTGGCCGGGGCGCCAAGCAGTACGCCATCCAAGGGAATTTAGATACCAGATACCATTTGGACCTTGGGACTTGCGATATTTACCATCTCCGAAAAACGCAACTACGGCAGACTGCAGGACTGAACCAATGTACACACAGGTACACTGTTTTGTATGAGATATAATTACACTGCAAACCTGTGTGCATTTTCGGTAGATAGAATATCGCCAAAACCCCGTTCTCCCTTATTACTACTTGTTCTATGTAACTTATGAGCGCAGTACCACTTGATTATACATTCAATTTGCTTATTTCTGTTGAGATCCTCTAAGATAGCATCTCTTAGAAAACCTTCAAACAGTATACCCACAACAGATGTTAAACTTACCGGTCTATAGTTTCTGGGCTCTGTTTTTGGACCCTTTTTAATAATGGCACCACATTTGCTATGCGCCAATCCTGTGGAACACTCCCTGTCAGTATAGAGTCCGTAAATATCAGAAATAAGGGTCTGGCTATGACATTACTTATTTCTCTTAGGATATGGGGGTGTATGCCATCTGGTCCTGGCGATTTGTCTATTTTAATCTTTTTAAGACACCACTGTACTTCTTCCTGAGTCACATACTTAATACAAACATACGCTTGAAAACAAACTTGCGTTGTTTGTCTGCTTTTATAGGTGACTCTCCCAAGTCAATGAGTCAGCTCCTTTACATTATTTCTATGGCTTTAAAAAACAGGTAATATTTGCACATTTTTCTTGTAGGGACCAGTGTGAAAAATGCAGGATCATATATAATTTTAACCTGTTCCCCACCGACGTACGACTATATACATCAGCGTTTGGAGCTTTAAATATGATGCCCGCTTGGTAGCGCAATAGCCGCTGGGTACCTGCTGTTTTAAACAGCAGGCACCCTAGGCTTATGTATGCGATCGACTATACTTCCCACTACATTGTATGCAACCTTAAATGGTGCCATTAGAAAGTGCAACTTGTCCCACAAAAAAACAAGCCCTCATATGGCTATTTGAATGGGAAAAATAAAAGAGTTATGGGTTTGGGAAGACTAGAAGTAAAAAACTAAAATGAAACATGGAAAATCACCTTGTTATTAAGGGATTAATATGCATAGTTACATGGGGGAAAAAAACATATATTGAACTTAAAAGTGTATTTTAAACAATGGCATTTTCTGATTAATCATACCCTCTATGTAGGCTATCTACTTAAAGAGGTTGTCCAAGTTATATTTATTGATGACCTATCCTTAACCTATCAATATCAGATCGGCAGGGATCCGACTTCTCTTCAAACAGCTGATCAGTGGGGGTGCCTAAGGATTGGTCAGCAATAAATATAACTTGGACAACACCTTTAATTAAAGGGTTCTGTAGCTTTTTATTACTGATGATCTATCCTTTGGGTAGCTCATCAGCATCTGATCAGTGGAGGTCTGACTCCCAGGACCACTGCCGATTAGCTGTTTGAGGAGACAGCAGCTCAACTCCGTTCACTTCAATGGGGCTGAGCAGCGCCCAGGCCACTGATAGTAGTCGTGATTAGAGATGAGCGAACTTTAAAAAAAAGTCAGGTGTTCGGCGTTCGGGTTGTGGTAAGTCGCGCATCCCGTTATGGATTCCACTATAGCGGCATATGGAATCCATAAGGGGCGGCTGCCACCAACCCGAACTGTTGAACAGCCGAAGGACTTGGGGTGACGTCACTGTCATGTGATCAGTGCAGGGGGCGTGGCTCAGTACGGGGTCAAATCCAGTGCTGAGCCACGCCCCCTGCACTGATCACATGACAGTGACGTCACCCCAGGTCCTTCGGCTGTTCAACAGTTCGGGTTGGTGGCAGCCGCCCTTATGGATGCCATATGCCACTATAGTGGAATCCATAGCGAGATGCGCAACTTACCACAACCCAACGCCGAACACCGGACTTTTAAAAGTTCACTCATCTCTAGTCGTGATGTCACTGGCCTGCGGGAAACAACAAGAAGGCCACGTCGCGACTGCTAGCACTACTGCCTTCTCAAACAGCCGATCAGATACTTATAATCTATCCAAAGGATAGATCATCAGTAATAAAAATCTACAGAATCCATTTAAGAAAGTTTATTTGGCAGACAGCTACTTGTACCCCTCCCATACATATGCCTAAATCGGCTTATCTCCCCAAGAACAAAAATTTGAACATGAAAAAATCTAACTGCCGGTTCCTTCCACACATTAAAGGGTAGGCAGGTTCAGACAGCATTTTCATACATACATATCTTGCAATTTGTATGAAATTCCTAGTATAAAAATTATATAAAGTATCTAGGGTACTGGTACAGGGTCCTTTCTCTTCTTGTACCAGTTTGTAACTTATCTTGTTCTTTCCTTTTGTACCTGTTTTGTTTCATGTATGCCTACCACCCCTTTTCATATGTACATCACCATGGAAGGAATGGAGAAATAATTATTAAATTTTCAAGGTTATAGTATTTAAAATTAATACAGTTTTATTTTTGGCAGATGACTGTATCGGGAGCTCAGAGGGACATCTGATCTCTTCAGCTTTTCAAGCAAGTGGTCATGGTCTCGCACAAGACACATATGAAGAGCATGCCATTATCTCGGATATACCCTCAGCTCTTCACAGCCAAGGTTGCTCATCTGATCCTTTTAAACATCTTTTATCTTCTGATTCACTACAGACTGTAAAGCAGAATAAAAGTCACAGAAGGGGTGTTAAACATCAAAGAACGTACACAGGAAAGAAGACAATGTCATGTTTAGAATGTGGAAAATGTTTTACTTGGAAATCACAACTTGTTGAACATCAACGAACTCACACAGCGGAGACGCCATTTTCATGCCAAGAATGTGGGAAATACTTCAAAAGAAAAGCACATGTTGTTAAACATCGGAGAAGTCACAAAGGGGCAAAGCCATTTTCATGTTCAGAATGTGGGAAATGTTTTACTTGTAGATCAAAATTTGTTGAACATAAACGAACTCACATAGGATATACATCTTTCCCATGTTTTGAATGTGGAAAATGTTTTACTTGGAAATCAAAACTTGTTGCACATCAAAGAACACACACAGGGGAGACGCCATTTTCATGCCAAGAATGTGGGAAACGCTTCATAAGTAAAGGAAATCTTGTTAAACATCATTTAACTCACACAGGGGAGAAGCCATTTTCATGTTCAGAATGTGGAAAATGTTTTACTAGGAAGTCAGATTGTGTTTACCATCAACGAACCCACACAGGAGAGACACCATTTTCATGTCCAGTATGTGGGAAATGTTTTACTTGGAAATCACAACTTGTTGCACATCAAAGAGCACACACAGGGGAGACGGCATTTTCATGCCAAGAATGTGGGAAAAGCTTCATGAGAAAATCGCATCTTGTTGAACATCAGAGAATACACACGGGGCAGAGGCCATTTTCATGCGAAGAATGTGGGAAATGCTTCATAAGAAAAGGAACTCTTGTTAAACATCAGAGAATTCACACAGGGGAGAAGCCATTTTCATGTTCAGAATGTGGAAAATGTTTTACTAAGAAGTCAGATTGTGTTGACCATCAACGAACCGACACAGGGGAGACACCATTTTCATGTTCAGATTGTGGAAAATGTTTTACTTGTAGATCAAAATTTGTTGAACATAAACGAACTCACATAGGAGATACATCTTTCTCATGTTCTGAATGTGAGAAATGTTTTACTTGTAAATCACTACTTATTACACATCAAAGAGCACACACAGGGGAGACGCCATTTTCATGCCAAGAATGTGGGAAACGCTTCATGAGAAAAGCGCATCTTGTTGAACATCAGAGAATACACACGGGGCAGAGGCCATTTTCATGCCAAGAATGTGGGAAATGCTTCATAAGAAAAGGAACTCTTGTTCAACATCAGAGAACTCACACAGGGGAGAAGCCATTTTCATGTTCAGAATGTGGAAAATGTTTTACTAGGAAGTCAGATTGTGTTTATCATCAACGGACCCACACAGGGGAGACACCATTTTCATGACCAGAATGTGGAAAATGCTTTTCACATATAACAACACTTGTTGTACATCGAAGAACTCACAAACAAGAAAAGCCATTTTCATGTTCATGATGTGGGAAATGTTTACTTGGAAACCACAGGGGAGGTGCCATTTTAATGTTCCGAATTTTCATGTTACGAATGTGGAAAATATTTCTTAAGAAAAGCGAATCTTGTTGAACATCTGAAAATTCACACAGGAGAGAAGCCATTTTCGTGCCAAAAATGTGGGAAATTTTATGGCAATAGATCAAACCTTGTTAGACACCAAAGAACTTACAGAAGGGGAAAAGCCATTTTTATGCCAAGAATGTGGAATGTTTTACCCATAAATCGTTTTTTGTTCGGCATTAGAATTTACACAGAGGTGAAGCCATTGTCATGGACTGTATGTGGAAAGTGTTTAACTCAAAAGTCTAATCTAATTTCATCTCATGGAATTCACACTGGAAAAACAGTTCATGTCCAGAATGTAGGAAATGTTTAAGCAACAAATCATCAAAAACTCACTCAAGATAGTAGTCATTTTTGCCCCTTCTTTTACCTTGACATAATTATATAAGGTGTGAGGGTTAACTTCCTATACCGTACTTAGTGATGGCGGGTACAGCAGTTGTGCTTGTGCCATAAGCAAAATATATAGCCAGGCTTTTGCGGCAATGGCCAGGATTGTAGCGAGCTCCATTCCTGGCTTTTAACTCATTTAGATGCCACAGTCAATAGTAAAAACTGCATGAAAGCAGGTAAGCAGATGGAGATAGCTTACTCTCACACTCAATCATCTATTCCCCTTGGGCAGCACAATCATGGTGTAATTGTGGTTGCTATGGTAGCCATAGGACTAATGATGGCCTCCAGGTTTGTGAAGTACAGACAACTAATTAGAGCTTACCTGGGGACCCCTTAGCTGTTAGAAGAGGCTTTCATTGTCGTGACCTTTTCCCAGGCCAGTGACATCACGGTATATTGGTCACATGGTCTAGTTTCAGCTCAGTGCCATTCAATTCAATGAGGTTGAGCTGCAATACCAAGCATTACCACAATTCAATACACAGCACTGTCATTGGAAAGTTGCTGGGAGACTTATGGGGTCATTTATCAAACTAGTGTAAAGTAGACCTGGATTAGTTGCCCATAGCAACCAATCGGATTCCACCTTTCATTTTTGACAGCTCCTTTGGAAAATGAAAGGTGGAATCTGATTGGTTGCTACGGGCAACTAAGACAATTTTACTTTACACCAGTTTGATAAATGACCCCACAAAGTATTTTTATATTTTTAATTACGAAGGTGGTAAATTATATATATTGTAAGAGGGTGCAAGGTACCGTGGTCGATGGCAGGTACGTGTCACCGAGGTTCCTGGCCTCGGTGAGGTAAGAGCCGGGTTTTCGTGTGTCAGCAGCAGCTAGTGCTGTTTGACACCTTGTTTTTAGTTTGGCTGCAAAGCCAATCCGGGCCGGCTCTTACTGGGAGTAGGCAAAGAGTTGGGTGGGTGCCTATTCCCCACGGTCCAGGCCGGACTTTATCCGGGCCTTTAAAGGCAGCCTCCTCAGCAGCTGAGTGTGATTGTCCTGGAGCTGCTGTTAGGCTGTGGAATCACTTGAGTTTGGGAGTGCTGATCCATGCTGTGCTGTGTGGAGTTCTCTGGGCTGGAAGCAAGACCCCAAGCAAGGAGGAGTGCAGACGGCCTGGAAGCCGGAGGTCGATCGCCTTGCGGCTGGACTGACAGCCAGGTGCGAACCTGCACCTAAAGCCTCCCAGGTGACTGGAACCTGTTTTGGACTATTTTGTTTTGCTGCACGTTTTCTGATGGGTGTGAATTAACACCAAGTGACTGTTTGCTGTGTATTTGCTACAAGTGTGAATTAAACACTGTTTGCTACACTTTCTGGACTCCGTTTTGCCTCTATACTGCACCCGCACTGCTATCTACCAGAGCGACTCCCCACATTTGGTGGAGGATGCGGGCATGCGCAGTGAGGCTGGCGTGAGCGCCCGAATTGTTTTTGTTTTGCTGAGCACAAGTGCATGGCATATATAAAACCGGCAAAGTTGCAAACAGGAATTTCTGGCAACATGGAGGCGGCTGTGAAAGCCCTCATGGAGGCTAACGTGCAGCAGCGGGAGACCAACCAACTACTTTTACAGCACGTGATGGCGTTACAAGCTGCAGGAGCGTCCCACCACCACCATGATGCCCGGAAGCGGTCCGTGCGGCGATCCCAAAGATGACCCCTCGGACGACGTGGAGACGTATCTGGCGGTCTTTGAAAAGGTGGCCGTGAGGGAGAAGTTACCCGTGACCAGTGGGCTGAGGTGGTCGCTCCGTTCCTGGCATCCGGACCCCAACAAGTTTTTTGACTTAGCCGATGACCAGGCTGCTGATTACCCCACGGTGAAGGGGAGATCCTGGCCAGGCTGGGGGTAAACGTGTTAGTCCGGGCGCAGCGGGTCCACCAGTGGGACTTTAAAGCGGCTGAACCCGCCCGGCCGCAGTACTATGAGTTGCTGCACAGGTTGCAAAAATGGCTGCAGCCTGATATTCTAAGTCCGACTGCTATGCTGGACCGTCTGCTGGCTGACATGTTCTGGAGGGCCTTGCCTTACCCCTTCAGCACTGGATCGGCCAGGTATCACCCACCAATGCCCTAGAAATGGTCGACCTGGTGGAGCGCTATGAGGCCACCCAAAACTTGAAAGGGGTGTTGTTGGGAGGGCCGGTCAAACCCGGAGGACTCCCATCCAGTCCCGGCGACTGGTACCCGAGAAACCTGCTCGGGTGTACCCCTGTAGACCCGGCCCGATAGTCTGCTGGCGGTGTCACGAGCCTGGCCACGTAAGGGCCGACTGTCCACAGTGGGGAGAACCCATGGAGATTAATTATGGGTACCGGGCTTCCATGTATGCCCGGAGACTGTGTGCAACCGGCACCCCGAGACAATAGACAATCGTCACCTGTGCCAGGTGCAAGTGGGTGATAACCTGGCAGTGGCGCTGTTGGACTCAGGGAGCCTAGTAACCCTGGTAAGTGCTGCCCTGGTACAGCCCACCCAGTATACGGGCCGGAAAGTTGGTGTGGTGTGCATACATGGAGACTTAAGGACTATCCCACTGCTGTAATGTCTCTATCCACGGCGGCCGGCACATGGACTTGTGAAGTGGCGATCTCCACAAAGCTACCGTATGAACTAATAATTGGGAGAGACTTCCCTGGTTTTCCGTCACTATGGCCTGAGATGAAAGTGACTAATAGCCCTGAGACAGGGGCAACCCTAGCAAGTGGCCTGGTTCCAGTGGGGGCCAGAGCCCTGGGAGCCCGAGTCCGAAGGGCCTGCGGTAGGGGTGACCACCACTGCTGTGATAGAGGGAGACACCCCCACTGAGTGTAATGGTGGGAGACATGGAGGACTTGCCACCAGGACCTGAGTTGGCAGACCTCCACGTCTCCGGAGACAATTTTGGGACCGCCCAACACCGGGACCAAACCCTAACTAGGGCCTGGGAGAATGTGGTGGAAATTGATGGTAAACCCCAGAAGCCAGGGGCTGAGTTAATATTTCCCAGCTTTGTCGTTCACCAAGAAATGTTATATCGGGTGAACCAAATCCGGGGTGAATCTGTTGAACAGTTGGTGGTGCCCACAGCGTATCGTAAGCTGGTCATGGAGCTTGCCCACCAACATGTTCTTGGGGGACACCTGGGGTGGCAGAAAACGCAGGACCGCATACTGCAGCGGTTTTATTGGCCTGGTGTGTTTAAGGAGGTAGAAGAATATTGTAAATCTTGTCCAACCTGTCAGGTAAATAGCCCCCAGCCACATTTCCGTAGTCCCCTTGTGCCTCTTCCAATCATTGAGGTCCCGTTTGAGCGTATCGCTATGGATCTAGTCGGGCCTGTACCGAGAGTCTGCCAGGGGCCACCAGCACATTCTGGTAGTTCTCGACTACGCCACTCGGTATCCGGAGGCGGTGCCTCTGCGACATACCTCGGCTAAGCTCATTGCCAAAGAGTTAATGGAAATGTTTTCCCGTGTGGGCCTGCCAAAGAGATTCTGACAGACCAAGGGACCCCTTTTATGTCTAAAGTTATGAGGGAACTGTGTAAATTATTGCGTATAAAGCAATTGCGGACGTCCGTTTACCATCCATAAGCGGACGGTCTTGTCGAAAGAGTTTAACCAAACTCTAAAAAATATGTTAAAAGGGTGGTGTCTAGAGATGGGAAGGACTGGGACCTGCTTCTGCCCTATCTCATGTTCGCAGTGCGAGAGGTGCCCCAGTCCTCTACTGGGTTCTCGCCCTTCGAACTGCTTTATAGCAGACACCCTCGGGGCCTGTTGGATATCGCCAAGGAAGCGTGGGAACAGCAGCCTGTCCCCCACAAAAGTGTCATTGAGTATGTCACCCAGATGCAAGACCGGATGGAAAGGGTGTTGCCGCTGGTCCGGGGAGCATATGGAGGCAGCGCAACAAGCCCAGAGTAGGGTGTATAATCGTCAGGCTCGGGTGCGGGGCTTCAATCCGGGAGATCGGGTTTTGGTTCTGGTACCCACCCTTGACAGCAAGTTCCTAGCTAGGTGGCAGGGCCCCTATGAGGTGATTGAGAAGGTAGGGAAGTAAATTACAAGGTACACCAGCCAGGGCGGCGCAAGCCGGAGCAGGTGTACCACGTGAATTTACTAAAGCCGTGGAAGGATAGGAACACGACCGGCGACAACAGCCCCCGGCCAGGGCTTCTGGGTGAGAAGGGTCCAGCCCCACAGTTCGAGGCCTGCGAGCGGTAGCCACGGTAAAAATTGCAGACAGCCTGTCTTCCAAACAAGTTCAGGAAGTCAGGGAGTTCATCAGTCGGAACACGGATGTGTTCTCGGACCTCCCTGGCCGCCGTCTCTCATCCAACATGACATCGTCACTGAGCCTCAGGCCAAGATCCGGTTAAAACCATACCGGGTACCCGAGGCTCGGCGACGGGCCATCGCGGAGGAAGTGCAATTAATGTTGAAGCTTGATGTCATTGAGGAGTCGAAAAGTGAGTGGGCCAGTCCCATAGTTCTAATACCCAAGCCGGATGGGACGTTGCGGTTCTGCAACGATTTTCGCAAGTTAAATGAAGTGTCCAAGTTTGATGCGTATCCCATGCCCGGGTAGACGAGCTTGTTGAGAATTTAGGACAAGCCCGGTATTTTTCTGTGCTAGACCTCACTAAAGGGTACTGGCAGGTACCCTTAGCGAGTCGGCCAAGGAAAAAACGCTTTTGTTACCCGCAGGGCCTGTATCACTACAAGGTGTTACCCTTTGGCCTGCATGGCGCCCCGCCACCTTCCAAGGTTAATGGACATAGTGCTGCGACCTCATCGTCGGTGCGCCTCGGCCTACTTAGATGATGTAATCATCCACAGCACCGACTGGGAAAGCCATTTGCCCAAAGTGCAGGCGGTAGTGGATGCCCTGAGGAAAGCTGGTCTAACCGCCAATCCAAAGAAGTGTGCGATTGGGTTGGAAGAGACTAAATATCTGGGATATGTTATTGGGCGGGGAGTCATCAAGCCGCAGGTAACTAAGGTAGAAGCCATACGTAACTGGCCCCGACCGGTCACCACCAGGCAGGTAAAGTCCTTCCTGGGAATGGTAGGGTACTACATGCGGTTTGTGCCCCACTTTGCCACAATAGCAGCGCCATTGACAGACCTGTTGAAGGGCGAAAGTCTGGGAAGGTTAGCTGGAGTGAGAAGGCGGAGGAGGCTTTCTCCGCGTTGAAGTCGGCCCTGTGTGGGTCCCGGTTTTGGTGACACCCGACTTCAACAGGGAGTTCGTCGTACAGACCGGCGCCTCGGAGGTAGGCCTCGGTGCGGTACTGTCTCAGGAGGTCAACGGGGAAGAACATCCCGTTGTCTTCCTGAGCCGTAAGCTCAGTCCCGCCGAGTCCAGGTATAGTATAGTGGAGAGGGAGTGCCTGGCTATCAAGTGGGCACTCGAATCTCTCCGCTACTACCTGTTAGGGAGGAGGTTCCGTCTGGTGACCGACCATTCCCCTCTCAAGTGGATGAGCCAGGCAAGGAGAGGAATGCTCGGGTCACCAGGTGGTTCCTATCCCTGCAGAACTTTAAGTTCTCTGTAGAACACAGGGCAGGCCGCTTGCAGGGTAGCGCAGATGCCCTGTCCCGCGTCCACTGCCTCACATGTGTTCACCCCCTCAGGGTTGAACAAAGGGGGGTGTGTAAGAGGGTGCAAGGTACCGTGGTCGATGGCAGGTACGTGTCACCGAGGTTCCTGGCCTCGGTGAGGTAAAAGCCGGGTTTTCGTGTGTCAGCAGCAGCTAGTGCTGTTTGACACCTTGTTTTTAGTTTGGCTGCAAAGCCAATCCGGGCCGGCTCTTACTGGGAGTAGGCAAAGAGTTGGGTGGGTGCCTATTCCCCACGGTCCAGGCCGGACTTTATCCGGGCCTTTAAAGGCAGCCTCCTCAGCAGCTGAGTGTGATTGTCCTGGAGCTGCTGTTAGGCTGTGGAATCACTTGAGTTTGGGAGTGCTGATCCATGCTGTGCTGTGTGGAGTTCTCTGGGCTGGAAGCAAGACCCCAAGCAGGAGGAGTGCAGACGGCCTGGAAGCCGGAGGTCGATCGCCTTGCGGCTGGACTGACAGCCAGGTGCGAACCTGCACCTAAAGCCTCCCAGGTGACTGGAACCTGTTTTGGACTATTTTGTTTTGCTGCACGTTTTCTGATGGGTGTGAATTAACACCAAGTGACTGTTTGCTGTGTATTTGCTACAAGTGTGAATTAAACACTGTTTGCTACACTTTCTGGACTCCGTTTTGCCTCTATACTGCACCCGCACTGCTATCTACCAGAGCGGCTCCACAATGTATATTGTGGGAGTCGCTCTGTGAGAATAACAATGCGTGCATTACAAGAAAATGAAGAGTCCAGAAATGTATCTGCAGTCACGTACTTAGTCAACTGAAACATCACAGCAAGCAATCGCAGTGTTAATTCACACCCATCAGCACGTGCAGCAAACAGGCAGTCAAGAACGGGTTCCAGTGCCTGGGAGGCTAGGTGCGGGTCATGGCTGTCAGTCAACCTCGAGGCGATGACCTCCGGCGTTCAGGCCGTCTGCACTCTCACTTGCTGAGATCTTCAGCGCAGGCTCCAGCAGGCATGGATCGGCACTCCCAAACTCAGTATTCCACAGCCTGGCAGCTCCGGGACTCTCAACTCGGCTGAGCTGCCGCAAGGCCGGCATAAGTCGACCTGGTACGTGAGTGCGCCCAGCTCTCTGCCTACGCCCAAGCCGGTCCGGCTTTGCAGTAAACTTGCAAAGCTGGGTGTCAGGCGGCACTAGCTGGCTGACAGCTACCGTCTTACTTACCGTCAGTGCCGGTGACCTCGACCTGCCATGCCTCTACGCCTCTTACACCCCTTTTGTTCAACCTGAAGGATGACTCTGAGCAGTGGGCAGCAGTTAGGCCGTCTGCCTGCGCCGTATTCTACAGAAAGCAAAGTTCTGCGAGATGAGGCCGCCTGGTGACCAGGCATTCCTGCTCATCGCGCGTGTGAGGAAGAGACGGTCGCCCGCGCTAATGGCCGGAGCAGTCACCTCTGCGCACGTGCCTGCTCGCTCTATGCCTGGACTCCGGCCGGGACTGGCTACATGGAAGACAGACGGGATGTTCTTCCCGTTGACCTCTGAACAGTGCAGCAGCACCGAAGACCTCAGGTCCTCGCTGCGACGAGCTCTGTTGAGTCGGTGTCTGAACCGAGGACCGACAGGCAGCCGTGCATGTGTGCACCTTCTCACTCAGCTAACCGTTCCCAGACTTTCGCCCCTTCAATCAGTCTGGCAGCTGCTATTGTGGCAAAGTGGGGCACAAACAGCATGTGGTACTTACCATTCCCAGGAAGGACATTACCTGCCTGGTGGTGACCGGTCAGGGGCCAGTTACGTATGGCTTCTACCTTAGTTACCTGACGGCTTGATGACTCCCCGCCCAATAACATATCCCAGATATTTGGTCTCTTCCAACCCAATCGCACACTTCTTTGGATTGGCGGTTAGTCCAGCTTTCCTCAGGGCATCCACTACCGCCTGCACTTTGGGCAAATGGCTTTCCCAGTCGGTGCTGTGGATGATTACATCATCTAAGTAGGCCGAGGCGTACCGACGATGTGGTCGCAGCACTATGTCCATTAACCTTTGGAAGGTGGCGGGGCGCCATGCAGGCCAAAGGGTAACACCTTGTAGTGATACAGGCCCTGCGGGTAACAAAGCGGTTTTTCCTTGGCCGACTCCGTTAAGGGTACCTGCCAGTACCCTTTAGTGAGGTCTAGCACAGAAAAATACCGGGCTTGTCCTAAATTCTCAACAAGCTCGTCTACCCGGGGCATGGGATACGCATCAAACTTGGACACTTCATTTAACTTATGAAAATCGTTGCAGAACCGCAGCGTCCCATCCGGCTTGGGTATTAGAACTATGGGACTGGCCCACTCACTTTTCGACTCCTCAATGACATCAAGCTTCAACATTAATTGCACTTCCTCCGCGATGGCCCGTCGCCGAGCCTCGGGTACCCGGTATGGTTTTAACCGGATCTTGGCCTGAGGCTCAGTGACGATGTCATGTTGGATGAGAGACGTGCGGCCAGGGAGGTCCGAGAACACATCCGTGTTCCGACTGATGAACTCCTGACTTCCTGAACTTGTTTGGAAGACAGGCTGTCTGCAATTTTTACCGTGGCTACCGCTCGCAGGCCTCGAACTGTGGGGCTGGACCCTTCTCACCCAGAAGCCCTGGCCGGGGGCTGTTGTCGTCGGTCGCGTTCCTATCCTTCCACGGCTTTAGTAAATTCACGTGGTACACCTGCTCCGGCTTGCGCCGCCTGGCTGGTGTACCTTGTAATTTACTTCCCTACCTTCTCAATCACCTCATAGGGGCCCTGCCACCTAGCTAGGAACTTGCTGTCAAGGGTGGGTACCAGAACCAAAACCCGATCTCCCGGATTGAAGTCCCGTACCCGAGCCTGACGATTATACACCCTACTCTGGGCTTGTTGCGCTGCCTCCATATGCTCCCGGACCAGCGGCAACACCCTTTCCATCCGGTCTTGCATCTGGGTGACATACTCAATGACACTTTTGTGGGGGACAGGCTGCTGTTCCCACGCTTCCTTGGCGATATCCAACAGGCCCCGAGGGTGTCTGCCATAAAGCAGTTCGAAGGGCGAGAACCCAGTAGAGGACTGGGGCACCTCTCGCACTGCGAACATGAGATAGGGCAGAAGCAGGTCCCAGTCCTTCCCATCTCTAGACACCACCCTTTTTAACATATTTTTTAGAGTTTGGTTAAACCTTTCGACAAGACCGTCCGTTTGCGGATGGTAAACGGACGTCCATAATTGCTTTATACGCAATAATTTACACAGTTCCCTCATAACTTTAGACATAAAAGGGGTCCCTTGGTCTGTCAGAATCTCTTTTGGCAGGCCCACACGGGAAAACATTTCCATTAACTCTTTGGCAATGAGCTTAGCCGAGGTATGTCGCAGAGGCACCGCCTCCGGATACCGAGTGGCGTAGTCGAGAACTACCAGAATGTGTTGGTGGCCCCTGGCAGACTTCGGTACAGGCCCGACTAGATCCATAGCGATACGCTCAAACGGGACCTCAATGATTGGAAGAGGCACAAGGGGACTACGGAAATGTGGCTGGGGGCTATTTACCTGACAGGTTGGACAAGATTTACAATATTCTTCTACCTCCTTAAACACACCAGGCCAATAAAACCGCTGCAGTATGCGGTCCTGCGTTTTCTGCCACCCCAGGTGTCCCCAAGAACATGTTGGTGGGCAAGCTCCATGACCAGCTTGCGATACGCTGTGGGCACCACCAACTGTTCAACAGATTCACCCCGGATTTGGTTCACCCGATATAACATTTCTTGGTGAACGACAAAGCGGGGAAATATTAACTCAGCCCCTGGCTTCTGGGGTTTACCATCAATTTCCACCACATTCTCCCAGGCCCTAGTTAGGGTTTGGTCCCGGTGTTGGGCGGTCCCAAAATTGTCTCCGGAGACGTGGAGGTCTGCCAACTCAGGTCCTGGTGGCAAGTCCTCCATGTCTCCCACCATTACACTCCAGTGGGGTGTCTCCCTCTATCACAGCAGTGGTGGTCACCCCTACCGCAGGCCCTTCGGACTCGGGCTCCCAGGGCTCTGGCCCCCCACTGGAACCAGGCCACTCTGCTAGGGTTGCCCCTGTCTCAGGGCTATTAGTCACTTTCATCTCAGGCCATAGTGACGGAAAACCAGGGAAGTCTCTCCCAATTATTAGTTCATACGGTAGCTTTGTGGAGATCGCCACTTCACAAGTCCATGTGCCGGCCGCCGTGGATAGAGACATTACAGCAGTGGGATAGTCCTTTAAGTCTCCATGTATGCACACCACACCAACTTTCCGGCCCGTATACTGGGTGGGCTGTACCAGGGCAGCACTTACCAGGGTTACTAGGCTCCCTGAGTCCAACAGCGCCACTGCCAGGTTATCACCCACTTGCACCTGGCACAGGTGACGATTGTCTACTGTCTCGGGGGTGCCGGTTGCACACAGTCTCCGGGCATACATGGAAGCCCGGTACCCATAATTAATCTCCATGGGTTCTCCCCACTGTGGACATTCGGTCCTTACGTGGCCAGGCTCGTGACACCGCCAGCAGACTATCTGGGCCGGGTCTACAGGGGGTACACCCCCGAACAGGTTTCTCAGGTACCAGTCGTCGGGACTGGATGGGAGACCTCCGGGGTTTGACTGGCCCCCTCCCAACAACACCCCCTTTCAAGTTTTGGGTGGCCTCATAGCGCTCCACCAGGTCGACCATTTCTAGGGCATTGGTGGGTGATACCTGGCCGATCCAGTGCTGAAGGGGGTAAGGCAAGGCCCTCCAGAACATGTCAGCCAGCAGTCGGTCCAGCATAGCAGTCGGACTTAGAATATCAGGCTGCAGCCATTTTTGCAACCTGTGCAGCAACTCATAGTACTGCGGCCGGGCGGGTTCAGCCGCTTTAAAGTCCCACTGGTGGACCCGTTAAGCCCGGACTAACACGTTTACCCCCAGCCTGGCCAGGATCTCCCCTTCACCGTGGGGTAATCAGCAGCCTGGTCATCTGCTAAGTCAAAAACTTGTTGGGATCCGGATGCCAGGAACGGAGCGACCACCTCAGCCCACTGGTCACGGGTAACTTCTCCCTCACGGCCACCTTTTCAAAGACCGCCAGATACGTCTCCACGTCGTCCGAGGGGGTCATCTTTGGGATCGCCGCACGGACCGCTTCCGGGCATCGTGGTGGTGGACGCTCCTGCAGCTTGTAACGCCATCACGTGCTGTAAAAGTAGTTGGTTGGTCTCCCGCTGCTGCACGTTAGCCTCCATGAGGGCTTTCACAGCCGCCTCCATGTTGCCAGAAATTCCTGTTTGCAACTTTGCCGGTTTTATATATGCCATGCACTTGTGCTCAGCAAAACACAAACAATTTGGCGTTCACGCCAGCCTCACTGCGCATGCCCGCATCCTCCACCAAATGTGGGAGTCGCTCTGGTAGATAGCAGTGCGGGTGCAGTATAGAGGCAAAACGGAGTCCAGAAAGTGTAGCAAACAATGTTTAATTCACACTTGTAGCAAATACACAGCAAACAGTCACTTGGTGTTAATTCACACCCATCAGAAAACGTGCAGCAAAACGAAACAGTCAAAAACAGGTTCCAGTCACCTGGGAGGCTTTAGGTGCAGGTTCGCACCTGGCTGTCAGTCCAGCCGCAAGGCGATCGACCTCCGGCTTCCAGGCCGTCTGCACTCCTCCTTGCTTGGGGTCTTGCTTCCAGCCCAGAGAACTCCACACAGCAGAGCATGGATCAGCACTCCCAAACTCAATTGATTCCACAGCCTAACAGCAGCTCCAGGACAATCACACTCAGCTGCTGAGGAGGCGGCCTTTTAAAGGCCCGGATAAAGTCCGGCCTGGACCGTGGGGAATAGGCACCCACCCAACTCTTTGCCTACTCCCAGTAAGAGCCGGCGCGGATTGGCTTTGCAGCCAAACTAAAAAAACAAGGTGTCAAACAGCACTAGCTGCTGCTGACACACGAAAACCCGGCTCTTACCTCACCGAGGCCAGGAACCTCGGTGACACGTACCAGCCATCGACCACGATACCTTGCACCCTCTTACAATATATATATATATATATATATATATTATATATATTAGAAGGCTGAGTTAATCAGCCTGCATTTGTGGGAGGGGCGCAGGTGTACTTATACCCCCCAGGGGGTGTTTGCACCACAAGCTGTCACGTCCTTTCGTCTCCTCTACTCGAAAGAGCGGCTTCCCAGCGTGCCTCTTAGGTAAGCAGGGCCCATCTGGGTTCACTTAGCAGCGCCTGTCATCACGGCTTGGGTAAGTGCCAATCTCCCCCCTTTGCTTGCTTTACCTGCTGGCTCCATCCCATCAGCTCCCGACGGCCGACTCCGGTCACATTGCCTGTCCTCCAGCTGCCGGGTCATGTGGTGCGCGCGCCGAGCTCCTCCGCTCGGCATCCTGCTTCCTGGCAACGAGCCTGTGCTCCAGCGCTCCCATGTGACCCCAGCATTCTCCGCTATCGTTCGGATGAAGCTTTATCTCCCCCTGGTTCTCAGATCATACGGGGTTGCTGCTCTGGTGGCTACTTTGTGGAATCCAGGCACTTACATCCTGCCCAGGAGTTTCTCCAACCACTCATCTGTAGTCAGAAGAAGGATATATATAAAGCAGGGGCACCTGTATTCTGTGCAACACCAATGTCATTTTAAATAAAGTTTTTATGCATTTCCCCAAATATACACTTGCCTAGGCGAGTCCATATGGCTCACTTGTCCTCTGCTACCCCGTTCCTTGTTTTTTCAACTAATACCGCCACGAGCCATACTGGACTCCCTCCCACCCGTCGCTATGCATTAGTCCATTACTCACCCCAGCACTGCCTATTAATTTTTCCCATACATTGCCTGTTGTTTCCAGCTTCGCGGCCTCGTTGTCATCCACGCCAGGTTCAACGAACCCCCTTTTTTGCCTCCTTGCTCTTTAGGTCAAAGGAACGGTCCTGATATCTCCTGCTCTGCACGTTATCTCTTCACAGGTTCACGTACCATCCTCGTATTTGTCACATCTAACAAGTCCTGTTCTGCTCCTTTTAGAGTTAACCTGCCACGTCGGCCAGGTCACGTTTTTCTATCTGTCTGTCACAGGCCACATAGCATAAATTCTTCAGGGCCAACCTGGCTAGGCTTCTGTCACCACCTGCCACGTCAGCCAGGCCACGTAGTTTCATTTCGCATAGGGACAACCTGCCACGTCAGCCAGGTTTACGTTTTTAATTTGACTGCCTGCACGTTTCCCAGGCCACGTAGTTCAAATTTGCTAGGGTCAACTTGCCACGCTCTCTCTAACTCAATCCTGGTCCACTCCAGACCACTTAACTCTTATCTCACCCAGGCTCTGCCCGGCAACACTTCTTTCTGTTTTCTTGTCTGTCAAGCTAATACTTGTGTTTTTGTTTAATACTCCGTCTTCCAACAGTTGTTGCATTTATGTTTCTTCTCCATGTCTCCAGTATTCCAGCCAGGTAACAGGATATCAACATGGGCACTTCATGCACTACATCTATTTTCCTACTTACACATTCTCCCCTACCGTCCTCCCATAATCTGTGGGTCTGCCGCCGCCTGCTCTCATCTCATCATTTTCATCTTCTTACTATCGCACACTTTGGGGTCGCCAGGGCCATTGGGATCACGCCTGGCTTAATTTTTATTGCTTCACAGCCGCAGTCATGTCTTACGTGTCCGACATCGAAGACGCCATTTCCATGCCAGAGTCTTAAGTCTCCGAGCATCCTAGTTGCACTTCTCTGTGTGATTTGACCATGCCCAAGTTAATTGCTGAACTGAACCGCCGAGGCATCCGCCACCCAGCCTCCGGCAGGAAGGCCGAGCTTTACAGACTTTTAGTCGCTGGCGCTTCAGCTCCCGCTGAAGCGCAGGTGTCCATGTCCACCATCCAGCTTTCCCTTAAATAATTGCATGCCTCCATTAAGAACATCTCCAGCGCGGTCTCCGACATACAGTCTAGACTGCTCGCTGTCGAGAACTGAACCCCCGCTGCTGAGCCTCCCGTCCCCGCGCCAGTTCCCTCCACTTTCCGCTGCCCCTCTCCAGGTAGGGTTCTCAGCACCCCCGGCATTTCTCCCGCCCACTTCGTTCCCGAGAACATCAGGTAGGACATTTTGACAGGGAAGGATGTCAACCTGGCATCCATACTTATCGCCACCCACGACACTATGGAGAAAAAGACCATTGCCTGCGGCGACATGTCCATAGTCCTTAAATCGAAGGATGCCCGTCTCAATAAGAAACTATCCATCCCAGAATTTGTACTGGCATTCAGTCTTTTCCGGGACATTATTTGCTCTGTTCAGCTGGAGAGGCGGAAGGAACTGGACACATATCTCTATAGGGTCACTGATCTGGGCCATAAGTATGGCGGCTTCGCCTTTTATGAGTACCACCGCTACTTCTCAGCCAAAGCCTCTGCCGCCCTCACCCAGTTTAAGCACATCATTAACTGGGCTGTGCTAGACATGGAACTTTTTTGCCGGCACTTTGCAGGTCTTAAAGCCTCTTCCTGCGCTTCCTGCCAGTCTATCCTTCACTCGTCCAACTGGTGTCCCAATTTAGCTTCTGTCTCCCAGGCCCTACCCATTCCCGGCCCATCCGGCCTTCCCAGGCAGGCACCAGCAGTAGATAAACTGGGTAGACCCATAGTCCTGCTGGGCAGGAACCAGGTCTGCAATAATTACAATATGTCTTGTCTGTAACTACAAGTGCCGAGCCCTCCGCATTTGCTCAAACTGTTTCAGGGCCCACCTTCAAACCACTTGCCCTCAAAGATCTAAGCAATCCTGACTAGGCAGGGTTAATGTGGAGCTGTTAGCAACACTACTGCGGGATCACGATGAGCCCTCCTTCGTCCGGTCTTTAGATTCCAGCTTAGGCTTTGATCCTGCTGCCATATCCGGGCATTCCTTCCGAATAGGAGCAGCTTCCGCGGCTTCCAAGCACGAGGTGCCCGACATGTCATAAAAAAAAAATGGGTCGTTGAAAATCATCCTGTTTCGCCCGATACATCCCTAACCCACATGCAGAGATTTCAAAAGCATTTTGTCAGTTGGCTCTTTGAGCTTGCATGTTCAATCGAATTTGCATAATAAAAAAAATATATATATATATATATTACCTCTCCTACATTTTCTTTTTGCCCCCTTGTAGGCCTACCCGCGCACATAGCTGTGGGCACACCACCAGCCATTAATTAGTTTTACCCCTTAAGCTTTCATCAACCCTTCTGCCAGGGTGTCTCATTCTCCGTAGCCCTGACCACAACTATATATATAAATTTGGGTTGACCTCTTACAATGTAAGGGTCTGACAAAGAAATCCTTCTGATTTTCAAACACACTAATTTTAATGCAACAATAAATGAGCTAGAAAATACCAACTAATGAAGCAATACCAACTTGTATGAGGGTTCTTTGAGTCTCATGTTCTTTGTGAAGAGCCAGACCTTGTCTTAGAAAATTTAGGTAAAGTCCTGCGCTTGCGATAAGTGAATTTCTTTATGTGAGCAAAGGCCTGAAGCAAACAAGTCTTGGGTGAAGCTATTGATAGCAGAATAAGCTGACAGGAACTACAGATAGGAAGATCTAGATTCATGACAATATTCAATAAAGAAAGGGCTTTTAACGGAAGATTCACTAGAATGGTTGTATGAGAATTCTGTCTAGAGGAGTAAAGTAGCCCAGTCATTATGTCTATGCTGAAGTAAAGGCTAGGCTGAGCAAAAAGTCCATTTTAGCATCTAACAGCTTGCATATGGCTTTCCAAAATTTAGCTCAATTAGACAACATGTGTAAGGGTAACCCATGTAACTGTAAAATGTGTTCCACAAACAACTTGGCCAGTTTACTTGCAGATGGAAGACCTGGCAGGGAAATGGAGTGAAACATATTTGAGAACCGATCAGCTACCACACAGATTACCAGTAACTCAGAAGAGGAAGGCAGATCAGTAATAAAATCCATGGTGATATGCTGCTATGGGGTATAGTTGACCAGCAGGTATTTCTTTAAAGTCTTGTAGAGTAGGAAGCAACAAAGTCTTGTACGTCATTAGATAATGTAGGCCACCAGTAATACCAATTAAACATATTTGCAGTCTTGGAGACCAAGAAGGTCGGTAATTTTGGAATGATGACTCCCCGGTCAGGGCTTTATTTTCTCTTGGGCATGAGAACAAACAGGAGCAACAGAAACGATAAAAGAATGGGAAAAAGCATCCGCTTTGATATTTTTGTCAGCCTGATGGACATGCAGAATTAATCTGAAGCATGTGAAAACAAAGATCACAAAGATTAGCAAGGGTTGAGATACTGTGCTGTCTGGAGACAAGGTAGAAAAAAATGATGACCGTAGCACTCTCTGTCTTCAATAGTATGTGATTTTATTCACCAACTGTGCGACGTTTCAACTTCACAGATTCTCTCTCAGGCATGTATATTACCAGGGGCGTACATAGAATTCACTGGGCCCCATAGCAGGAATCTGAAATGGGCCCCCATGATCCTTCCCAAGCCCCTCTGACTAACCATTCCTGGTCCCTTCAACCTTCTACCCCAGCCCCTCCCTTACCCATTGACGGTGCCTTAAGTAGGTACATTGGTGCTACATTACAGATTATTACTGTTTTTGATAACCTGGGGTGTTCTCGCAAAACACATAGTGTGACCGCGTTCACATTACTGTTAATTTTCTGTTCTTATCCGTCAGAAGAAACAAAAATATATAAAATAACGGATCCTGTATTTTAAGCATCTCTTATGCTCAGTTATGCACATTTTGCATCTGTTTTAGCCATTTCTGTCTGAGATACGTTATTTTAGACAAAAAAATACTTTGTGTAGAACTTTTTACACATAAAAAAACTAATCTCAGACGGAAATGGCTAAAGAGGATGCAAAATGTGCAGAACTGAGCATAACGAATGCCTTAAATACAGGATCAGAACAGTGATGTGAACGCGGCCTAAGGCTTCATTCATATCTCAGGTGACTGTATCCCACAGAGAACATCCTGCCAGAGCTCACCGGTTCGGCGTACAGGGTTCGGATTATCTAAGCAAGAATCTCGTTATGGATTCCACTTCCACGGAAGCCCATAAGAGGCATGCTGTATTGTATTCCGTCATAAAAGAAGTCTATGGCCAGCATGCAATGTGGAATGCCTCTTATGGGCTTCAGTGGAAGTGGAATCCATAACGGGATTCTTAGATGATCCGAACCCGAACCTTGTACGTCGAACTTGAAAAACAAGTTTGCTCAATACTAGTCATAACACATTAAATAAATGTGAAAACTCATCAAGTGTGTGTTAACTCTGCTATATCTGTGAGTGAATATATATATATATATATGCACACACACTGTATATACACACATGAAATACATCTACAGTATGACCGACTAAGGCCCCTTTCACATCTGCGTTTTTGCTTTCCGTCCTAGAGTTCCGTCCTCAGGGCTCTAGGACGGAAAGATACTGATCAGGATTATCCTAATGCATCCTGAATGGAGAGAAATCTGTTCAGGATGCATCAGGATGTCTTCCGCTTCAGTATGTGAACGTTTTTGGACGTTGACAAAAGCGCAGCATGCTGCGGATTTGTCTCCGTCCAAAAATCCGGAAGACATGCCTGAACGCCGGATCCGGAATTAATGCCCATTGAAGTGCATTAATCCGATCCGTCTTAGCTAAACGTCGTTCGGCGCATCGCCGGATCCGACGTTTAGATTTTTCTCAATTGTTACAATGGCAGCCAGGACGCTAAAGTCCTGGTTGCCATGGTAAATGTAGTGGGGGAGCAGTATACTTACCATCCGTGCGGCTCCGGGCGCTCCAGAATGACGTCAGGGCGCCCCTGCACACGCATGGATCACGTGATCCATGGGCATGGGGCGCTCTGACGTCATTCAGGAGCGCCCGGAGCCGCACGGACTGTAAGTATACCGCTCCCCGCTCCTACTATGGCAACCAGGACTTTAATAGCGTCCTGGCTGCCATAGTAACCGAAAGCATTTCGAAGACTGATCAGGATCCTGATCAGTCTTCTAATGCTTTCAGGCGACTTGCGTTCTGATGGATCCGGCGGGATGGAAGTGCCCGCCGGATCCTCAGAACGCAAGTGTGAAAGAGGCCTAAGGGTACTTTCACACTGGCATTTTGGATTCCGTTTGTGAGATCCGTTTCAGGGCTCTCACAAACGGTCCAAAACGGATCAGTTCAGCCCCAATGCATTCTGAATAAATAAGGATCCGTTCAGAATGCATCAGTTCGGCTCCGTTCAGTCTCCATTCCGTTCTGGAGGCGGACACCAAAACGCAACATGAAGCATTTTGGTGTCCGTCTGACGATGCGGAGCCGAATGGGTCCGTTTTGACTTACAATGTAAGTCAATGGGGACGGATCCATTTTCAATGACACAATATGGCGCATTTGAAAACGGATCCGTGCCCCATTGACTTTCAATGTAATTCAAAACATTCTGAACGGATACAAACGTTTGCATTATAGGTGCGGATCCGTTTGTGCAAATAACAGACGGATCCGCACCAACGCAAGTGTAAAAGTAGCTTAAATGTATGTGTGTATATATATATATATATATATATATATATATATATATATATACACACACACACACACACACATTATACAAGCATACATATATTACACAGACATATACATTTACTCAGTCATACTGTAGATGTATTTCACATCTCTAATTAGACAATCACACATACATATATCACATACATATGTACTGAGTACAGTACACTACACAGGAACACAGACATCTTCCACTTACCTTCTGAGCAGGTCTCCATGGCATACAGTCAGGATTGATGGGAGGCTATCTTCTCCTCAGCAGTCCCTGCAGCAGGCTCTCTTCCCCCCTTCCTCTGTCCCGACTGCTGCACATGGTTAACATAACAGCAGAGGAGGAGCAGAGAGGGGGAGGGGAGCACTGGGGAGACTTCTGATGGCAGCAGCACATCTTGCTGTTGCTACTGAAAAACGGACCTCTCCTCATCAGTGCAGCTCTGTGGACATGTTGCAGACTGCTGACTGATGGTAGAATCGGGCCCTTGCTGGGGGGTGGGGTGGGGAGAAGCAGTGAGGGGAGCTGGAAGGCGAGCCAGAGGCCCTGGCAAGGACTCTAGGCAGGAGCTATTGCACTAATTGTAATAAGGGGGCGGGGCCTTTCCTCCACAGCCGGGCCCCCTTCCCCAACGGGCCCCATAGCAGCTGCGTGGTCTGCCTCTATTAGAGGTACGCCACTGTATATTACAACAGTTTATATATATATATATATATATATATATATATACACATACACACACCTAAAGCCAAATAACTAATTGAATTGGGGGACCGCCCTACCTAGGATCCACCCACCAGCTCATAATTGTGTATGTGTATGTCTTCTAAACAACATAGTATAAATCCCAATGTGATACACTTTGTGCATTTTAATTTTGTGATATACATAAAAAATAAATGCATTTTACATACCACACTCATGTCTGGTGTCTCATAGGGAGCGGACAGGGAAAACATCACTTAGCGTCTCAAAATGTCCACTGCGCATGCGTTGCCAAGGTAAATGAATATGCATGATTTCCGGGTCAAATATCCAGTACTGACCACAAACATATGTCTAAATTATCATCATAAACCTCATCTCGTCCATATATCAAAAGGGAAAAGTCATCCTTCTGCTCATAAATAACATCACCACTATTGTTTAGTATATTCCCGAACCGGCACTAGAATGTACCGTTGGACGGGAGGTAGGAAGTCCAGAATAGGTGTGTCACACAGGGGGATACCCTAGGGACAGATTTGTATACCAAGCCCACTAATAAAAATATGTTTCGCTTTGATAACACCTACCCTGGGAATATTCTACAATCACTCCCATATAGCCAGTTCCTAAGGGTTAGGCCTATAGTGTCGGATGAAGAATTGGTGGATGAAAGATTGGAGACAATGGATGATAAATTTATTGAACATAAATACTCAAAGTACCTAATTAAAAGACATCAAGTGCGGGTCAGAGAACAGGACCGCATTCAATTATTGTCCACTACATGGTCATATAAGGGGGATAAACTGCCCTCATGGTAATGCCAGTAGCCATGTTGGCTGCTGGCATTACAGTGATTGGCTGGCTGGAACACGTCATCAGGTGCTATATAGTATCCGATGACGCATGTTTGGCTCAGACCTAGACAGGGAGAGCAGAGCGTAGGAAGGGAAAGACAGTGTAGGGTGCAATTTTCACAGTTTTTATTCTGAGAAAGCTTTTCCAAGACCCAAAAGTCCTTTTAAGGACTACTGTGTGTGTGTGTGTGTTTTAGAGCAGCAATCTATTTACCTCCTGCAGTCTCGGGGACAGTGCTTTGGAAGGGACAGAGATATTTGCTGTTTTTACTACCAAAAGCTTTTCAAAGACCCCAAAGTCCTTTTAAGGACTACTGTGTGTGTTTGAAAGCAGCAATATATTTTTATTTTATACCTATTAATGACATATACTGTACATCATCCGTAGACTGTGTCTTTAATAATCTGGGCCACATCTAGTGTCCATAATCTGTGGTGTTCTGTAACCAATACTGTAGAACATCTGCAAACAGTGTCTGTATTACAAATTTCAATAATCTGGTCCACATCTAGTGTCCATAATCTGTGGTGTTCTGTAACCAATACTGTAGAACATCTGCAAACAGTGTCTGTATTACAAATTCCAATAATCTGGGTCTAATATAGTGTCCATATTCTGTGGGTTTCTGTGACATATACTGTCCTGCATCCGAAAACGGTGTCCTTAGCGGACAGTAAAACAATCTGCGCCACATCTAGTAACAAAACCATTAATATGAAGAAGGCGAGCAGTAAGGGACGGGGAAGTGTGCATGATGCTAATGGTGCACGCAGAGGCCGCGCCCCTGGGCGTAATGCTGATGGTGCAAGCAGAGGCCATGGCCCTGGGCCCAATGAAACTATGCCTGCTGCCAGTGCACCAGAAAAAAAAAACATCCATCGTACCCAGCTTCATGTCCAACTTAGCTGAGCAGCACAGGACAACAATGTCAAAGTCGGACCAGTGCGAACAGTTGGTCGGTTGGATTGCTGAAGATAAAGCTTCTATTCAGTTAAGCACCACCCTCTTGTCCAGTCTCTGTAGCCAAGAGTCTGGTCAATCGAATCCTCACTCTGATCATCCCATGTAGAGGCTTGCCAAATGAGTGATCCCACACTTGGATATTCCGAGTAGCCCTTTCCAGCAGCACTATTAGATTTGGTCCTCGTGCCCAGCACGCTTGAAGAGGTACCTAAGATATTGTGCCCTGATTCCCAACCTCTTGAGACTTCACAGTCTCAAGAAGATGATGGTGGTGAATGGCAATCATTCGTTCACAAGGTGAATGATGATGAGACACAGTTGTAAATCACCGAGGTTGTGGTTAGGTCAAGTCAGGAAGTTGAGCAGAGTGAGGACGTGGAAGAGAAGGTGGTGGACGATGAGGTCACTGACCCAACATGGGAAGGTGAAAAGCGAGTGAGGACAGCAGTACAGAGTGGGAGGAATCCGCAGCACTGCAACAGTCTGGAAGAGGCAGTGGGGTTGAAAAAGGGAGATGTTGGCCCACATTAAAACAGGCCCGCAACCGTTACACCGAGCACCCCCATGCATAGATCTACCTTGCCAAGGGGTAGGTGTTCCGTAGTATTTCGCTTTTTGGAGAAAAGTGCAGACGACAAAAGAGTGGTAGTTTGCAACCTGTGCTGCACCAAAATGAGCCGGGGCATGAACACTTGCAACCTCACCACCACCAGCATGATCCCCCACATGGCATCCAAGCACCCTAATAAGTGGGCAGAACGCCTGAGTCCACAATTTGGGTCTGCAGGTCACACCACTGCCTCCTCTTCCCCTGTGTTACGCACTACTGGCCAATCCCCTGTCAAAGGCGCAGGCCCAGATGCCCCTCGCCCTGCACCTGGACCTTTGCATGAACCTTCAGCAACAACACAGGGATTTGAACGCAAGCGCAAATACCCACCCGCCAACAGGCCATAGCACTAAATGCGCAAATTTCGAAATTACTGGCACTTTGAAATGTTGCCATTTAGGTTTGTGGACACTGAAGCCTTCCGCAGCCTGATGTCGGCAGCCGTCCCTTGGTACGCAGTCCCCAGCCACCACTATTTTCCACGGTGTGCCGTGCCCGCCTTACACCAGCATGTGTCCCAGAACATCACCTGTGCCATGACCAACGCACTTACTGGGAAGGTCCACTTCACCACGGACACATGGACAAGTGCTGGTGGCCAGGTACGCTACATTTCCCTGACCGCACACTGGGTGAATTTTGTGGGGGCCGGGAGTGATTCGTACCCTGGGATGGCACAGGTGCTACCCACACCCAGGATTGCGGGCCCTACGTCCATCAGGGTCTCCGCCAGCAGCTATGTTACTTGCTCCAACCCCCACTTCTCCTCCTCCGCCGCATCCTATTCCACTTCCACCTCCAGCAGCAGTCAGCCATCAGTCGCTAGCTGGAAGCAGTGTAGCACTGCTGTGGGTAAGGGTCAACAGGCCATGCTGAAGCTGTTCTGCTTAGGGGACAAACAGCACACCGCCACAGAGCTATGGCAGGATATAAGGGACCAGACCGAGCTGTGTCTCTTGCCACTCCACCTACAACCAGGCATGGTTGTGTCTGACAATGGCCGTAACTTGGTGCCGGCTTTGGAGCTCGGCAACCTGACACACATCCTATGCCTAGCCCATGTCTTAAACTTAGTGGTTCAGCGGTTTAACAAAACTTACCCCAATTTGCAAGAGCTACTAGTGAAGGCACGACACGTGTGTGGCCATTTCCGCAAGTCATCCACAGCTCCAGCCGGTCTGTCAACGCTGCAGCAGTGCTTGCGGCTTCCAGCTCAACGACTGTTGTGCGACGTGAGCACGCGCTGGAACTCTACGTTCTATTGCCAGTAACCATTGCCAGTGTTTCGTCATCATCAGAGACGTGATGCCGTGGTCCTCCCATGTCCTCAACCTGCAACTTAAGTGGTTGGGCGTCAGTGCATTCAATGTCTTTCACTTCTGGGGCAGGGCTATGTGGATAGCTCGGGGAAACCCTGCCAGCAGAGTCATCAAAAAGCATAAGAGTCTGCTGCATGACTTGGAGCTCAGGCTGCTTGGCAGCTTTGCAAGGGGGTGAGGTGAAAACACTGCATGGTCTGCAGGTGCCAACTCTGAACTTTCTGCAGAGGACTGGGTGGGAGATACTGTGAAGGAACTGGGGCCGCTGTCAGCCACCCAATCTACTATCGCTTGTACTTGTTCTGGCCTCACCATTCTTAGAGCGGCATTCGGGCCTACCAAATAACGCTGCAGGTTCTGTCGCCTACTCACACCTGAGGACGGTGTAGCTTGCGTAGAACAGCCACGTCCTCTCCCAGCAACAGGAGCTCCACCAACACCACCACGACCATGTCCACGTCCCTTATTTGATGTTCTCCTCATTATTTGCGTTCATCCACCAAACTAACAGATGGTTTATCTCAGGTATCAATTTAACTGCCAAAAGTCAACAATTAAGTTCACTAACAGTAAAGCAGTGCCAGTGTCATAAACAGAATTCATTTCTTTAGGTCACACAACAGTGTAACGGAGCAATTCAAAACAATTACTTTGTCGGCGGAGGAGAGAGAGGGGCTGGAGTCTCCCCTTACGGTGGAGGAATTACAAAGGGCAGTAAGTGCAATGCCAAATGATAAGGCTCCTGGCCCTGATGGGCTGCCTATTGAAATTTACAAGGAATTTGGTGGGGAGCTGTTATCAAATCTTCTCACAGTGATTGACCAGGTCCTAGCAACGGGAAGTTTACATACCTCTATGTACGAAGCTACCATAGTGATGCTGCCCAAGCCAGATAAAGACCATACATTACCTGAGTCTTACCGCCCCATTTCTCTCCTCACATCTGATATAAAGATATTAGCAAAAGCTTTAGCGATAAGACTATCCCGGGTGGTTGGGACAATAGTGCACTCGGTTCAATCTGGCTTCATGCCCGCAAAGTCCAGAGCAATCAACTTGAGAAGACTCTTCCTAAACCTGCAGACCACAACAGGAGATGTGAAAGATAAAGCGGTCCTCTCCCTTGATGCTGCAAAAGCAAAGTGTGAAGTGGAGATATTTATGGGCAGTACTCAAAAAAATGGGATTTTGACCCATCTTCACAGGATGGGTCCAGCTTCTGTACTCCTCCCCTGTTGCTAGAATCAGAGTCAACAATGAGTTATCTAGTAGCTTTCGTCTGGGGAGAGGTACCAGGCGGGGGGGCCCGTTATCCCCGTTGTTATTTGCGGTTGCGATAGAACCCTTGGCGGCCATTTTAAGAGGCTCCAATAGAGTCCAGGGATTCAAGCATGGGGGATTGGAGGAGAAGGTGGCCCTTTACACAGATTATATTTTATTATTTGTGGATAAAATAACGGAAAGTCTGCCCTCAGTAATGAGAAACTTTGGGTTTTCTCAGGTTTGTCTATCAATTGGTCTAAATCTGCACTACTCCCATTGACGCCCCGCCAGTTTAGCCACAATACCAATCCCGTGGGTGCATAAATTAAAATATTTAGGAATATGGGTCATGAAGGATTATATCGATCTCAATTTATTAACACTCTTGGAGAAACTGAAGCCTAAAGTCGAAGCATGGTGTAAACTCCCGATCTCCTTGATAGAAAGGGCGAACTTGTTAAAGATGATAGTGATGCCTTAGCTGTTGTACGTCCTTCAGAACTCTCCAATATGGATCCCCCGACACTTCTTTGAAAGTATAGAGGGGGTGTTCAGAGACCTGTTGTGGAAGAAAGGAGTGGCTAGGATCAAATTAAGCAAATTGCAGCTGGAAAAAGACGAGGGTGGAGTAGCCCTGCCGCATCCATGGTCATATTTTCTGGCCACACAGCTCCAGCTATGCAGGGATGGGGGCAAGATGGCATACAGGACTCTAGGAGAGGCATGATCAAAGGTTCTGGCAGGCCACCACACTCCCTTGGGGGAGTTGGAGGCACATGCATTTGAATCACGCTTACCTGTTATGCCTAGGCTGCAACTCATGCACAAAGTGTGGTGGACTGTTAGAGACTTGTTAGAAATTAAGGGATCTACCAAATATACCCCTTTGTGGCACTTGGAGTTGTAGGGGAGATATCTAAGGGAGATATCTATGCTGGAGGGCTCTGAGGACTGGGCGAGGAAAGGAATTCAGTATGTTTCTCAGATATTTGATGAGGGGGTCCTCAAATCCTTCCAGCATCTTCAGCAGGAATTTGGCCTGCACAGGCCTATGTTCTATGCGTACTTACAGTTGAGGCACGCGGCACAAAGCCAAGGGACGATATTTCCCATGACTATTGCTAAAACAGCTTTTTTGACCACGTGATTCGGGCTTCGGCGTCTTATAAGCTCATTTCTTTTGCATACAGCTTTATTAAGGAAAAATGCCTGGGGGACCCGATAAACGGTCTTAAAGAAAAATGGGAAAAAGACATAGGAGTTCTCAATGATACCAAGTGGCAAGATATCCTTGGGAACACACCAAGACTATCCATCAGTGAGGCTCAGCGATGTCCGCAGCTTTTCTTATTGCAAAGGGTACATAGAACACTTTTAGTGTTATGTGAGATGGGCGTTCGTCCTGATGCAAAATGCCCTAGATGTCTAGAGGAGGATGCGCATCTTATTCACATGATGTGGCTCTGTAGGGAGCTAAGTGTATTTTGGACGGATGTCTTTGATGCCATAGATAATGCATATAGTATTATCACCCCAAGTAAACTGGTGATAAGTATATTAGGATATGTTCAGGAGCTAGGAATAGCTGAGGGGTGCAAGCTAGCAATTGTTAAGACACTTTACTGCGCAAAACATTGGATCCAACCCATTGGCCCGAATAAACAAGAATGGGTTGGAAAGGGGTATATACAAAAAGAGAGGGGCTATCAAGAAATTTAGGAAAAAATGGGAGTGCTGGGTTACACAATCTGGTCTGTCTTCACAAGATTTGATGAGGCTCTGGGTGCGAGACAGTATAGTCAATGTTGGGCCCGATTTAGGGCTACATAGGTAGATTGATGTCAATTATAGTTATACCAACCTACACGGAGGACACTGCACAAAGGGAGGGGAGGGGGAGTTCTTCTGTTTGATCCGTGTGCCAAGTTGGTGCGCACACACAGCAGGTTTAACTTCAAAATAAAATAATAAATACAAAAAAGTAGGAGCATAAGCTTAAAGCCATATTCGCTTGGGCAAGCAGGTAGATTTCACCATCTTCTATGTAAAATGTAACTAATGTTTTACTGTATGTTGGTGTACTTATATTTTACTGTACCTAGATGTATGTATTTTTGCTGTATGCTTACAGTTGCTCTGTCAATAAAAATTATCTGATTAAAAAAAAAAAAATTACTTCAACATCACCAAAAATTAGATTTTTCAAACCAACAATGTAACAGCAGAAGTTAAATTTGACAATCAGAAATGCAGCATACACAGCAAATGTGCTATCTACCACAAAACCAGCGTGTTTGCAACCAACTATGTAAATGTGGAGTTCAAAAGGTTACTTAACCCCTTCAGGAGCGGGCCATTTTTCACCTTAAGGACCAGGCCATTTTTTGGAAATCTGACATGAGTCACTTTATGTGGTGACCACTTTAAAACGATTTTACTTATCCAAGCCATTCTGAGATTGTTTTCTAGTCACATATTGTACTTCATGACAGAGGTAAATTTGAGTCAAAATATTTCAATTTTATTTATAAAAAAATACAAAATTTATAAAAGAAATTGGAAAATTCGCAATTTTCAAAATTTTTGTTTCTCTGCTTTTAAACCAGATAGTCATACCTCCTAAAATAACTATTACTTTACATTTCCCATATGTCTACTTCATGTTTGGGTTATTTTTTAATGACATTTTCTTTTTTTGAGATGTTAGAAGGCTTAGAAGCTTAGAAGCAAATCTTAAATTTTTAAAGAAAATTTCCAAAACCCACTTTTTAAGGACCAGTTCAGGTCTGAAGTCACTTTGTGAGGCATACATAGTGGAAACCCCCCATAAATTACCCCATTTTAGAAACTACACCCCTCAAGGTATTCAAAACTGATTTTACAAACTTTGTTAACCCTTTAGGTGTTCCACAAGAATTAATGGAAAATGGAGAGGACATTTCACAATTTCACTTTTTTGGCAAACTTTCCATTTTAATCATTTTTTTTACGCTAACAAAGCTAGGGTTAACAGCCAAACAAAACTCAATATTTATTGCCCTGATTCTGTAGTTTACAGAAACACCCCATATGTGGTCGTAAATAGGGCTTTTTTTTTTTTTGCATCGAGGATTCGTTTGTGTCATGTGACCACGGAGCGGGAGGGCAGCACTTGCTATTACTCCCCGCTCCGTGGTCACCCGTCAGGTCATAGTGCACGTAAGCGCGCCCTATGACCCGACACTGTGCAGAGCGGCTGGCAGCGGAGGAGACGGGGCGCACAGGGGGAGAAGGAGTCGCTCTCTCCCTCCCCCTGTGCTGTGCTGCCAGTGAGGAGAGACGGACGGACGGGGGGCTAAGGAGGGGCGGGCGCACTGCGCCACCAATGACAGGACCTTACATGGTCTGGCCTTACTAACTAGCAGCTAGCGGCGCCCGGGATGTCCCCGCACTTACAATTATCCCCGGGCGCCGCTCCGTTCTCCCCACTGTGGGCCAGTTACAGTTTCGTGCTCCATGTGCCAATTACTAATATCGGACCAATAGGGAGGAGACATCACCTTCTCTGTGGGCGTTTCTTCTCCCTGCGCTGTCCAATCGCAGCAGAGAACGTCACAGTGCAGGGAGAAGGAACGCCCACAGAGCTGATGTCTCCTCCCTATTGCTCCGATATTAGTAATTAGCATATGGAGCAGGAGACTGTAACTGGCCCACAGTGGAGAGACCGAGCCGCGCCCAGGGATAACTGTAAGTGCGGGGACATCCTGGGCGCCGCTCCTGTAGCTGCTAGTTAGTAAGGCCGGACCATGAAAGGTCCTTTGTAATCTTTAATACAGGAGGCAGGGAGCTGCGATCAGCGGCAGTTAAACCCTCAGGTGCTGCACCTGAGGGGTTAACTGCCGCTCATCTGCTGCCTGCCGCCTGTATTAAAGGTTAATTTTCATTGGTGGCGCAGTGTGCCTCCCCACCCCCAGTATTAAAATCGTTGGTGGCAGTGGCCACAGAGCAGAGTCCCCTCCCCTCATTGGTGGCAGTGGCCACAGAGCAGAGTCCCTTCCCCTCATTGGTGGCAGTGGCCACAGAGCAGAGTCCCCTTCCCCCTCATTGGTGGCAGTGGCCACAGAGCAGAGTCCCCTTCCCCTCATTGGTGGCAGTGGCCAGAGCAGAGTCCTCCTCATTGGTGGAAGTTCTGATTGGAGCCCCAGCAGTGTTATAACTGGGCTCCTATCGGTTACCATGGCAACCAGGACGCTACTGAAGCCCTGGTTGCCATGGTAACATTCTTATTAGATTACTCGATTAATCGTAAAAAATAATCGATAGAATACTCGATTTCTAAAATAATCGTTTACTGCAGCCCTAGTCGTAAACTGTTTTACCGGGACACTGCAGGGCGCAGAAGGAAAGGAACGCCATATGGTTTTTGGAGCGTAGATTTCACTGGGATAATTTTAAGTTGCCATGTCACATTTGAAGACCCCCTGATGCACCCCTAGAGTACAAACTCAAAAAAAGAAGTTACGGGATAAGGTGGCAGTTTTGTTGGTACTATTTTAGGGTACATATGCTTTTTGGTTGCTCTATATTACACTTTTTTGAGGCAAGGTAACAAAAAATAGCTGTTTTGGCACAGTTTTTATTCCTTGTTATTTACAGTTATTTACTGACAGGTCAGATCATGTGGTATTTTTATAGAGCAGGTTGTTACGGATGCGACAATACCAAATATGACTACTTTTTTTAGTTGTTTATTTCAGTTTTACATAATAAAGATTTTTTTATTTCTCCTTATTCTGAAAGCCATATTTTTTATTTTTTTGGGGCAACTGTCTTATGTAGGGGCTCATTTTTTGCGAGATGAGATGGCGGTTTGATTGGCACTATTTTGGCGTTTTGATTGGCACTATTTTGGGGGGAATACGCCTTTTTGATCGCTTGATATTACACTTTGTGTGATGTAAGGTGACAAAAAATTGCTTTTTTTACACCGTTTTTATTTTATTTCTTTTACGCGTTCACTATGCGGGGAAAGTAACACGACCGTTTTATAGATCAGGTCTTTACGGTCGCGGTGATATCAAACATGAGTAGTGTATTTTATTTTTATTTTTTTTAATCAGTGATAAATGGGTGGCTATAAGAAGAAATTTATTATTATTTTTTTTTCCTTTTTTTCACTTTTTTAAATATTTTTTTGACCCAGACCCACTGAAGCACTATACTGTAACTGGTCTCAGCTGGGGTGAGCTTACGGCTTAGGAAAAAAACGGTATGCTCCTACCCGTTGACTTCCTGAGACAGTACAGCACCAAGACCTACTTTGGAGGCATCCGTCTGTACTATAAACTTTCTTTTGAAGTCGGGTGTCACCAAAACCGGAGACCCACACAGGGCGACTTCAAAGTGGAGAAAGTCTCTTCGCCTGAAAATCCCAGTGAACTATCACAGACTTTCGTCCCTTTAAAAACCCTGTTAATGACATGGCCACCGAAGCAAAGTGAGGGACAAACCTCATGTAATATCCCACCATTCCCAGGAACGACTTTACTTGCATAGTGGTGGCAGGTCAGGGACAATTCCGTATAGCCTCTATTTTGGTTACTTGGGGTTTGATGACTCCATGCCCAATGACATACCCCAGGTACTTAGTCTCTTCTAACCCTATTGTGCATTTTTTTGTTTTGGGTTAGCGGTTAGTCCAGCTTTCTGAAGGGAGTCGACTACAGCCTGCACTTTGGGTAGGTGACGTTCCCAGTCAGTACTGTGGATGACCATATTGTCTAGGTAAAGCGAAGCGTACCGACAATGTGGACGAAGCACAATGTCTATTAGGAGCTGAAAAGTGGTGGGGGTGCAGAGCTGTGTATATATAAAGTATACAGCGCAGAGCTGTGTATATATAAAGAATACGGCGCAGAGCTGTGTATATATGAAGTATACAGTACAGAGCTGTGTATATATAAAGCATACAGTACAGAGCTGTGTATATATAAAGTATACAGCGCAGAGCTGTGTATATATAAAGCATACAGCACAGAGATGTGTATATATAAAGTATACAGCGCAGAGCTGTGTATATATAATGCATACAGTGCAGAGCTGTGTATATATAAAGCATACGGCGCAGAGCTGTGTATATATAAAGCATACGGCGCAGAGCTGTGTATATATAAAGTATACAGTACAGAGCTGTGTATATATAAAGCATACAGTACAGAGCTGTGTATATATAAAGTATACAGTGCAGAGCTGTGTATATATAAAGCATACAGTACAGAGCTGTGTATATATAAAGTATACAGTGCAGAGCTGTGTATATATAAAGCATACAGTACAGAGCTGTGTATATAAAAAGCATACAGCACAGAGCTGTGTATATATAAAGTATACAGTACAGAGCTGTGTATATATAAAGTATACAGTGCAGAGCTGTGTATATATAAAGCATACAGTACAGAGCTGTGTATATATAAAGTATACAGCACAGAGCTGTGTATATATAAAGCATACAGCACAGAGCTGTGTATATATAAAGCATACAGTGCAGAGCTGTGTATATATAAAGTATACAGTACAGAGCTGTATATATAAAGTATACAGCACAGAGCTGTGTATATATAAAGTATACAGTACAGAGCTGTGTATATATAAAGCATACAGTACAGAGCTGTGTATATATAAAGCATACAGTACAGAGCTGTGTATATATAAAGCATACAGCACAGAGCTGTGTATATATAAAGTATACAGTACAGAGCTGTGTATATATAAAGTATACAAGTATACAGTACAGAGCTGTGTATATATAAAGTATACAGTACAGAGCTGTGTATATATAAAGCATACAGTACAGAGCTGTGTATATATAAAGTATACAGTACAGAGCTGTGTATATATAAAGTATACAGTACAGAGCTGTGTATATATAAAGCATACAGTACAGAGCTGTGTATATATAAAGCATACAGCACAGAGCTGTGTATATATAAAGTATACAGTACAGAGCTGTGTATATATAAAGCATACAGTACAGAGCTGTGTATATATAAAGCATACAGCACAGAGCTGTGTATATATAAAGTATACAGTACAGAGCTGTGTATATATAAAGCATACAGCACAGAGCTGTGTATATATAAAGCGTACAGTACAGAGCTGTGTATATATAAAGTATACAGCGCAGAGCTGTGAATATATAAAGTATACAGCACAGAGCTGTGTATATATGAAGTATACAGTACAGAGCTGTGTATATATAAAGCATACAGTACAGAGCTGTGTATATATAAAGCATACAGTACAGAGTTGTGTATATATAAAGCATACAGCACAGAGCTGTGTATATATAAAGCGTACAGTACAGAGCTGTGTATATATAAAGTATACAGCGCAGAGCTGTGAATATATAAAGTATACAGCACAGAGCTGTATATATAAAGTATACAGTACAGAGCTGTGTATATATAAAGCATACAGTACAGAGCTGTGTATATAATGAGTATTACACTCACCGGTAATCCGGTTTCCTGGAAGTCTCCATGACAGCCCATAGTGAGATTGAGTTCCTCTGATAGGACAGGAAAAAACACAGAGAGGTTAAAAACCCCACTCCTTCCCCTCATCTCCAGTGTATTATAACGGAAAGAAAACCAGGATAAGTAGAAAGAGCTAAGGATAAATTAGCAAAAGTAAAGGGTGGGAAGCATGGGCTGTCATGGAGACTTCCAGGAAACCGGATTACCGGTAAGTGTAATACTCATTTTCCCCAGTCGTCTCCATGACAGCCCATAGTGAGAAATACCAAAGTTAGACAAAATTTTAGGGAGGGACTACGGCACCCAGGACTTTGCGTCCAAAGGCCATATCCTCCTTGGCGAAAACATCCAACTTATAGTGTTTCGTGAAGGTATGGGCTCTCTTCCAGGTAGCTGCCCTACAAATTTGCTCCAGGGAAGCCGAAGCCCGCTCAGCCCAGGATGTAGATACTGCTCTCACCGAATGGGCTTTTAAAGAAAAAGGAGGTACTTTACCTGAGGCAGAATAAGCCTCTGAAATTGCGCACCTTATCCATCTGGATATGGAGCTTTTAGCTGCTTTTTTACCCTTGTTGGGTCCGAAAAACTGAACAAATAAGTTCTTGTCTATTCTCCACTCCCTAGTGACTTCCATGTAGTGGAGAACAGCCCGTCTTACGTCTAAAAAATGAAACTTGGCTTCTTGCTCATTCTGAGGGTTTGTAAAAAAAAGAGGGAATAATTATATCTTGGGACCTGTGAAAAGAAGTTACTACCTTTGGTAGAAAACTTGGGTCCAACTTAAAAACTAGTTTATCTTCTAGGATATTGAGCAACGGCTCTTGGATAGACAGGGCCTGTATCTCACTTACTCTCCTAGCTGAAGATATCGCCACTAAAAAGACGGTCTTAAGGGTGAGCCATTTGATCGATAAAGAGCCTAAAGGCTCAAAGGGCGGTTCTGTCAGGCTTGAGAGAACCAGTGTTTAAATTCCAGGGGGCCACCATATTTTTTATTCTGGGCTTTAGCCTATCCGCTGCCTTGAGGAATCTAGAGACCCAGGGAACTTCGTAAAGGCTGGTGTTGTAGAGGGCACCTAGAGGGCACCTAAAGCAGAAACCTGAACCCTTAAAGTGTTTGGAGACAGATCCATATCCAATCCATCCTGGAGAAATTCCAGTATGAGAGGGATATTAGGGGTGGAGTCATTAAAGCGGACCCCACTCCAGGAGGCAAACTTCTTCCAGACTTTTAGGTATGCTTTAGAAGTATTGGACTTCCTACTGAGCATTAGAGTATCTACCACCCTCTGGGAAAGGCCCCGACCTAAGAGTATGGATTGCTCAGAAACCAGGCAGACAGATTTAGAAGACTGGGGTTCTGGTGAGGGATTGGCCCCTGCATCAGTAGATCTACCACTGGGGGAAAACGGATCGGCTCTTCCTGACTGAGAGATTTTAGGAGACCGAACCAAGCCCTTCTGGGCCAATAAGGAACTACCAGTATCAGAGAACATCTCTCGCTCTGGAACTTTTGTAGCACTCTCGGAATTATTGGTATTGGAGGGAATGCATAGACAAGGCCCTGAGACCAATTCTGAGCAAAGGCATCTACCGCTACACATGGATCCCTTGGGTTGAGGGAAAAGTAGCTTGGAACCTTGTGGTTCTCTGCTGAGGCAAAAAGGTCCAGATTCGGGACCCCCCATCGTGACAGAATCATGTGGAAAGCCTCGAGAGACAGGGACCATTCGCCTGGGTCCAGGATCTGACGACTGAGAAAGTCTGCTCTTATGTTGAGTGAGCCTTTTAGATGCACTGCCAAGAGAGATGCTACATTCTTCTCTGCCCAAGAGAATATTCTGCTGGAGAGATTTTGAAGGTGGTTGTGGCGAGTTCCTCCTTGGTGGCGGATTAAGGCTACTGCTGTGGAGTTGTCCGAATGGATTAGGACATGACGAACTTTTGTCTGAAGATGGAACGCCTTCAAGGCCTCCCAGATGGCCCGAAGCTCCCGGTAATTTGAGGACATACTTTGTTGAAGTCTGCTCCAGGTCCCTTGAAAGGTTTGTGTGTCCGTCAGGGCTCCCCAGCCGCTGTGGCTGGCATCCGTCGTTATGGAAAGAACATTCTCCTGAGACCAGCAGTCGCCTGTTTGTAGATTGTCGTCTTTCAGCCACCAGACTAGGGAGGATCTCACCTCCCTGGTTAGGACCAACTTTTGGTCTAGCGTGTACTGAGACCGGTTCCATCTTTTGAGGACAAGGTTTTGAAGCGGCCTCATATGATGTTGGGCCCACGCCACTGCCGGAATGCAAGAGGAGAAGCGCACCAACATCTTCATGCCGTCTCTGACTGAGAAAAAGGTTTTTTCCGGAAGAGACAAACTCTTTCTTTCAAATCCTGGATTTTGGACTGAGGAAGAAAAGACTTTTGTAAGGCCGAATCTAGGAGGATCCCCAGAAATACCCTCCGGCTGTCTGGAACGAGGTTGGATTTCTCCCAGTTTATTATCCAGCCCAGAGTCTGAAGATAGGAAGAGACTTCTTGTAGATGAAGCTGGATAAGTGCTGCGTCTTTGGCAACAATCAGGAGGTCGTCCAGATAGGGCACGATAAGGATTCCCCTTCTGGTTAGAGATGCCACTACTTCCGCCATAACTTTGGAGAATATGCGAGGGGCCGAGGATATTCCAAAAGGCAGGCAGTTGAATTGTAGGTGGTGAATTACCCCCTCCAGCTGAACTGCAAATCTCAGGTATTTCCTGGACAACGGATGGATGGGAATGTGGAAGTAGGTGTAGGTGAATTGTAGGTGGTGAATTACCCCCTCCAGCTGAACTGCAAATCTCAGGTATTTCCTGGACAACGGATGGATGGGAATGTGGAAGTAGGCATCTCTGAGGTCTATTGTGACCATCATTGCTCCCTTTTGAATTAGTTTTACCGCTGAGTTTACCGTTTCCATTTTGAATTTGTGATAAGTTACAAATTTGTTTAGGGGCTTCAAGTTTATTATGACTCTGAACTTGCCATTGGGTTTCGGGACTAGGAATAAGGGGGAGTAATGACCTGAACCCCTTTCTCTGAGTGGAACAGCTTCCACTGCCCCCAGGGATAGTAACCCTCTTACCCCTTCGGACAGGAGCGACTCTTGGGAAGGTGGGAGGCGGGTCAAGGTAAATTTTTGTGGGGGAGGAGCATCCAATTCTATCCGGTAACCTTCCCGTATGATGTTGAGAATAAAAGGATTTGTGATGTTTTGCTCCCAGATGTTTATAAAGGAGCTGAGTCTTCCCCCCACACACTTGTCATTTTTTTGAGGAAGAGGAGGGGTCTTCTCTTTTGGGATTAAAGAGAAAACTTTTGCCCTTGCTGCCTTTTGAGTAGCTCCACCTCCCGGTCTTGCCCTTGTCAGATTTGGAGTCTTGAAATTGTTGTCTGTTCCGAAAGGGCTGACTCTTAATTCTAGGTCTATCCTCTGGGAACCCTTTTGCGGTCAGAAGCCTTCTCCAGGATTTTGTCCAGATCCGGACCGAATACATATTGACCATGGAAAGGCAGGGAGACTAATTTATTTTTAGATGCTATGTCACCCGACCAGGCCTTAAGCCAAAGGACTCTTCTAATAGTGTTAGACAAAACAGCTGTCCTGGCGGTTAACCTCACTGATTCTGCGGAGGTGTCTGCGAGGAACCCGGTGGCCATCTTTAGTAAGGGGAGACTATCCAAAATTTCCTCCTTTGGGGTCTCATTAACAAGATGGATCTCGAGCTGGTCTAACCAGACCTTTAGAGTACGGGCTACGCAGGTCGCTGCTACTCCAGGTTTTAGAAGGGCAGCTGAAGTCTCCCACGTTTTTTTAAGGAGGCTTTCAGCTTTCCTGTCAAGTGGGTCTTTCAACTGAGCCGTGTCCTCAAACGGAAGAGCTGTACGTTTAGAGACTTTAGCCACAGGGGCGTCTACTTTGGGGATCGACTCCCAATCTGTACAGTCCTTTTCATCAAAAGGGTACCTCCTCTTAATCCCGCGGGGAATAAAGGAATTTTTTTCAGGTTTTTCCCACTCGGCTTTAATTAATTTTTGTACATTATCCGGTACGGGGAATACAGACCTCTGCCTCTCACCCAGGCCCCCAAAAATTTCATCCTGCACCGTTTTGGGCTTTCTTGGAATTTCCATCCTAATGGTAGCCCGGATGGCTCTGATTAAATCGTCAATGTCCGCAGGGTTAAACAGGAATCTAGTATATTCACTGTCTTCGTCTGATTCCTGGTCCAGAACCTCTGGGTCCGAGATATCCTGGGCAAGTGAATCTGAGTCAGAGTGTGGATCTGTACGAACCCTAGAAACGCCTGTCTGAGGCGGAGGGACCCTGGGAGAGGGGGGCGGAGGGGGCTCACTTCTTTGGGAGGCCATAGCCGATTGTACTTCTTGTCTCACAATGTCTTTAATATCATTCAGCAGACTAGAGGACTCAGATTTAACTACAGCTGCCGTGCACTCTTTACACAAGGGCTTGGAGCTGGAGGAGGGTAATCGTTTAGAACAGACCCCACATCTTTTGGTTCTAGGTTTTGCCATAGAGGCAGACTCCTTTTCTCCCTGAAAAAATAAGGGAGAGAAGGATGACCTCTTAACAAATAGGTGTTGCCTGAACCAGGCTACTCACAGTTCGTTGTGCAGGAGGGTCCACTTCAGGATCAGTGGCCGGAGCGCTCATCCTTGCCGGACCCGACCACCAGCTTGCAGGCGACGCTGAAGAGAGGTGGCCGCCATTTTTAGGCTCCAATCCGCGCTTCTGAGCATGCGCGGAAGTGCGCCTTGACGTAAAGATGCTGCACTACGTCCGTGCGTCTGGCGTCATCTTCTGGCGGCTGGAGGGAAGCGCATCATAGCGTCGCTCCAGCCGCAGTACCGCACCGCATAAAGTCCACCCGGACCGCCGCAGGAGGGAACTTCGCCGGGGCACTGCTCACTAAGCGTGCCCGGGCCCAGGCCAAACAGGGGAGAGAGGAGGGAGAGCCGAACACAGCCGGAGCCGACCTCCAGCCTGGAAGTTAGTGATTGAAAATAAGGTACGCCAGGAACCCCATAGAGCTCCCAGCACCTCTCTGGACTTCCTTCCTGGCAGGACAGGAAAAAACACTGGAGATGAGGGGAAGGGGTGGGGTTTTTAACCTCTCTGTGTTTTTTCCTGTCCTATCAGAGGAACTCAATCTCACTATGGGCTGTCATGGAGACGACTGGGGAAATAAAGCATACAGCACAGAGCTGTGTATATATAAAGTGTACAGTACAGAGCTGTGTATATATAAAGTATACAGTGCAGAGCTGTGTATATATAAAGTATACAGTACAGAGCTGTGTATATATAAAGTGTACAGTACAGAGCTGTGTATATATAAAGTATACAGCACAGAGCTGTGTATATATAAAGCGTACAGTACAGAGCTGTGTATATATAAAGCATGCAGTACAGAGCTGTGTATATATAAAGTGTACAGTACAGAGCTGTGTATATATAAAGCATACAGCACAGAGCTGTGTATATATAAAGCATACAGCACAGAGCTGTGTATATATAAAGCATACAGTACAGAGCTGTGTATATATAAAGTATACAGTACAGAGCTGTGTATATATAAAGCATACAGTACAGAGCTGTGTATATATAAAGCATACAGTACAGAGCTGTGTATATATAAAGTATACAGTACAGAGCTGTGTATATATAAAGTATACAGTACAGAGCTGTGTATATATAAAGCATACAGCACAGAGCTGTGTATATATAAAGCATACAGTACAGAGCTGTGTATATATAAAGCATACAGTACAGAGCTGTGTATATATAAAGCATACAGTACAGAGCTGTGTATATATAAAGCATACAGTACAGAGCTGTGTATATATAAAGCATACAGTACAGAGCTGTGTATATATAAAGCATACAGTACAGAGCTGTGTATATATAAAGCATACAGTACAGAGCTGTGTATATATAAAGTATACAGTACAGAGCTGTGTATATATAAAGTATACAGTACAGAGCTGTGTATATATAAAGTATACAGTACAGAGCTGTGTATATATAAAGCATACAGTACAGAGCTGTGTATATATAAAGCATACAGTACAGAGCTGTGTATATATAAAGCATACAGCACAGAGCTGTGTATATATAAAGCATACAGCACAGAGCTGTGTATATATAAAGTATACAGTACAGAGCTGTGTATATATAAAGTATACAGTACAGAGCTGTGTATATATAAAGTATACAGTACAGAGCTGTGTATATATAAAGTATACAGTACAGAGCTGTGTATATATAAAGTATACAGTACAGAGCTGTGTATATATAAAGTATACAGTACAGAGCTGTGTATATATAAAGTATACAGTACAGAGCTGTGTATATATAAAGTATACAGTACAGAGCTGTGTATATATAAAGCATACAGCACAGAGCTGTGTATATATAAAGTATACAGTACAGAGCTGTGTATATATAAAGCATACAGCACAGAGCTGTGTATATATAAAGTATACAGTACAGAGCTGTGTATATATAAAGCATACAGTACAGAGCTGTGTATATATAAAGCATACAGTACAGAGCTGTGTATATATAAAGCATACAGTACAGAGCTGTGTATATATAAAGTATACAGTACAGAGCTGTGTATATATAAAGCATACAGTACAGAGCTGTGTATATATAAAGCATACAGTACAGAGCTGTGTATATATAAAGTATACAGTACAGAGCTGTGTATATATAAAGTATACAGTACAGAGCTGTGTATATATAAAGCATACAGTACAGAGCTGTGTATATATAAAGTATACAGTACAGAGCTGTGTATATATAAAGCATACAGTACAGAGCTGTGTATATATAAAGCATACAGTACAGAGCTGTGTATATATAAAGCATACAGTACAGAGCTGTGTATATATAAAGCATACAGTACAGAGCTGTGTATATATAAAGTATACAGTACAGAGCTGTGTATATATAAAGCATACAGTACAGAGCTGTGTATATATAAAGTATACAGTACAGAGCTGTGTATATATAAAGCATACAGTACAGAGCTGTGTATATATAAAGCATACAGTACAGAGCTGTGTATATATAAAGCATACAGTACAGAGCTGTGTATATATAAAGTATACAGTACAGAGCTGTGTATATATAAAGCATACAGTACAGAGCTGTGTATATATAAAGCATACAGTACAGAGCTGTGTATATATAAAGCATACAGTACAGAGCTGTGTATATATAAAGTATACAGTACAGAGCTGTGTATATATAAAGCATACAGCACAGAGCTGTGTATATATAAAGTATACAGTACAGAGCTGTGTATATATAAAGTATACAGTACAGAGCTGTGTATATATAAAGCATACAGTACAGAGCTGTGTATATATAAAGTATACAGTACAGAGCTGTGTATATATAAAGTATACAGTACAGAGCTGTGTATATATAAAGTATACAGTACAGAGCTGTGTATATATAAAGTATACAGTACAGAGCTGTGTATATATAAAGCATACAGTACAGAGCTGTGTATATATAAAGCATACAGTACAGAGCTGTGTATATATAAAGCATACAGTACAGAGCTGTGTATATATAAAGTATACAGTACAGAGCTGTGTATATATAAAGTATACAGTACAGAGCTGTGTATATATAAAGTATACAGTACAGAGCTGTGTATATATAAAGCATACAGTACAGAGCTGTGTATATATAAAGTATACAGTACAGAGCTGTGTATATATAAAGCATACAGTACAGAGCTGTGTATATATAAAGTATACAGTACAGAGCTGTGTATATATAAAGTATACAGTACAGAGCTGTGTATATATAAAGCATACAGTACAGAGCTGTGTATATATAAAGCATACAGTACAGAGCTGTGTATATATAAAGTATACAGTACAGAGCTGTGTATATATAAAGTATACAGTACAGAGCTGTGTATATATAAAGCATACAGCACAGAGCTGTGTATATATAAAGCATACAGTACAGAGCTGTGTATATATAAAGTATATAGTACAGAGCTGTGTATATATAAAGCATACAGTACAGTGCTGTGTATATATAAAGTATACAGTACAGAGCTGTGTATATATAAAGTATACAGTACAGAGCTGTGTATATATAAAGTATACAGTACAGAGCTGTGTATATATAAAGCATACAGTACAGAGCTGTGTACATATATATGCTAAACCCACACCTATATCTCACCAGCAGTTTCCCCATTTACTATAATGTTAATACCGCCACCTGGTGCACACAGAGTAAAATGGTCGAGGTGTTTTCCGTCGCTGATTTGAAAACATATTGACGTTACTTCTTGGAAACAGATTTGATTGTGAATTCCATAGAAGTAAATGCAGAAGCAAAGAAACTAAAATCTCCTGTAAAACCTGCACCAATTACAGATCTCCCACCACAATCCACCTGTTTTCTGCCACTGATTTTGCAGTGTGAACATAGCCTCAGGCGGCGCACACATCTCTACCACCTCACGTCACATTATCAAGAAGAATCTGAATCTCCTCAGACAGCACAGCCTGACCCCGCCCACACATGGTCACATGGTCATGACATCACGAAAGGTCCTTTCACTCACTAGGCTCAAGCATCTACAGATAAATACCTGGTCATGTGATTTCTGACTCCTCCCACACATGACTGTGACATCATCACAGGTCCTGTAAGCACAGAACAACCTCAGGGATGCTCTGCAGGAGGAGGTAAGTGTCTGCTAAGAGGAAGCGAGGCAAAACGTACGCCGGGGTTGTGCCCCCCCCCCCCCTGGGACTCGGTCTGTATTTTGCTTATCCAGTGTGAATTTGTTTATCTATTTTTCCGCCTGTGTATGGTGAACATACTATGGCTGTGCACTTCTATGCCCCTATTGGTTCATATTCTGATGTGTATTTTTAATGTATTTAACCACTACAGGACCGCCTAACGCACGGATGCGTTCGGCGGGCGGTCTCCTTTCTCTGGGACGACGCATCGACGCGTCATCTCGCGAGAGGTGAGATTTCCTGTGAATGCGTGCGCTCACAGGATCGCGTCAGGAGGAAGTTAAACTACAGCCTGCCAGGGCTAATCATGCGCTGGCAGGCTGTAGTAGTTAAAAAAAATCGCATATCAGACGCTGTTTTGTTAACTGCGTCTGATATGCCTGCTGCCTGCTCTCCTGGTGGTCCCTTTTGCCTGGGACCACCAGAGGAAACATATGTAAGTGCACCAATCACCACACAGACCCCCTAATCCACCCCCCCGTCACTGATTAACCCCCGATTAACCCCTGATCACCACATGTCACCCCCCTGATCACCCCGTCACCCCCCCTGTCACTAATCACCCCCCTGTAAGGCTCATTCAGACGTCCGTATGTGTTTTGCGGATCCACGGATCCGCAAAACACGGACACCGGCAATGTCCTTTCCGCATTTTGCGGATCCGCACATTGCCAGAACTGTATAGAAAATGCCTTTTCTTGTCCGCAATTGCGGACAAGAATAGGACATATTCTATCTTTTGCGGAGCTGCGGCCGGATGTTTGGGGGCCGAAACCCAGAAGTTCGCGGCAGACGTTCTGCAAATGCTGATGCGGCGAGCACATAGTGTGCTCTCCGCATCACCCCGGCCCCATTCACACTGAATGGGTCCGCATCTATTCCACAGATATGCGGAATATATGCGGACATTTTTGCGGACGTGTGAATGGGGCCTTACTTCTTTATTTTTATTTTTTTTGCACATTTTTTGGCAGAGATCTTTTCATCCACATTGATTAATGCAAATGAAGAAATCTGTGCCGTTCATTATTTTTTTTTCAGCCCAGCGGCTGAACAGAAAAAAAAAATCTCATTACCCGTATGCTCAATATAAGGAGAATCGCAGAAACTCCTAATTCTGGCCATACGTGTAATGATTGCGGAGTCCCTCAAATGCCAGGACAGTACAAACACCTCACATGTGACCCCATTTAGAAAGTAGTCACGCCAAGGTATTCCGTGAGGGGTATGGTGAGTTCATAGAAGATTTTTTTTTTTTGTCACAAGTTAGTGGAATATGAGACTTTGTAAGAAAAAAAAAAAGTAAATTTCCGCTAACTTGTGCCAAAAAAAAAAATCTTCTATGAACTCGCCATGCCACCTCAACACCTTGGGGTGTTTTCTTTCCAAAATGGGGTCACATGTGAGGTGTTTGTACTGCCCTGGCATTTTAGGGGTCCTAAAGCGTGAGAAGAAGTCTGGAATCCAAATGCGTAAAAATGCCCTCCTAAAAGGTACTCATTGGAATTTGGGCCCTGTTTGTGACACATGTTGTATCGCCGTACTCAGGAGAAGTAGGGCAATGTGTTTTAGGGTGTATTTTTACATATACCCATACTGTGTGTGAGAAATATCTCTGTAAATTGACAACTTTGTATAAAGTTTTTTAAAAAGTTGTCATTTACAGAGATATTTCTCACACACAGGTTTTACAGGGCTGCTCACAATTTAGCCCGGCCCAAAACAGTAAACACACCCCACAAATGACCCCATTTCGGAAAGTAGACACCCCAAGGTATTTTTTCCTCAGAAAGTGTCATTTTCCGCTAACTTGTGAAAAAAAAATCAATCATACATGAACTCACCATGCCCCTCCGCGAATACTTTGGGGTGTCTTCTTTCTAAAATGGTGTCATTTGGGGGGTATTTATACTATCCTGACATTCTAGCTCCTGAAGAAACATGACAGGCGCTCAGAAAGTCAGAGCTGCTTCAAAATGCGGAAATTCACTTTTTTGCACCATAGTTTGTAAATGCTATAATTTTTACCCAAACCAATAAATATACACTTATTGGATTTTTTTTTTATCAAAGACATGTAGAACAATACATTTAGAGAAAAACTTATATAGAAATGTATTTTTTTAAAAAAAAATTTACAACAGAAAGTGAAAAATGTCATTTTTTTGCAAAAATTTCAGTCATTTTTGATTAATTTAAAAAAAAAAAAAAATGTCAGCAGCAATGAAATACCACCAAATGAAAGCTCTATTAGTGAGAAGAAAAGGAGGCAAAATTCATTTGGGTGGTAAGTTGTATGACGGAGCAATAAACGGTGAAAGTAGTGTAGTGCAGAATTGTAAAAAGTGGTCTGGTCATTAAGGGGGTTTAAGCTAGGGGGGCTGAGGGGGTTAATCGATCAAATCCATTACAGGGGCTGTATATAAGATTCCATATTAGGTGGTCATTATATAAATTGTCATCTGGATAACTTATGACCCATATGTATTACTACCCCATTAATGCATGTACGGGGATTTAGTTTATGGGTTTGCACAGACCTAGAGTCTGGTTGGGGCACCATTTCACATAGCGCTCATCTGCACTGCAATTTGTAATAGATTTTATCTAATCACTGTACAGTTTGTCTAATTTTGATATAATACAATAAAGTATGCATTTCAACTATATGTGTGGTTTTGTTAGTTTGGTGCGGTATACATTGTTGCCACACATTATCATCTGTACTACTGTTTGGTGGTCCAAGCTTTGGATGTTACATCCGAAGTCGCTTCGTTCAAAACTTACGATTAATACTTTACGGTGATCGGTCTCCGTACAGTATTTAAAATGTACGGGCTCCGATGAGCAGAAGTCATTTACTCACTGTCATAAATATAATGTGGAGGTGCATTCTAGTGGTAGCTATTATAGAATTCTATGCGCTGTGTGTCTGGTGTATAAGGTGTGATTTCTGCTGAATAGAAGGGTCATTCATCAAATGGCTGACTTCTCTGAAGCCTCCATTCTATCCCAGCAGGGTGGAGTCGGGCAGGCTGGGCCTCTGCCAGCTACAAGATGAGCAAATGGACGTTTCTCCTCATTATCCTGTCGTATCTAACACCTTTCAGTGCCAGGTACTAACTTCAAAAAGGCATCTGTTCCCCCCTGCTAAACCGGATACCGGAGGAAGGGGACTCATTTTGGAGGGAGATTAGAAAACCTTAAAACAAAGAGATTTTAATATTCAATGCTCCCCACTCCCCTCATTAATTCCATTCCAAATGTTGAGAAAAAAGACCCTAGAGATGAGTGAATTTCTAAAAAATTCGATTTGGCCGGTTCGCGACATTTTCTGGAAAAATTTGCTTCGATCCAAATTCATTTGCGACGAATCGCGTTAAAAAAAAGTCTATTTCCGGGCTGCAGAGAGATTTTATATGGTTGTAGAACATTGTACCTTGCAGTAACACGCATCGAGAGTGTGCTGGGGTAGTGAAATAATACTGTATGACATGCAGATGACAGGCGTCGCTATTAGAATCACTGCACACTTCACTTATTTGGGCAGTCACAGGGCCAAAACTGACCAAATAACTCAAGTATGAACTGAGCGTTACAAGTCGATGTTGGCGTCAGGAAGAAGCGCACTTCATTTACACCCTCGTCGGCTGATTCCACATAGATGTCTACAGAACCTGTTGTATTAAACGCCTATACAAGTAGAGCCCCCGACAGAGTGGAGACGGTGTCAGCAGTAAGTTTGTGTTGATGTCACTGATTATTTTGCCTTTCCTCTGATCTGTCGGAACAATAACCCCCAAAAAACGGATCCTGTCTATGCAACACAGACAGGATCCATTGTGCTTCTTTTTTTTCCTTCCTTCTGGCAGAACAGAAGAAAGGTCAAATAAATGATGATGTCAGCCAGGCTGAAAGGCAAAATAGTGGCCCATTCATGAAGTGGGGAGGGTGTTAACAGCATGAGAAGTCCACAGAGTGGCCCTATGACATAGTGGTGAGGTGGAAGCAGCATGAGGAGACCACAGAGTGGCACAATGACAGGATCTGGTGGTGGAAGCAGCATGAGGAGACCATAGAGTGGCTCAATGACAGAGTCTGGAGGTGACGGCAGCAGCATCAGGCGGAGAATACACAGTGGCACAACGACAGTGTCTGGAGTTGGTAGCATTATGAGGAGGCCAGCGAGTGGCACAATGAGAGAGTCTGAAGGTGGCAGCAGTATGAGGAGGCCACGGACAGAGACTAAAGGTGGCGGCAGCAGCATCATCAGGCAGAGACTACAGAGTGGCACAATGACAGAGTCTCGAGTTGGCAGCAGTATGAGGAGGCCACAGAGTTTCAGTTTATTCGACGAAGTGGTTGCGATGGAGAAAGCATTCAAAAAAATTCTCTCCACCTTGAGACGTATCCTGTCAAGATTGATGCAAGTGCGTTATCGGCTGCTATTCGAGCCAGATACTTCTGGGGGAACCTGCCTGGCATGAACAGGCCCCTAGTAGCTAAAGACAATGAGAAGAAAAACCTTGCAATACAGCTTTGAGCCCTGAAGAGTCACGAAGTTCATCAAGATACATCGCAAAAGATTTTACAAGATATAACTGGCGCTAAAAGCTGAAGAAAATTTAGTTTTTTGACCAAAATGCGACAATAAAGATTTTACCACTGTGAGCCAGTGACAGGCCTCATACCTGTTAGGGGAGATGAATGGCAGGATTTTCCATGTCTTCCCTATCAGTCGTCAGGCCTGAGGCAGCACCAGATGCCACAATCATCTGGGAAAAAAGTATCCTCAAAGTAAGAGGTGGAGGAGACTTTAAAACAGAGTTCTGCTGAGGCTCTGTGAGTGTGGTCTCAGTCGGGCTAGGCTGAGGGACTATGAGGCTGGGAGCCTGGAGTTTGGGGGACCAAGCGACGCCTGCGGGGAGAGGGTCGCACGGCAGGTATTTGTATTGTTTTGTGTATGAAGACTGCCAAATAAATGCACCGTTTGGATGCTAAAGCCTTTTGTCTGGAAGGAAGTTTGTGATGGTGACCCCCGGTAAGAAAGACCTTACACCACATATAACAGCAGCGCTGAAAGCTGAAGAAAATTTAGTTTTTCGACCAAAATACCTCCAAAAAGATTTTACAAGATATAACATCAGCGCCGAAAGACGAATAAAATTTATTTTTTTGACTGAAATACAGATTTTACCACATATAACTGCAGAAGTGACCTGCATAAATATATTTTTTTGGTACTGGAAAAGGCAACTAAACGCTTTTACCACATATAGCTTCTGAAGTGAACTGCATATATATTTTTGTTTTTGGACTGAAATAGGCCACTAAATGCTCTTAGCGCAAATTACTGCAACAGTGACCTGAGTATATTTTTCTCTTGTAGTACTGAAATATGACAATAAACGCTTTTAGCGCAAATAATGCCGAATGTGAACAGCGTCTATTTTTCTCGTATTGTACTAAACTGACAATAAATGTTTTTTGTGCAAATAACACCAAATGTGAACGGTGTGTATGTTTCTCTAGAAATATGACAAGAAACGCTTTTTGTGCAAATAACACCAAATGTGAACAGCGTCTATTTTTCTCTTATTGTACTATAATAGGGCACTGAATGCTTTCACCACCAGGGCTGTGGATTCGGTAGATAAAGGCTCCATCTCTGACTCCTCAGTTTTTGGTACTTCTGACTCAGACTCTTCTGTATTTAATATGCAAATGTATTTTATACATTTCCCTAGTAGAATCCCATAGTCATGTGTAAAGTTTAAGCTAACAATCTGAGTTTACAAGTTTTTATAGCCTTAGCTGAATGACAGCAGTTTTTCAAATGGTTTACAACTTCAGTCTTAAACTATTGACTATCCATTCCCTTCACTTATACAAGTGTCTCTAGTCCTGCAAAAAACAGATTTACTTAATCGGTTATCAGTGAGAGGCTCGGTTAACCATGGGCGTTGCGTTCCCTGTAACAGCGGAACACAACACACTGGAAAGTATAAGTACTGCCGCTCCTTAACTGTGCGTTGCGTGCCATATAGTGAAGCATATTAAAAGTATGCTTCTTCACGGCCACTTAACGTGTTCGTTTTGCGGTAACATGACCCACTGCATGCATTGGCCTTTATTCTGACAGTGGAGACGTAATTTATTATAACTTTTTGTGAATTGGGACATTTAAACTTTTTTTTATTTTTTATTCCAATTTAAATTGAGTAGGTGCAAAAATAAGAATCGTGCTGCTGTATCTTCCTTCTATCCCCGACAATGAACACTTAAAATTACTTCATTTCACATGGCCAGATCTCTGCGTGTGTAAATCCTTTCCACACCGTTGCTCCCTGTGTGATAAAAATCCCACTAATAGTGAAGCACCGTCACAGGAAAAAAGCCACAACAAACAGTCATATACTCACAATGACCGCCTTGCTTCAGAGCCAAATCGGTTGTAAACAACCACACTTAACTTTAGTCGTATGTTCTGACCACCAGCCTTTAATCCTGCAGTATTATCAGAGATCACTACGATAGTAAAGCACCGCCTCAGAAGAATTCTTAAAATAAATTTATTGCACTTACTAGATAAGTCATAAAACGCCATAAAAAACAGCTCGGGAATCCTCCACGCCCGACCCTGGTTTCACTTTCGCGCTTCGTCAGGAAAGATAATCTCTGTTCACTTTGGGCGGGTTTTTATCACAAACAAGGGAACCCTCCTACTTACATATACCCATGATAAAATATTAAAAAACAATAAAATGGATTTTTGGCATAGGACATCATATAATCTTATAGAGCATACCTTATTAATAAACTCACAACGGCATCATTCATCTTGGGTATTCATATTCGCATACTTCGTTGTTACTCTATCCACTATCAGGAGACTAGCTCGTTCATTCATGAATCCCCAACAGTCACATGACCCTTCACATGATCAGCATGACCTCCTACAAACAATCGTACTTTAAATTAATCCACAAATACTCTCGTATCAATCATCCTTCCTTTTAACCCAGAACCAACTTTAAAATAAAAATAAAAACAGAGGAAAAAGATCAGGGAATGATTTCAATCTTGCTTTTCTTACTCAATTTAGCACCAGTGCGGTGAAAATAAAAAATCTTATGTATCGCAGTTGGGGAATCCTGAAGAGCCATCCAATTCTGATGGACAGTCTGCCTGTGGGGCCGCAGATTATTTATAAAAAGGCACCGAACTTAAAAAACCGCTTAGTGTAAAGAAAATATCGGGTAACAACTTTGTTTGGTGTGGGTTTTTCCTCCCTTGTAAAAATTGAAACAAAAAGAGGGAAAAAAAGAAGGCATAGTGTGACGGCCATCTCTCGTAGCAACAAAAAAGAATTTAAAGTAGAAGGGAATTTGAGCTGCGAAAATACTAATGTAATATACGAACTGGAGTGTCCTTGTGGCCTCCAGTACATAGGGAGGACCACCAGGAAACTAAAAGTTTGTGTACAGGAACATGTAAGAAATATTAAAAAAGGTTTGGAATCGCATAGTGTGTCCAGACACTTTAAGTTATGTCACCAAAAGAACCCGAAAGGTTTGATGTTCATGGGGGTTGAGCAGGTGAGAATCCCTTGGAGAGGAGGAGATCCACTAGCTTTTATAAATAAGAAAGAAGTGGAATGGATGTTCCGTCTGGATACTCTGCAGCCACGGGGGTTAAATATCGAATGCGACCTAAAACCGTGCTTGGTGTAAAGATCTGAGGGCGAGACATGATTAAGATCTAGTTAAAGTTGGTTCGGTGTTAATGGAAGGATGATACAAGAGTTTTTGTGGTTCTTTTAAAGTACGATTGTTTGTAGAAGGTAATGCTGATCATGTGAAGGGTCATGTGACTGTTGGATTTATGAATGAACGAGCTAGTCTCCTGATAGTGGATAGAGTAACATCGACGTATGTGAATAAGGATACCTGAGATGAATGATGCCGTTGTGAGTTTATTAATAAGGTATGCTCTATAAGATTATATGATGTCCGATGCCAAAAATCCATTTTATTGTTTGTTTAATATTATATCATGGGTATATGTAAGTAGCAGGGTTCCTTTGTTTTGGGAAAAAACCGCCTAAAGTGGGCAGGGATTATCACCGCTGACGAAGCGCGAAAGCGAAACCTGGGTCAGGCATGGAGGATTCCCGAATCCCGAGCTGTTTTTTATGGCGTTTTATGACTGTTATCTAGTAAGTGCAATACATTTTATTTTATTTTGGGTATATGTAAGTAGGAGGGTTCCCTTGTTTGTGATAAAAACCCGCCCAAAGTGGGCAGAGATTATCTTTCCTGACGAAGCGCGAAAGTGAAACCAGGGTCGGGCGTGAAGGATTCCTGAGCTGTTTTTTTTTATGGCGTTTTATGACTTATCTACTAAGTGCAATACATTTATTTTAAGAACTCTTCTGAGGCGGTGCTTTACTATCGTGGTGATCTCTGATAATACTGCAGGATTAAAGGCTGGTGGTCAGAACATAACACTAAAGTTAAGTGTGTTTGTTTACAACCGATTTGGCTCTGAAGCAAGGCGGTCATTGTGAGTATATGACTGTTTGTTGTGGCATTTTTCCTGTGACGGTGCTTCACTATCAGTGGGATTTTTATCACACAGGGAGCAACGGTGTGGAAAGGATTTACACACACGGAGATCTGGCCATGTAAAATGAAGTAATTTAAAGTGTTCATTGTCGGGGATAGAAGGAAGATACAGCAGAGCGATTCTTATTTTTGCATGTACTGGTATATGTGAACTTTGCCCACTTTACACAAGAATCTGCAACGCAAAAAAAAAACGCAACAAACCAAAGTCCGCAAAATTTTATTGCCTTAAATTGAGTAGGAGTCGAAGTCCGTTTATTTTTTGCCGACTGCAGGTACCCAAAATTGACTCGGACTCCACAGCCCTGTTCACCACATATAGCTGCAGAAGTGAACAGAGTATATATTTCTCTTTTTACACAGATATAAGCCACTAAACGCTTTTTAACATAACACTTGCACCCCTACAACAAATTACGGTATCTTTCCCTGCACTTGTAAATTGTATTTTTTTTTCCCAATGATGTTTTTTTTATGACTCTCCCTAGCCCTTGCAATGTCGGTCCCTGCACTAAGATGCTGTGAAATCATTCCTCCCTATCCTTATCGTGTACTTTTAAACTATTTTTTTCACAATGGTGTTTTCATTTACTGTCCGTAGCGCCTGAAACCTCTGTCTCACGAAGGTGAATGGAAGAATCTAAGATGGCTGCCGTATTTATAGGGCTGTGACATCACTGGGCTGGCTGGCTGCTGATTGGCTGCATGCATGGCATTTTGGGTCATCCCGCCTTCCCAGAGTTCCTTGCCCCTTGTCCTCACACTTGTAGCCGCCATGTTGGAAAAAATTGTGATTCATTACTACGAAGCGCAAAGAAATTCACACTCGCTCAATCAAATTTTTCCTGAAATTCGGAACGAATTCGACTTCAGCTTTGATTTTCTAATTTCTAGAAGACACCTTTAACACCTCAGCTAAACTACACTTGTAGCTGCCTTTAGTGGCCAGCCATGTGGGTTGTAATTTCTTCCCATCCTGATAGAGACTAAGACTAACTGAATTTGCTACAGTAGGGGCCCTCCGAGCCGCACATCTCACCCCTCCCATGGCTATTTCTACCCATTGCTTGACATATGCTAAGGGCCATTTTAGCCCCAGATTACTACTAAAATTAAAAGTTTTTGCTAAATAAAGTATATTACAAAAATGTTACTTGTCACTTGCCCTACACTTTAACAAAAAAAAAAAAATTACAAATGTATATGGCCGTTACACTTTAAGCTTTGGGCTACTGAGGGCTCTTTCCGTGCGGCTAATCCGCTGCCTGAGTGAGTGCCAAGCCCCATTCCGGACAGCAGAGACTCGGAGCAGTAACATGATTGACTGTGATCTTTTAACTACAAAATCACAGTGGCAACTTTATCTCACTGTGATTTTGTAGTAAAAAGATCACAGAGAGGCACGGAGCATTATCAATCATGTTAATGCCCCGTGTCTCTGCTGTCCAGAACGGGGCTTGGCACTCTTTCACGCAGCGGATTACCCGCACAGGATCCGCTCGTGTTAAAGAGCCCTAAGCCCAATGGTTACACTCACCCAGTCCTAATAAAACCTGGTCCTACCTCATTCAGAGTGTCGCTGGCGTCGGTGTGATGTCCGCTGGATCCAGAACAAGGACCCTGTGGTGAGAAAAAAAAGAATAATCACATCAGGAAGGGATGGCGACTGCCCCTGTGAAATCACCAGCAGGGGGTGCTGTACTGATGAGCTATGGCAATGTATAGCAGGGTAATCTAGTGCTACCACACAGTACTAATGCCCACCTCACAGTAGTAATGCCAGATTATGTGCCCCCTCACAGTAGTAATGCCAGATTTTGTGCCCCCTCACAGTAGTAATGCCAGATTTTGTGCCTCCTCACAGTAGTATTGCCAGATTATGTGTCCCTTCACAGTAGTTATGCCAGATTGTCCACTCACAGTAGTAATGTCAGATTATGTGCCCCCCTCAAAGTAGATATGCCCAGTTATGTGCCCCTCACAGTAGTTATGCCCAGATATGTGCCCCTTCACAGAAGTTATGCCACATTATGTGTCCCTCACATTAGAAATGCCCACATATGTGCCCCTCGCAGTGGTTATGCCAGATTACCTGTCCCCTCACAGTAGTTATGCCTTCATATGTGCCCCTTCATAGTTTTGCCTTCATATGTGCCCCCCTCACAGTAGTTATGCCAGCTTAGGTGCCTCCTCAAATTAGTTATGTCCCCCCTCTTGCCCTTTGCCCCCAGTCTGCAGCCTTAGAAGAAAAAAAAATACACATACTTACCTTCTTCCGGGATGACAGGCTCCCACACTCATCGCGCTACTGGCTGTGCTGAATGCAGATTCCAGGGTTTTCAGATTTCCCCCCACAGCCAGCAGCGCGATCTGGGGCCAGCAGGGGGAGCTCTTGAGCTGTGAAGATCAGTGAAGCAGGGATGAGAGAGGTTTCCCTGCTTCACTATGGAAAGGAATTGCCGGCCAGCCGGGTTTGAATGAGTGCGCGCAAACCCACCCCCCCATATTATACATGTAATGTAGCACTCTGATTCGGCCCAAAATTGCCACTGTACTTTATGCTGGGCCCCATCAGAGCGCTCCATTACATGTGAGTACAGCCGTTTTTAACATGATTTAGGGTGGGGGATGTGTCCACAGGCGGCCGGGCCCACTGGAGTGACGGGCCCGGACGCAAGTGGGACCCCTGTATGTACGCAACTGGACGAGCATTTGTCAAACTGGAAGTTTAACTTTTAATCGCTGAAAAAAAGTACCACTGCACCGTCTGCAAATTGAGCTGGACCCGCACCTATCGAGAAGGGAGACCCGAAAGTGAAGGAGGGCACACTGGGCATGCGCAGCCACCCTCTATTCATTTTCTATGGGGCCAGCGAATATAGCCGTGCGCTGGCTCCGCTATTTCCGTCAGCCCCATAGAAATGAATAAGAACATGGGCCGCACATGTGCGGTACGCTCTTATTTACTTTTATTGGAGCAGAGCTTAGTGGTGGACGGACCCTGGGAAATCTCTCCAGCCACAGCTCTTCCTGCTCCGTTCTCAATATAGGTGCAGGTCCCAGCAGACAATGGGGGCATATCCTAGCGTTATGCCATTGTCTGAGATGGGAATACTCCTTTAAGCCTCATCCACTCGACCGTGTGCATTTTGTAGTCCACAGTAATATCTCCTAAAATGTTTCCCCTTATTAACTGATTCATATATTTTTACATGGGATTCTGTGTTTGTTTGTTTTTTACATTGTTTCTTCTTCTTTCCATTTAGGTTCCTACAATATAGAATCATTTCAGTTAATATCTTCCATTTAACAGAATTTTCCTGATTGACCCATCAGGGATAGGAACAGAGACAAGATGGCAGAGAGGATAATAAATCTCACCCTAGAGATACTCTTCCAACTTACTGGAGAGGTGAGAGATTCTGATGATGTCACATTATATCATTCTTATCTATGGTAATAACAGATGATATGACCGGAGAGGTGAGAGATTCTGATGATGTCACATTACATCATTCTTATCTATGGTAATAACAGATGATATGACCGGAGAGGTGAGAGATTCTGATGATGTCACATTACATCATTCTTATCTATGGTAATAACAGATGATATGACCGGAGAGGTGAGAGATTCTGATGATGTCACATTACATCATTCTTATCTATGGTAATAACAGATGATAGGACCGGAGAGGTGAGAGATTCTGATGATGTCACATTACATCATTCTTATCTATGGTAATAACAGATGATATGACTGGAGAGGTGAGAGATTCTGATGATGTCACATTACATCATTCTTATCTATGGTAATAACAGATGATAGGACCGGAGAGGTGAGAGATTCTGATGATGTCACATTACATCATTCTTATCTATGGTAATAACAGATGATAGGACCGGAGAGGTGAGAGATTCTGATGATGTCACATTACATCATTCTTATCTATGGTAATAACAGATGATATGACCGGAGAGGTGAGAGATTCTGATGATGTCACATTACATCATTCTTATCTATAGTAATAACAGATGATATGACCGGAGAGGTGAGAGATTCTGATGATGTCACATTACATCATTCTTATCTATGGTAATAACAGATGATATGACCGGAGAGGTGAGAGATTCTGATGATGTCACATTACATCATTCTTATCTATGGTAATAACAGATGATATGACTGGAGAGGTGAGAGATTCTGATGATGTCACATTACATCATTCTTATCTATGGTAATAACAGATGATATGACCGGAGAGGTGAGAGATTCTGATGATGTCACATTACATCATTCTTATCTATGGTAATAACAGATGATATGACCGGAGAGGTGAGAGATTCTGATGATGTCACATTACATCATTCTTATCTATGGTAATAACAGATGATATGACCGGAGAGGTGAGAGATTCTGATGATGTCACATTACATCATTCTTATCTATGGTAATAACAGATGATATGACCGGAGAGGTGAGAGATTCTGATGATGTCACATTACATCATTCTTATCTATGGTAATAACAGATGATATGACCGGAGAGGTGAGAGATTCTGATGATGTCACATTACATCATTCTTATCTATGGTAATAACAGAAGGACATGGCTGTAGAGGTGATGGACTCTGGAGATGTCAGTAGTGATAGTTATTGCTGTGTCTCCCCATACCCAGGATTACACAGTGGTGAAGAAGACCTCTAGTGAGCGCTGTCAGGCCCCTGTGTCTGAAGGATGGGGAAGAACCCTGAGCCCAATCACGGGGCCTCCACCTCACCCCCTGATACATGAGGAGATCAATGCACAGAAGATCCTAGAACTCATCCACAAGATGATGGAGCTGCTGATGGGAGAGGTGACACTGCTGGGAATGCTGGGACATTATACAGTAACAGCACTGGTGGGGTCTGGGTGATGACTGTATCATTGTGTTGTCAGGTTCCTATAAGGTGTCAGGATGTCACTGTCTATTTCTCCATGGAGGAGTGGGAGTATGTAGAAGGACACAAGGATCTGTACAAGGACGTCATGATGGAGAACCACCAGGCCCTTAAATCATCAGGTAATAAACAGGACTAAATACAAGTATGTTTGAATTATCTGTATGTGAAGAATGAATTCAGTCACTGTATGTGTCTCCTACAGGAAGATCCAGTAAGAGAAGAACACCAGAGAGATGTCCCAGTCCTCATCCTCCACAGGATCATCAGGTAGATGGAGATATTCCTCTATGATCTGTAGAAGGCTGTGAAGTCCTTGTGTTGTGTCTTGTTTTATCCCATAATATTTTATGTTTTATATATGTGTAATGAAAAATGGTGAGAGGATGGTATTAAAGATGTCTGGAACCGCTGTAAATGTTCCGGTGATGGATACTGGCAGCAGGAATAAGAAACCAACTGGATGGATTTATTCCTCTCTTTTCCTGAAACGAACATCACTTCCTCCCCTAAAACAACTTGATGCATATTTAGCCCAATACATACAGTATGTGAATGAGGATTTTGTCATTGAGCCATCATCTAATATCTCTGTTCTGCTTTAAGAGATCTACAGCCATTTTGCTCAGATAAATGGTGCTGTTGTTATTTTTGATCATTATAATAATGTCTATGATTGACGCTAATAATTATAATGTTTGTTTTGCAGCTTTTGAATGCAGATAAAGATGTGAGCAATAGTAATTCTACAGAGACATATATGAGAGGTGATGACCAGAGGAAGGAAGAAATTCCTACTGATAACCACCCAGGTGAGTAGATACCACTAAACAGAGAAGGGAAGACTCACAGATTCTACTTATTCACTGGCAGGAAGTTTTCTTTTTCTTTAAGCTCTGTCGTATCAGATTTTCCTGCTGTATTCTTCTTATTCAGCCAAAATACATATTAACTATGTACAAAAATATGAGACTGTTACAGGTGAAAACACATGCTGTTAAAGTAAAATGCGCCTCTGTGAAGAAGGCCGATTTATTTATCTGCTGTCAGTACTGATGAGGGAAAAGCATTTGCCTAATCTTGGAACAAACATTTAGTCTTATTAGACTTGGGAGGTGAGGAAGGACTCGACCCGACCTTTCCAAACTTGTGCTTTTGGCCGCTTTCAGGCGAGCGTATTGAAATCCGTCCATATTCTGGCTCAGGATCCTGATGATATACCGTCAGTATTGTCTTCAGGATTGCTTCAGGATTTACATGCATATTTCTTCCTTCCTTCATTATTTATGCACTGCACAGACTGTAATATGCGTATTTGGAAATAAATCCGCACAAAACTCGGACATGCTCCGGATTTCAAATACTGACGGAAATTATACACCCATGTGAATAGCTCTATTCATTAATATTAGCTGCGGATTCCGGAACATAAAATCCAGACTATGTACGCATTACAAATACGCTTGTCTGAAAGCAGCCTAACAGTTATTTATACGGTTTGTTACTGTGCCTTTAAATTGTTTTACTGTAATGTGCATCTATTTAGTAGAGCCTGAGATATGTATGACTTATGTCCACTGCTATCCAGCCACCTAGTGTCCAGGCTGTGTGTTATGGCATTGTGTATATACAGCAAGATGTTGACCCTTCAGTGAGGGTCCTTGAGACAGAAGCGAGCAGGATCCTGTACAGATGCTGGTTTTAACACAGAAGTGGAAAACTGCAATAGAACAGTCTGGTGGCCTAACACCATGATCTACTGGCCTTGCTGTGAGGTCTATTGTTAGATTGTGATCTGTTCATCTGTGTCATCAGAAAATGACCTATTTAGAGATGAGTGAATCATTTCTGTACTAATTGGATTTCACAGAAATTCCCCTGCCAAGCTAGTCTGAAGATTTTTGACTCGTTTTGGACAAATCATGGAAAAATGAATGTTAGTGGTGAAATCCAAGGGGGTGGAAGAAGATGGAGGATCACATGACATTGGGAAGAAGTTGGGGGGATGGCTTGCTCTATTTGGCTCCGAGACAGCCCGGTTTAGACAATCAAGGGGCAGGTAGCTACTTAGCGCTCATGCATACGAACTCGCACTGCACCATTTCATGGATGCCGACTAATTCATTTGAATTGGTCTGCAATACGAAATATACGGTGCAGAGCCACGGAGCGGAAGGCCACAGAAGCACTACACCGTGCCTCCGAACCACAAAAAACACAAATGCAATTTGCAGTCTCCAATGCATAGCAGATAGAAAGATTGCCATTCTCTCTTGAGCTTGTGACCTGTGACCTGGAATGGTGTTATGTAGCAGTGTCTGACAAAAAGCTATTACAGACACAAGCCACTAATATAGTGTGATAGGGACACTGTAGTACACTTCTTTTTTCTTCTGAAAACATTTCAGCGCATTATCCAATGTTATAAAATCAATGCATTATAACAAAAGCATTTCATGGCACAAACTCTATTTTTAGTGTGTTATTGAACATATAGTTCAAAGACATTCTACTGCTAGGATTGCATTGTTATATCCGTGTTAGTGAATGCATTACTGCAACAGATCTTGTGGTTCAAACACCTTTATAGAAAATTTGCTTTACTACCAAATTAAATTGTCAATACCAGTGTGCAGTGTGTTTGTGGGAAAGGGACATTTAGTTGCACTGTCTAGTACAGTATTATAATCTGTGTACAATACCCATGACTTTTCATTTATAGGAAACCTGTGAATTTTCACTTATAGGCTTATAATAGTAACATAGTTTGTAAAGCTGAAAAAAGACATCCAGTTCAGCCTGTTATACTGAGAGTTGATCCGGAGGAAGGAAAACAAACCCTGTGAGGTAGAAGCCAATTTACCTCATTATAGGGGAAAAAAATTCCTTACCAACACCAATCAGGCAGTCAGAAAAACTCCCTGGATCAACAACCCTTCTTCTCAGAAATCTAGAATCTATTACCTCTGATATTATTGCACTCCAGAAATACATCCAGTTCCCTCTTGAACTCTTTTAGTAAATACATTATCACCACCTCATCAGGCAGAGAGTTCCATAGTCTCACTGTTCTTACAGTAAAGATCCTCTTCTATGTTTGTGTACAAACCTTCTTTATTCTAGATGCAGAGATTGTCCCCTCGTCAGTTACAGTCCTGGGGATAAATAGATGATGGAGAGATCTCTGTACTGACCTCTGATATATTTATACATGGTTATTAGGTGTCCCCTCAGTGATCTTTTTTTCTAAACTGAATAAACCTAATTTTAATAATCTTTCTGGGTACTGTAGTCCACCTATTCAGTTATTACTTTTAGTTGCCCTTCTCTGAACCCTCTCCAACTCTGCCATGTCTGCCTTGTTCACAGGAGCCCAGATCTGTACACAATTGAAAGCAGTGGACGTCTCAGTATCCCGTTCCCCAGGGGGTAGTGGGGGAGAGAGAAAGAGAAAGGCAGGTGCGCACAATAGGGTAATAACGTTTTAAAATCAAGTCATACAACGTATTAGTTGTGGTTAAGCTCACCTTTTAGAGTTGTGCTATTCATAGGCACTACTCTATTGATTGCATGTGTCCGCCGAAAATTGTCTCAGGTATGCAGCCGCAGAAAATGTGTACTCCTCCGTACAGGATGTCCAGTCCTCCAGAGAAGATGTCTTGAGGTAAGAAAAGGGGAATCTGCTTTCTGGCGCAAAAACCACAAGTCTCTGCAGAAGTCTATATAGGTCTTTAAATGACTCTTCTTTTATTCGGAAGAGGTTTATGGATACAGGCAATGTACAACGCATTTCGGGGACGAGGAATTCCCCTTCATCAGGTACAATCATGGATACTGAGACGTCCACTGCTTTCAATTGTGTACAGTTCTGGGCTCCTGTGAACAATGCAGACACTCTTCTTTTATTCGGAAGAGGTTTATGGATACAGGCAATGTACAACGCATTTCGGGGACGAGGAATTCCCCTTCATCAGGTACAATCATGGTAGTGATTGTACCTGATGAAGGGGAATTCCTTGTCCCCAAAACGCGTTGTACATTGCCTGTATCTATATACCTCTTCCTAATAAAAGAAGAGTCATTTAAAGATCTATATAGACTTCAGCCGAGACTTGTGGTTTTTGCGCCAGAAAGCAGATTCCCCCTTTTCTTACCTCAGTACTGTACACAGTCCTTCATGTGTGGTATTACTAGTGATATGTAAAGTGGCAGGACTATGCCTTGGCAGCAGCTGCCTGACACTAGTTTCTTACTTTGCTGTTCACTAAAATTCCTAGGTCCTTTTCTATGTCAGTGTTACCCAGTATACCCAAGTATACTGTCCTCTGTAGTGTATATATACAGTATACTGTCTTCTGTAGTGTGTGTGTGTATGTATCTATCTGTGTATATATAATATAATATAATATATAGTGTTATCTGCAAAAATTGATATTTTACTGTGCGAGCCTTCTACAAGATCATTAATAAATATATTGAAGAGCATAGGTCCCAATACTGAGCCATGTGGTACCCCACTAGTGACGGTGACCCAATCTGAGTGTGTACCGTTAATAACCACCCTCTGTTTTCTGTCACTGAGTCAGTTATGTACCCACATACATTTTCTCCCATTCCAAGCGTTTTATATATTATCCTTTTATGTGGCACAGTATCAAATGCTTTAGGCTACTTTCACACTAGCGGCAGGACGGATCCGACAGGCTGTTCACCCGACAGAACAGCCTGTCGGATCCATCCTGCCGCTAGTGTGAAAGTGGCCTTAGAGAAGTCAAGATATACGACATCCATTGATTCACCGCGGTCAAGTCTAGAACTTCACTCCTCATAGAAACTTTTACATTCTGCATTTCATCTCACAGTTTATTTTCCTCAGTACAAGGGTACTTTTTACAATTTATATAATTGAAAAACATTTTAGGGTTAGTTTTACTCTCTTTGGCAATGAATCTCTCTGACTCTAGTTTGGCTGCTTTTCTTTTTCTTTTACATATTCAATTTTTTTCCTTTATAGTTTTTCAGTGCTTCCTCACTACCTCCTTGTTTTGGTGATTTAAATGCTTTTTTTTGTCACTTATTGCTTCCTTTACATTTCTATTTCTACACACGTTTTTTTTCTTGTTCCTTAACCTTTTATTCCTAAAATATATGTACCTCTCACAATTAGAGTTTAGGATTCTTTTAAAAATATCCCATTTTGTTGCTGCATTTTTATTTTTGTGGAATTTGTCCCAGTTAGTGAAGCTAATAGCCGGTCTTTTAAATGATAATTGGAAGGTTATTACTTTATGGTCACTATTTCCCAGGTGTCCCCAACCTGCACATCTGTTGTTCTATCAGGTCTATATCTCTGGGTGGTTGAAGTCCCCCATAATAACCACCTTATTATGATTTGCCGCCTCGTCTATCTCGTTTAGTAATAGATTTTCTGTGGACTCTGGTATATTAGGTGGTTTATAATAAACTCCTATTAGTATTTTATTATTGATTTTTGTCTCCATGTATTTCTACCTATAGTGACTTTAAATGTTCATTTTCCTCACTTATATCTTCCCAGAGTGTGGGCCTTAGACAGGACTTTACATAAAGGCAGACCCCTCCCCCTCTCCGGTTTTGACGATCGGTTCTAAACAGACTGTAACCCTGTACGTTAAGTGCTCAATCAATCATAGCTATAATCCAGCCATGTCTCAGTTATTCCCACTGTCATAGCTATCATCCAGCCATGTCTCCGTTTTTCGCACTAGCTCATAGTTCTTAACAGACATCACTACTTCTTTATTAGTCAGGCTTCTGGCATTAGTGTACAACAATCAAGTTTTTGTATGTTTTTTACCCTACACCTTTCCTTATGAACTATTCTAGTCCCTCCTTCCACTCTTGCCCCAGTTCCATTACCTCGGCCAAGGTCTCTAACTTCCTCTCCTATAATGTAATTACCATCCCCCCAGTCCCTAGTTTAAACACTCCTCCTACCTTCTAGACATCTTGTCCCCCAAAACAGCTGCACCTTCCCCACTAAGGTGCAGCCCATCCTTACGATAGAGCCAGTAGCTGACAGAGAAGTCGTCCCAGTTCTTCAGGAACCCAAACCCCTCCTTCCTACACCAGTTCCTGGGCCACTATTTAAGCTCCCTAATCTCCTGCTGCCTTTCTGGTGTGGCTCGTGGTACAGGAAGTTTTTCAGAAAGTGAAAGTCAAGGTAAGCCAGCACTCCCCATGTTAACTCTCGTGCAAGGACCCGGTCCAGTCCATAGCATGATCCAGGAAAACAGCGAAAAATGTCCAGCACTGACATGAATAAAAGTCTTCGATCTATATTCCATAAGTTTAAAAGAATACACTTCTTCACATGGACAGCGTTAAAGTGACACATTTCAAATTTGCCTGGGCAGAAAGGTGAGAAATGGCTTGGTCCTGAAAGGGTTAAATATGATACCCACTTGCTAGCGCAATAGCTGCAGGGTACCTGCTATTTTAAACAACAAGCACCCTGGGCTTATGTATGCGATCGACTATGCTCCCACTACATTGTATGCATCCATAAATATTGCCATTAGGAAGTACAACTTTTACCACAAAAAACAAGCCCTCATATAGCTATGTGAATGGGAAAAATTAAAAAGTTATGGCTTTGGGAAGGCTGGGAGTAAAAAACAAAAATGGAAAATTACCCTGTTAAGGGATTAATATGCATAGTTACATGGGAAAATTAAAACAAAAAAAGATATTGAACTTATAAGTGTATTTTATACATTGTCATTTTCTGATGAACCATACCCTCTAGGTTTGCTATATACTTAATTCAAGGGGTTCTGTAGCTTTTTATTACTGATGCTCTATCCTTTGGGTAGCTCATCAGCATCTAATCAGTGGAGGTCTGACTCCCAGAACCCCTGCAGATTAGCTGTTTGAGGCGACAGGAGCTCAGCCCCGTTCACTTCAATGGGGCTGAGCAGCGCCCAGGCCACTGATAGTAGTCGTGATGTCTCTGTCCTGCGGGAAACAATAAGAAGGTCGCGTCGCGACTGTCAGCACCTCTGCCTTCTCAAACAGCCGATCAGATGCTTATAACCTATCCAAAGGATAGATCATCAGCACTAAAAAGCTACAGAACCCTATTAAGAAAGTTCATTTGGCAGACAGCTACTTGTATTCCTCCCATTCATATGCCTAATTGGCTTGGCCAAACTCGGCCAGCAGGGAGCAAGGAGACACCTCCGAAGGCGGTTTATCTCCCCAAGAACAAAATTTGAACATGATAAAATCTAACCGCCGGTTCCTTCCACACATTAAAGGGTAGGCAGGTTCAGCCAGCATTTTGCTACATATATAACTTGCAATTTGTATGAAATTCTTAATATACAAATTTTATAAAATATCTAGGGTACTGGTACAGGGTCCTTTCTCTTCTTGTACCAGTTTGTAACTTATCTCGTTCATGCTTATTGTATTTGTTTTGTTTCTTTTATGTGTAGAACCCCTTTTTATATGTATAGCACCATGGAAGGAATGGAGCAATAATAATTTTTTAATTTTAAAGGTTATAGTATTTAAAAATAATCCAGTTTTTATTTTTAGCAGATGACTGTATCGGGAGCTCAGAGGGACATCTCATCTCTTCAGCTTTTAAAGCAAATGGTCATGGTCTCGCACAAGACACATATGAAGAGCATGCCGTTATCTCGGATATACCCTCAGCTCTTCACAGGCCAAAATTGCTCATCTGAACCATTTAAACATCTTCTACCTTCTGATTCATCACAGACTGTAAAGCAGAATAAAAGTCACAGAAGGGATGTTAAACATCAGAGAACTCACACAGGAAAGAAAACAATTTCATGTTCAGAATGTGGAAAATGTTTTACTTGGAAATCACAACTTGTTGCACATCAAAGAACACACACGGGGAGAAGCCATTTTCATGCCAAGAATGTGGAAAATGCTTCATAAGTAAAGGAACTCTTGTTAAACATCAGAGAATTCACACAGGGGAGAAGCCGTTTTCATGTTCAGAATGTGGAAAATGTTTTACTTCTAGATCAAAACTTGTTGAACATAAACAAACTCACATAGGAGATACATCTTTCTCATGTTCTGAATGTGAAAAAGTTTTACTTGGAAATCACGACTTGTTGCACATCAAAGAGCACACACAGGGGAGACGCCATTTTCATGCCAAGAATGTGGAAAAAGCTACATGAGAAAATCGCATCTTGTTGAACATCAGAGAATACACACAGGGCAGAGGCCATTTTCATGCCAAGAATGTGGGAAATGCTTCATAAGTAAAGGAAATCTTGTTCAACATCAGAAAACTCATTCAGGGGAGAAAACATTTTCATGTTCAGAATGTGGAAAATGTTTTACTTGTAGATCAAAATTAGTTGAACATAAGCAAACTCATATAGGAGATACATCTTTCTCATGTTCTGAATGTGGGAAATGTTTTACTTGGAAATCACGACTTGTTGAACATCAAAGAGCACACACAGGGGAGACGCCATTTTCATGCCAAGAATGTGGGAAACGCTTCATGAGAAAATCGCATCTTGTTGAACATCAGAGAATACACACAGGGGAGATGCCATTTTCATGCCAAGAATGTGGAAAATGCTTCATAAGTAAAGGCAATCTTGTTAAACATCAGAGAACTCACACAGGGGAGAAGCCATTTTCCTGTTCATAATGTGGAAAATGTTTTACTTGGAAACCATAGGGGAGGAGCCATTTTCATGTTACGAATGTGGGAAATATTTCTTAAGAAATGCAAATCTTGTTGAACATCTGAAAATTCACACAGGAAAGAAGCCATTTTCATGTAAAAAATGTAGGAAATTTTATGGCAATAGATCGAACCCTGTTAGACACCAAAGAACTCAAAGAAGGGGAGAAGCCATTTTTATGCCAAGAATGTGGGAAATGTTTTACCCATAAATCGTTTTTGTTCGGCATCAGAATTTACACAGAGGTGAACCCATTTTTATGGACTGTATGTGGAAAGTGTTTAACCCAAAAGTCTAATCTAATTTCATTTCATGGAATTCACATTGGAAAAACAGTTCATGTCCAGAATGTAGGAAATGCTTAAGCAACAAATCATCAAAAACTCACTCAAGATAGTAGTCATTTTTGCCCCTTCTTCTACCTTGACATAATTGTATAAGGGGTGAGGATTAACTTCCTATATGCTACTTAGTGATAGTGGGCACAGCAGTTGTGCTTGTGCCATAAGCTCAATATATAGCCAGGCTTTTGCAGCAATGGCCAGAATTGTAGCAAGTTCCATTCCTGGCTTTGAACTCATCTAGATGCCACAGTCAATAGTAAAAACTGCATAAAAGCAGGTAAGCAGATGGAGACGGCTTACTCTCACACTCTATCATCTATTCCCCTTGGGAATCACAATCCTAGTGTGTGTGTGTGTATATATATATATATATATATATATATATATATATCATTTAAATTTGGGTTGACACTTCACAGAATGAAAGGGTCTGACAATGCAACAATAAATGAGCTAGAAAAGCAATACCAACTTGTATGAGGGTTCTTTAAATCTCATTTTCGTTGTGAAGAGCCAGACCTTGTCTTCGAAAATGTAGGCAAAGTCCTGCGCTTGCGATAAGTGAATTTCTTTATGTGAATAAAGGCCTGAAGCAAACAAGTGTTGGTTTTTTGCCAAGTCTGGGTGAAGCTATTGATTGCAGAATAAGTTAACTATAGGGGAAATAGTGTTGAAAAACAAAACAAAAAAACTAAATTGTGCTTAAAAAAGACATGAAGGAGGATTAAGAATTAGTAGCCACCCTAAACAGTGTGCGCCTAAGTTACCACCTCTGTCTGCATTCAGTGTGTCAAACTCAACAGAGCCAATAACTACTTATTGGTTTAGTGATATAACCCATCTCTACTAATTTCTCCATACTGCTCCTGACGTGTTGCTGTCCTTAATAGACAGCAATGAAATGCGTAGAGCAACTGAGAGAGCTTTGAATATGTAGCCTATTTGTAGGAGGTTTAATCTAGTAAGTAGACAGGAGGGTAAGCACTACACCGATTATCTAGTGTACCTAATAACACAATAGAAAGGTCACAGATAGGTGTATAGTGTGTGTATGACCTGGATATGTCTGTCAGCTATACCCTTTATACAATGTGTGCTGGTTTAATGTGATACCATAAGGCTGCGGCTCTGAGAGGACTAAGTGAAGTAATTATTGGCTCTGTTGAGTTTGACACACTGAATGCAGCCAGAGGTGGTTACTTAGACACACACTGTTTAGGGTGGCTACTAGAGTTGAGCGAATACCTGGATGTTCGGGTTCGGATGAACTTCCCGAAAATGTTCGGGTTCGGGATCCGAACTCGACCCGAACTTCACCCCGGACCCCATTGAAGTCAATGGGGACCCGAACTTTTGGGCACTAAAAAGGCTGTAAAATAGCCCAGGAAAGGGCTAAAGGGCTGCAAAAGGCAGCAAAATGTAGGTAAATCCCCTGCAAACAAATGCGGATAGGGAAATGACTTAAAATAAAATAAATAAAAATTAACCAATATCAATTGGCAACTTGGAGGAAGAGGAGGTGGAATGGGAGGTTGGGGTGGCATCAGGTGGGAATGCTATGGGAGTTAATGTTCTCATCACAGCCAAAAAGGATTCATGTCTGCCTGCAGTGCCACAGGCCTCATTCACAGACTTAGGGCCATGGCACCCGCAAAGAGGAGAGCGGTCCCGTAACATCAACACAGGCCTCAGGTCAACCTGCAATGGAACAGGCCATTATCATTTATGTAGGCCCCTGACACCCAGACAGAGAAGAGGCAATTTGACAGTAAAAAGAGTTTAATGTCTCTCACCCAGACAGCAAGCAATTAAACGAAATATAGGCCACTGACACCCAGACAATGGGGCGGTCATTAGACAGTAAAAAGTGTTAAATGTCTGCCACCAAGACAGCAAGCAAGTACGTGAAAGTTAGGCCCCTGACACCCAGACAGGGTGTCCCACAGAGAGAGGTCCCATAGCAGCAAAAGAGGCATCATGTCACCCACCAAAGGAGAAGGCCACTTTTAGTTATTTAGGCTCCAGCACCCAGACAGAGGAGAAAGGTCCCAAAGCAGAGAATCAGGCTTCATGTCACCCACCAATGGAGAAGACCACTTTCAGATATTTAGGCCCCTGGCACCCAGACGGAGGAGAGGTTCATTCAACTTTGGGTTGCCCAACAAAATAATGGTAAAATTTAAAAAAGAGGATTCAATAAAGAAGTGCCCTGGAGTACAAGAATATATGGTTAAGGGGAGGTAGTTATTGTTACGGTATAACCCGGTATAGTGAGGGTTAATACCGTTCGGGCGATTCCCCTGGAGAAGAGCACAGCAACCCACAAACGCTGGAATCCACCGAACTGGAACCATACGAAGTCCTCCTTTCCTGGAACAGGCAAGAGAACGTTCTGACGTAGCAATTCCCCTAAGTACGAGACGAGGCTCCGTATTAATGGTTAAACAGGAATTCTAACTTTATTGAGGGCTACCTGCCCGGTATTTATCCAGGTCTCCCACCTGGTGGACACTCCCCTAGGGGACCAGAAGGAAGACTGAGACACAGGGGATACAGCAGCCAATCACACACAATGGGACAATACAGACACCCCCAGCATATCCCTCCCCTCTGCCTGTGATACAATTACCCTACACAGGTTAATGTAATCATCACAGGCAGGAGAATACACAATGTCTTCTGTCCTGGAGACAATCGAGGACTCATTCAATTATCTCTCAGGACAAAGGGAAATCGCCAATACACACGTGGGGACAATAGGACAGACATCATTATTCAATATACAATGTCCCACCCTTTACAGTACACACAGACATTTAACATATCCCCAGATGGCTTGGATCTGAGCGCTCAATATATCCAAACAGCGCTCAGATGCCACAAACACAGTCAAATCGCCATGGGGTTTAAGTTTAGCATGGGCTGATGAGAGGGCCCATAATCCTGGGGCAAGAGGCTGGCAATCTGTCCCCTCCAAAACCCAGTGGCGCGGTTGGTTTCGCCACAGTTATAAATGTCTATTCTGCACAAGGGATGGACAGGTCCTGTGGGATCCATGCCTGGTACATTTTTATGAACGTCAGCTTGTCCACATTGGCTGTGGACAGGCGGCTGCGTTTGTCAGTAATGATGCCACCTGCCGTGCTGAATACACGTTCAGACAAAACGCTGGCCGCCGGGCAGGCCAGCACCTCCAAGGCATAAAAGGCTAGCTCTGGTCACGTGGACAATTTGGAGACCCAGAAGTTGAATGGGGACGAACCATCAGTCAGTACGTGGAGGGGTGTGCACACGTACTGTTCCACCAGGTTAGTGAAATGCTGCTTCCTGCTAACATGTTCCGTATCAGGTGGTGGTGCAGTTAGCTGTGGCATGGTGACAAAAATTTTCCACATCTCTGCCATGCTAACCCTGCCCTCAGAGGAGCTGGCCGTGACACAGCTGCGTTGGCGACCTCTCGATCCTCTTCTGCCTTCGCCTTGGGCTTCCACTTGTTCCCCTGTGACATTTGGGAATGCTCTCAGTAGCGCGTCTACCAATGTGCGCTTGTACTCGTGCATCTTCCTATCACGCTCCAGTGCAGGAAGTAAGGTGGGCACATTGTCTTTGTACCGGGGATGCAGCAGGGTGGCAACCCAGTAGTTCGCACACGTTAAAATGTGGGCAACTCTGCTGTCGTTGCGCAGGCACTGCAGCATGTAGTCGCTCATGTGTGCCAGGCTGCCCAGAGGTAAGGACAAGCTGTCCTCTGTGGGTGGCATATCGTCATCGTCCTCCGTTTCCCCCCAGCCACCTACCAGTGATGGGCCCGAGCTGTGTTGGGTGCCATCCCGTTGTGAACATGCTTCATCCTCATCCTCCTCCACCTCCTCCTCATCCTCCAGTAGTGGGCCCTGGCTGGCCACATTTGTACCTGGCCTCTGTTTTGCAAAAAAAAACTCCCTCTGAGCCACTTCTAAGAGACTGGCCTGAAAGTGCTAAAAATGACCCCTCTTCCTCCTCCTGGGCCACCTCCTCTTCCATGATCGCCCTAAGTGTTATCTCAAGGAGACATAGAAGTGGTATTGTAACGCTTATAACAGCGTCATCGCCACTGGCCATGTTGGTGGAGTACTCGAAACAGGGCACACAGGTCTCGCATGGAGGCCCAGTCATTAGTGGTGAAGTGGCGCTGTTCCGCAGTGCGACTCACCCGTGCGTGCTGCAGTTCAAATTCCACTATGGTCTCTCCAGCATGTGCAAGGTGGAGTTCCACCTGGTGGGCACGTCGCATATGAGACGGTGAGCGGGAAGGCCGAAGTTACACTGTAGCGCAGACATCCGAGCAGCGGCAGGATGTAAACGCTTTATGCAGCAGCTCTGACATGTCGGGGTAGTTGTGAAGGAACTTCTGCACCACCAAATGCAGCACATGCGCCAGGCAAGGGATGTGTCCCAGAGCTGCGATGAGATTTCGCCCATTATCGCACACCACCAGGCCGGGCTTGAGGCCCACCGACAGCAACCACTCGTCGTTCTGTTGTTCAATACCCCGCCACAACTCCTGTGTGGTGTGGGGCCTGTCCCCCAAACATATGAGTTTCAGAATGGCCTGCTGACGTTTACCCCGGACTGTGCTGAAATTGGTGGTGAAGGTGTGTGGCTGACTGGATGAGCAGGTGGAAGAAGAGGAGGAGAAAGCCAAGTAGGAGGAGGAGGCTACAGGAGGCAAAGAATGATGCCCTGCGATCCAGTGTGCAGTTAGGGAGATATAGCGTCCCTGGCCGTGCTTACTGGTCCACGTATCTGTGGTTAGGTGGACCTTGCCACAGATGGCGTTGCGCAGTGCACACTTGATTTTATCGGATACTTGGTTGTGCAGGGAAGGCACGGCTGTCTTGGAGAAGTAGTGGTGGCTGGGAACAACATACTGTGGGACAGCCATGGACATCAGCTGTTTGAAGCGGTCTGTGTCCACCAGCCTGAATGACAGCATTTCAAAGGCCAGTAGTTTAGAAATGCTGGCATTCAGGCCCAGGGCTCGAGGGTGGCTAGGTGGGAATTTGCGCTTTCTCTCCAAGGTTTGTGAGATGGAGAGCTGAACGCTGCCGTGTGACATGGTGGAGATGCTTGGTGACGCAGGTGGTGGTGTTGGTGGCACATCCTCTGTTTGGTGGGCGGCAGGTGCCAACATTACTCCTGAGGCGGAGGAAGAGGCCGTGGCAGCAGTAGAAGAAGGAGCAGGGGGAACCTGAGTGAGTTCCTTGTTTTTAAGGTGTTTACTCCACTGCAGTTCAGGCTTTGCATGTAGATGCCTGGTCATGCAGGTTGTGCTAAGGTTCAGAACGTTAAGGCCTCGCTTCAGGCTCTGATGGCACAGCGTGCAAACCACTCGGGTCTTGTTGTCAGCACATTGTTTGAAGAAGTGCCATGCCAGTGAACTCCTTGAAGCTGCCTTTGGGGTGCTCGGTCCCTGCTGGCGGTGGCCAGTAGCAGGCGAACTCTCTTGGCGGTGGCTGTTCTGCTTTTGCCCCTGCTCCCTCTTTTTGCTACGCTGTTGGCTCGGTCTCACCACTGCCTCTTCCTTTGAACTATGAAAGTCAGTGGCACGACCTTCATTCCATGTGGGGTCTAGGACCTTATCGTCCCCTGCATCGTCTTCCACACAGTCTTCCTCCCTGACCTCCTGCACACTGCAAAAAGACGCAGCAGTTGGCACCTGTGTTTCATCATCATCAGAGACGTGCGGACACCGATGAGGTGGTATTCCCATGTCCTCATCATCAGGAAACATAAGTGGTTGTGCGTTAGTGCATTCTATGTCTTCCACCACTGGAGAAGGGCTAGGTGAATTCCCTTTGGAAACCCTGCCAGCAGAGTCTTCAAACAGCATAAGAGACTGCTGCATAACTTGAGGCTCAGACAGTTTCCCTGATATGGATGGGGGTGATGTGACAGACTGATGGGCTTGGTTTTCAGGCGCCACCTGTGCGCTTTCTGCAGAAAACTGGGTGGGAGATAATGTTGTGAACATGCTGGATCCACTGTCGGCCACCCAATTGACTAGCGCCTGTACTTGCTCAGGCCTTACCATCCTTAGAACGGCATTGGGCCCCACCAAATATCGCTGTAAATTCTGGCGGGTACTGGAACCTGAGGTAGTTGGTTCACTAGGACGTGTGGCTGTGGCAGAACGGCCACGTCCTCTCCCAGCACCAGAGGGTCCACTAACAACACCACGACCATGTCCGCGTCCCTTACTAGATGTTTTCCTCATTGTTACCGTTCACCACAGAAAAAAATTATTCGGCCCAATGTATTGAATTCAAATTCAGGCCTTTTTTTTACAGGCACCTAACACTATCTGGCTATCTATTTATGTACCGTATTACACTAATCCAGGCACAGCCGTAACCACAGATTTAGGGGAATATCTCTTTTAGGGCTAGTATTTAGGCCCTGGATAAAAGGTATCCTTTTACGGACAGATTTACACTTGGAGATGCACAGTAGCGTGTGAAAAAATATATAGGATTATGCTTTCAGCACTTGTATTTTAACACTTTGTGTAATATACCCTTTAACGGAAAGAAATACACTTGGAGATGCAACAGCTGGAATACCAGATTTTGGGTATTGCTATTTTGGCAATTGAATTTCACCCCAGAAAATAATATATCCTTTGCCGGACACTATTAAACTTGGCCAGCCACAGCTGAAACCAATGATTTACGGTATTGCTTTTTTGGCAATTGAATTTCACCCCAGAACAAAATATATCCTTTGCCGGACACTATTAAACTTGTCCAGTCACAGCTGGAACACCAGATTTACGGTATTGCTATTTTTGCAACTGAATTTCCCCCCAGAACAAAATATATCCTTTGCCGGACACTATTAAACTTGGCCAGCCACTGCTGGGACACCAGATTTAGGTGGATTGCTATTTTGGCAATAGTATTTCAGCCTAGAAAAAAATATATCCTTTGCCGGACACTATCAAACTTGGCCAGCCACAGCTGAAACCACTGATTTATGGTATTGCTATTTGTACAACTGAATTTCACCCCAGAAAATAATATATCCTTTGACAGACACTATGAAACTTGTCCAGTCACAGCTGGAACACCAGATTTACGGTATTGCTATTTTAGCAATTGAATTTCACCCCAGAAAATAATATATCCTTTGACGGACACTATGAAACTTGTCCAGTCACAGCTGGAACACCAGATTTACGGTATTGCTATTTTGGTAATTGAATTTCACCTTAGAACAAAAGCTATCCTTTGCCGGACACTATTATACATGGCCAGCCACAGCTAAAACCACTGATTTACGGTATTGCTATTTTGGCAATTGAATTTCACCCCAGAACAAAATATATCCTTTGCCGGACACTATTAAACTTGTCCTGCCACAGCAGAAACCACTGATTTAGGGTATTGCTATTTTAGAAATTGAATTTCACCCCAGAAATAAAAAATATATTCTTTGCCAGACTTGGCTAGCCACAGCTGGAACACCAGATTTAGGGGATTGCTATTTTCTGAAGTGAATTTCACCTCTCAATAAAATATAGAAAATTCTATCCTGAGTTTCTAGGGGTGACAATAAGCACAGCCAAGTCCCTGATGTAGGATATAGCAAAAAAAAAAAAACCCTACTATTGATGGATTAATGGACTTGGTGGCAGCTTGTGCTGGCGCACCACAAGACACAAAATGGCCACCGATCACCCCAGAAAAAAAGTGACAGAAAAATGCTCTGGGCAGCCTGAAAACAGTGAGCAATTAACTAGCAGAAGCTGAATGATTCAGAGCTGTAGATCGATCACTTCATTAAGTGGTTTTGCTGAGTTAATCCCTGCCTAATCTTGCCCTAACAGCAGCTGCATCCTATCCCTACACTAATCACAGCAGATTGACGTGCGGCGCGACGTGACTCCAGCTTAAATAGAGGCTGGGTCACATGCTGCCCTTGGCCAATCACAGCCATGCCATTAGTAGGCATGGCTGTGATGGCTTCTTAGGGCAAGAAGTAAAACGCTAGCTGATTGGCTGCTGTGCATAAAGCGGGAAGAAATCGCTGAACAACGAACTGTAAATGTTCGGCCTCGGGTCCGTGTCACAAACACCCCAAAATTCGGTACAGTTCGGGTTCGCTCATCCCTAGTGGCTCCTAATTCTTAATCCTCCTTCATCTCTTTTTTAAGCACAATTCAGTGGGCAGATAGCCTTTTATATCAAGTTTCAAATAAGGTTTTTTGTTTTGTCTTTCAACGCTATCTACCTTATAGTTAACCTATTTATCCTGATACGCGTAAATCTAATATTGCTTTTGAGTTAATCAGTGATCGCAGAATAAGCCACAGGAACTACAGACAGGAAGATCTAGATTCATGGCAATATACAATAAAGAAAGCGCTTTTACCGGAAGATTCACTAGAATGGTTGTATGAGAATTTTGTCCAGAGGAGTGAAGTAGCCCAGTCATTATGTCTATGCTGGAGTAAAGTGTTTATTTTTTGTTTTTTTTTCATGAATTCTCTTTTTATTTGTTAATAAAAGTAGTAAGAAAAAAATAATACAGACATTGGATCATATATGTGAGCATAGCACAATTGGACTCAAGTAATTACATCAAGATACAATGATCTGTCAGTGCACAGTCACTAATATTTGGGTCAACAGACCTCACTCATCATGCGTTATGAGGTGCACTATTAGGAGAATAGTCCATTTTCAGAGATCCAAATAGTCCATGGAAAAAAATACATAAAAAACAAAACCAAACAATAAGGTATCATCCAGTATGATCAATACTCTGGTTCAACTTAGTCTCCAAAAACGGCATGGTTCTACAAATCATAACATCTAGCTGTATAGGGCTAGTTGTCGATCTGGTGCTTTCACCATGGTATGTGACAAAGGAAGAGAAGAAAAGGAGAAGAAGAGCCAGATATAGAAAAGAAAGTGTGATGTTCTGCTATTCAGAACGCTCAGAGGGATACTGACTAACACTTCATTAAGAGAGGGAGGAGGGAAGGACCTCCAATATTTCCTGTGTCCGGTTGGGCACCATCTTTGAAATATTCCTTCATATGTGTCAACCAAGGTTGCCAGGTGTCAAGGATTTTCTTCCTGCAATGTGACTCCCATCCCGCTAACTCCTCCATTCTGCACAGGTGGTTCATTTTCTCATACCACAAGGAAAGTGTTGTCGGATCAGGGAATCTCCACAGCATAGGAATTATGAGTTAAGCTGCCGTAATCATATGCGTCTGCAGATTATTTTAATGTGGGATAAAATTAGTGTCAGGCATCCATAGCAATACCAACGGAGCAGAAAGGGTTACGTGACTGGAGCAAACCTTGTTGATGGTTTCTTCAATTGATGTCCAGTATTGTTTGACTTTGGGACATGACCACCAGATATGTTAAATGCTACCTTTACCTTCCAAACACCTCCAGCACTTATCTGATGTAACAAGGTGGATATTATATAAGAAGGTGGGGGTGCGATACCATCTGGTTAAGATTTTTAGAGAATTTTCCTGCACTTTAACGCACCTAGAAAACCCATGGGAATGTGTGAGCATAAAAGCTCTACTGGGTTCATCTATAGTGATCCCAAGTTCTATTTCCCATTCTCTCATATAAAGGGGGCTGAGCATCTCTTTTCATCAAGATATGCCTATATATTAAAGATAGGGTCTTGGAGGGTAGCTTTGGAAGTAAGACCAACGTTTCCAGCCACGTCGGATCCAACAATGGAAGATAATTAGATTTTTTAAACTTCCCACAGGTTACTTCAAAATCCCACTGCTGTATGGCAGTCCCTACAGTAGGTTCTTTGTTTAAAAGAGCTTTGTAATAACCCGACGAGACTGGAAGTTTCGAAAGATCTCCTAGTTTGAGTTCCTTGACCGATTCCCACACTGGGTTCGTCTCTACCACTCTGTTGAAAAGCACGAGGTAAAAAATTAAGCGGGAGTATTGGGGACAGACGACCACTGCTTAGGCTCAAGGCCGGGGATTTCTGGCAGAACACGACAGTACTTCTGGTGAGATCACTTATAATTATTGAAGCATCTGGAGGGGTCACTTTATGCAATAATAAGTGTTCTCCCTGTTTTCCCAGTATGGCCCTTTCCATGCGTATATGTAGAGGGGTATCACCTGGCCTCGTTAATGTCACCCACCTCTCCAGGTGTATAGCTTTAGCATAAGAGTAAATATCTGGGAGTGAAATCCCTCCCTGCTTTTTCCTGCGTGAGAGCAAGGAGTATGGCAATCTAGCCTTTTTGTTAGCCCATAAATACCTCCCCATAGCGGACTGTATTTTATTTAAATAAGGCCCTAGTCACCATCACTGGAAGTGAGCGAAGGACATACATTAGCTGGTGAAGGACATAAGTGGTCAACACATTTTTCCTTCCTATCCAGGAAATCCTTGGTATGGAGGAGCTGTTTAGGAACGCCTGAACTTTTGCCAAAAGAGGAGAGTAAATAAGGTGAAACAACTGAGCAGGATTTGCAGGAATCATCACTCCCAGATATTTAATTGCCGTGGTAGGCCATTTAAATGGGGAGGTCTCTTTTATCTGTCTCAGTTGCATGCTTGTTAGTGAGACTCCCAGCGCCTCCGATTTCTTGAAAATTAATTTTGAAGTTAGAGATCTCACCAAAAGCATAAAAAGTGTCTAGGATCCGTGGCAAAGCGTCACTCGGGTTGGTAATCATCAGAAGCAGGTCATCTGCAAAGGCTGCCATCTTGTTCATGAATCCCCCAAGTTTAATCCCTTTGATTGTCGAATCTTGTCTAAATTTCAATAATAGTGTCTCAAATACTAGGATAAAAAGCGTCGGGTAGAGGGGACACCCCTGCCTCGTGCCGTTCTTTATCATTAAAGAGTCAGACAAAGTGCCATTGACCATTATACGTGCCGTTGGCGCTGAGTACAGGGAGAAGATAGCTGCTATAAATTCCGGCGGGAAGCCAAAGGCATGTAATACGCTATGCATATAAGTCCAGTTTACTTTATCGAATGCCTTCTGGGCATTTGTCCCTAATAATACTAAGGGTATATTCTTCTTTCTAGCATAACAGATTGCATTCACAACCCGACTAACATTATGCCGCCCTTCCCTTCCCAAATCCTACCTTTTCTTCCCCCACAAGCGCAGGCAACAAGTTAGATATACAGTGGCTCAGTAGTTTAGCCCACCATTTTAGATCTGTGTTAAGGAGGGAGATCGGACGATAACTACCACAAGCATCTGGATCCTTCCCTTCCTTGGTAATGATGGTAATGGTCGCCACCTGCGCTTACGGGGGGAGACCAGATCCACCTAAAACAGAGTTACACAATCGAGTGAAACGCGGGGGGGGGGGGGGGTCAAAACATCTGTAAACTTTTTATAGTAGACTATGGGAAGGTCATCCGGTCCTGGACTTTTCCCAAACGGGATACTAAAGTAAAACTTTGGCTACCTTATCTGCTGTAAACGGTTTAAATAAATCTGCTTTATCTACCTCAGATAACGTAGGCATGCTAATAGAGCTGAGAAACTCATTTATGCGAGATTGCAAGTTAAGTTTTTCAGGAGATTTAGTCTTATCCTCCGCTTCCAAGTTGCATAGTGAGGTATAAAACCTACAAAATTCCTTTGCAATTGCTGGGGTAGTGGTCAATCTTATTCCTTCCTTAGATTTAATTGCCGGAATGTAGGATTTATGTCTCTGAGACTTCAAAATACTCGACATTAATTTTGAGCCTTTGTCCCCATGGGAATAGTATTTAAAACGGAGCTGCTGGAGAATCTTAGCAGTTTTGACATTGAGATGATCTTTCAGTTGGGACCTAAGGGATTTAAGCTGATTTAATGTATCTGTAGAGTGGGCAGTTTTATGCATTTTCTCTAAAGAGGATATTTGCCACAATAATGAATTGATTATTTGAGTTCTTTGACGCTTAACTTTAGTCCCTAAGCTGATGAACTCTCCCCGAACAACATCTTTATGGGCTTCCCAAAGAATCGGGTCCGAGATCTGGGGGGACTCGTTCAAGCTGAAGTAATCTAAGAGAATTTTTTCCATGTGCTGCCTGTGCGAATCCTCTTCCAACAGAGTGGTGTTCAACCTCCATGATCAGGTCTTCCCTGGGATGTCCCTAAGTTGTAATTTTACACTTACTGGGGTGTGATCCGAGATCATTATTGGGCCAATGTTGGCATTTAAAACCGCTGGTATGGCGCTGTTAGAGAGAAGCACATAGTCCAATCGTTGGTAAGTGCCATGGACTTCGGAGTAAAATGTGAAGTCTTTAACTTCTGGGTGGAACAATCTCCACACATCTGACAATCCCATATCCGCCAAGGCCATTTTGAGTCTACGCCTTTGCTTCTCTGAAATGTGGGGAGCGACAGATGTGGAGTCAATATCCTGATCTAATGGAAGTTTAAAATCCCCTCCCAAAATAACTGTGCCTTCCAAAAAGTCCTTTAAAGAATCTAACATTTGAAGGAACCACTTAACCTGTCCTACATTCGGAGCATAGATGTTTGCTAGAGTTACTGGCGTATTAAGGATCTTCCCCTTCAAGAATAAATATCTACCATTTGGGTCAACTAGTTTTGCTGAGACTTTTAATGGCAGATCTCTATTCATTCCAATGGAGACACCTCTTGACGCTGTGGAGTGGGTGGCGTGATGCCAACTTGGGAAGTATTTACTAGTCATATTAGAATTATGGTTATGTCTGTAGTACGTTTCTTGTAAGAAAACTATGTCTGGGCTTTCCCTCATAAGCATATGATATACCTGGCTACGCTTGTGCAGTATATTCATACCATTTACATTTAATGAGAGTAGTGTGATAGGGGCCATATCGTTATTCCTACCTGTATGCTCTGACTTCTACTTGTTTGGGCATATACCAGATTTAACCAAATAAAACTATAGAACATCAAAGCAATTATTAACAGTGTAAAGAAGCATAAAGGCTTCATAGGCATGATCATATGCAATAGAGCTATACAAATCTGATACAGGAGATCGGAGGGGGAGACACTGGTGTAAACGTATTGAATAGTCCAGTTTATTCACTCACCCGATCTCCTATGACAACAAGTATATTAATATTACTGGTCAAGCAGTAACAAGAACCCAAATTCGGGGCTGATAGACAGTAGGGCCGTGCCACTCACGTCGAGGGAACATATCTCTCGATATAAAGAAAGAGGTTCAAGTGACTCACACCTCCGCTACCACCTCCAGGGGTATCAATAACATATATCTGAGCAACGCATAGCGGGAAGCAGTGAGCAATATTAACAGATAAAGGGGGTGATAACCGCCTCCACAACCAGCACATTATAATGTATAATAACAACATAAGGGCCAACGAAACCTAATATTGTCAGGAACTGCAGCTCAAATATATTGATCAAAGAAGCATAAATCAAACCCGTCTCAGGGTTCGAGATATCAGTCTCCCGTGAGTTGTTTCTTCTTCTGCTGTTTCTGTTTGGATACAGCTAGCCATGGCGCCGGAGCTGCTAGCTTAGGTAACTTCTCCAAGTTGGCTGATGAAAGCCATGATGGGACATCCAGCGGGGAGATCTCCAGCGCTTCCCACATCTTAGGGAGGTCATCTGGGTGCCGGATTACCAGTTGGCGTCCGTTGATGGTAGTGCTGAGGCCAAAGGGGAATAACCACCTCATAGGCAGCCTCCTGGCCCTCAATTCCGCTGTTAATGGTCTCAAGGCTTTGCGTTTGGCAAGAGTGCTAGCGGCCAAGTCCTGGAACAGCAACATTTTATTGCCTTCAAAGAGTATTTCCTCCTTCTCCCTTGCCGCTTTCAATAATGCAGCTGTATCTAAATAATTCAGTAGGGCACAAATCGTATTCCTGGGTGGTTCTCTGGCTGCTGGTCACGGCCTAAGAGCTCTATGCGCTCTTTCGATTGTAATGCTGTCTGCATGCTCTGTGCCCACCAAAATGGCAAAGATCTGTCTCACACTGTCGGTCAGCGCCTCTGCGGCCACAGATTCGGGTGTACCCCGGAATCTTACATTCTTTCTCCTTCCCGTTTCTTGGTCTTCTAAATTGAGGAAGACCCTGTCGACTTAGGAGCTGAGAGATCTAATTTGGGAGTGGAGCCCCTTACTATGTTGCACTAACACTGACTGAAAGTCCTCTAATGCCTCCACCCTCTGGCCCACATGCGTTAACTCCGTTTTAATGGCTGCCAGTTCCTTCAACACAGGGGACAGGGCCTGTGCTAGAGATTGCTGGAGGGAATGCTGTAAAAAGGATCTAGTGATCGGTGCGGGGTCAGTGTCTTCAGGAAGTTCTGAAGGAGCACAGGAGCTAGCGTCGTCCAACTCATTCTCAAATGCCGCTGCACCCTCATCTGCCGCCGCCATCTTCCCCTTTCCCGCCAGTGAGGCATGTTTCTTGTACAGAAATCTGCTCATGTCTCCTTGAGATTTTCTCGATCTTGCTGTGTGCTCTCCATCTCCACCTCTCTCCTTGCTAAGTTTGCCCATGTTTGGACTGGTAGGGCCGCTGAAAAAGCTGAGAGATCGGGTACTGCGGTGAGGAGCTCTCGGCTCACATGTCTGCCACCATGCTCAGTTGGCTCCGCCCCCTGGAGTAAAGTGTTGCAGATAATTGACCAGGATCTGATATGTTCCGAATGACCATTGGATTGCGGATGGTAGGCTGAGAAAAGGTCCATTTTAGCATCCAACAGCTTGCAGATAGCCTTCCAAAATTTAAATCAATCAGACAACATTTTGGTCTTCGAGTCCGGGACCAGTATGCTGATTATTTTGTTTCCCCACAGGGTGAATTGGCTTGGCAGCAAAGTAGTCTGTCTAGAGGAACCTAATTATTATTATTTTTTTTTAGGCGGGTTGAGAGGGAGGTCCCCTTTTAATTTATTTTTCTAGAAATTTAATTGTAGTCTTTTAGTTAGGAACCCTTGAAGTGGGATTTTTTGTAAATCTTTATTTATTAAGAGATTGACAATGCAATTACATGCGACAATAAACATCCCATAAGTACAATCTCAGAAGGTTTTGAGTGAACCACTAAAACTTATAAGAACAACAAACAGGGCAATCATGTTGAGCCACAGCGAGGCGCTATGTGCTTACTAGTTGCGACACTACCACTGCAAGAAGTTTACAGATGCGAATCAATTCTGAGCAGGGTAACAAGAAATCAGTTACAGATGGAAATTGATGAGTATACCTTTGAAAGAGGCTAGACATATCAAAAAAAGAGTCCATGAGGATAGGACTAAGAATATGATGCGAACAAATAGCCGCCACCCACCATTAGGTGGAAACCTTCTGAAGTAAACGCCAAAGTAAAATACATATGCAAGTATACATAAGTAATTAAAAGAACATTAGTCACAATCTATGACCTGCTAACATGTTGATTTATACGACTCTCAAACCGCGTTCTCCACGGTGCCCAGACTTTGAGAAACTGATCATGAGACAGGGAGGCCCAACTACTAAGCTCTTCCATCCTAAGGAATTCCTGAACTTTTTCTATCCACTCTGTTATAGACGGAACACATTCCCTCAGCCAATATTGTGGGATGATTAGCTTAGCCGCAGCAATAAGCATATGTTTCAAAAAACCATGTTTCATCCCGACCTCACTTTGGGGATAATTTAAGAATACCCAGGTGGGCGTAAGCTGGACATTGTCCAGGCTAATCTGGCTCATGGCGGTCTGTACATTACTCCAAAATTCCACAATGCGCGGACAGCTCCACCAAATGTGTAGCATAGAGCCCATATCAGCCTGACACCTCCAGCACTCCGTCGGAGCTGCAGCATTCATCTTGTGCAGGGTTTCTGGAGTGCGGTACCACCTTGTGACTATTTTAAAAGAATTTTCTTGAATTCTAGTGCACTTAGACCAACCATGTGAGCGTGTTAGAATGCGTTTGACATCATATTCGGAGAAGGAAGAGCCTAAGTCCCTCTCCCATTGGGCAATATAATGAGGTTTGCTAACTTCTGATCCTGTTAGTATTCTGAGATATAACGTAGAAATAAGCCCTTTCTTCGGAAGTGGGTCAGTGACAGTGGCGTTGCGAGGGGGGTGCGGGGGGTGCGGTCCGCACCGGGTGACACCAGTCTGATGGGGTGTCACCAGGGGCGGACTGACTGTTGGCAGACGCGACGGAGATGAGCGCTTGCATTGCGCTCATCTCCGTGCGGTGCAGCAGCAGAGGAGGGAGAGGCGTGTCCTCTCTCTCCCAGTTCCTCTGTTAGGCTGCCAGCACTAGGCCGGCAGCCTATCAGAGGCCGGCTCAGCGGCGCGATGGCGTCATCGCGCCGCCGAGGCCTGCAGCTTCAGACACAGGCCGGAAGAGGCCTGCATCGCATCGCTGGAGGTAAGTACAAGTGTTCTTTTTTTTTTTTTTTTTTTGGGGGGCTACTGGCACTAAAGGGGCTACTGGCACAAACAGGGGCTACTGGCACATAAAGGGTGCTACTGGCACTAAAGGTGCTACTGGCACTAAAGGGGCTACTGGCACATAAAGGGTGCTACTGGCACTAAAGGGTGCTACTGGCACTAAAGGGGCTACTGGCACTAAAGGGGCTACTGGCACTAAAGGGGCTACTGGCACACAAAGGGTGCTACTGGCACACAAAGGGTGCTACTGGCACTAAAGGGTGCTACTGGCACTAAAGGGTGCTACTGGCACTAAAGGGGCTACTGGCACTAAAGGGGCTACTGGCACCTAAAGGGGCTACTGGCACCTAAAGGGTGCTACTGGCACTAAAGGGTGCTACTGGCACTAAAGGGGCTACTGGCACTAAAGGGGCTACTGGCACACAAAGGGTGCTACTGGCACATAAAGGGGCTACTGGCACTAAAGGGGCTACTGGCACCTAAAGGGGTCTACTGGCACTAACGGGGCTACTGGCACTAACAGGGGCTACTGGCACAAACAGGGGCTACTGGCACATAAAGGGTGCTACTGGCACTAAAGGGTGCTACTGGCACTAAAGGGTGCTACTGGCACATAAAGGGTGCTACTGGCACTAAAGGGTGCTACTGGCACTAAAGGGGCTACTGGCACTAAAGGGGCTACTGGCACTAAAGGGGCTACTGGCACTACAAAGGGGCTACTGGCACACAAAGGGGGCTACTGGCACTAAAGGGTGCTACTGGCACTAAAGGGTGCTACTGGCACTAAAGGGGGCTACTGGCACATAAAGGGTGCTACTGGCACTAAAGGGGCTACTGGCACTAAAGGGGCTACTGGCACATAAAGGGTGCTACTGGCACACAAAGGGGCTACTGGCACTAAAGGGTGCTACTGGCACTAAAGGGGCTACTGGCACTAAAGGGGCTACTGGCACTAAAGGGGCTACTGGCACTAACGGGGCTACTGGCACTAACGGGGGCTACTGGCACAAACAGGGGCTACTGGCACATAAAGGGTGCTACTGGCACTAAAGGGTGCTACTGGCACTAAAGGGTGCTACTGGCACATAAAGGGTGCTACTGGCACATAAAGGGTGCTACTGGCACTAAAGGGTGCTACTGGCACTAAAGGGGGCTACTGGCACTAAAGGGGGCTACTGGCACTAAAGGGTGCTACTGGCACTAAAGGGTGGCTACTGGCACTAAAGGGGGCTACTGGCACTAAAGGGGGCTACTGGCACACAAAGGGGGCTACTGGCACTAAAGGGTGCTACTTGCACTAAAGGGTGCTACTGGCACTAAAGGGGGCTACTGGCACATAAAGGGTGCTACTGGCACTGAAGGGTGCTACTGGCACTAAAGGGGGCTACTGGCACCAGGACCAGGTGAGCTGCGGGCGGGGGTCGCCAAGATGTAGCTTCGCTTGAGCTGCCAAAAAAATCCTTGCACCGGCCCAGGTCACGTCACTCACACAGGCACAGCCTGAACCAGCCCAGACTTGTTGCTGATGTTAATGGATGCTATAACATTGCACTATCCTTCTGAATATACCACATCTGTCATCCGCCTTACCTCATGATCCTGGAGCTGTGCTGTACAGTGGCCGCCGAGCTCTACAGCACAGCTCCAGGATCATGAGGTAAGGCGGATGACAGATGTGTATGTTCAGAAGGATGGTGCAATGTTATAGCAGCCATTAACATAACAGCAGCAATTCCTCTTTAGTTATATGTGAAGACACTTCGTACACACCGGACTGTAAGTGAATTAATAACTAAGGCCCCTTTCACACTACCGTTGTAGGATCCGGCGTGCACTTCCGTCGCCGGAAATGCCCACCGGATCCGTCATACGCAACACACCTGAAAACATTTGAAGACTGATCAGTCTTCAAAATGCTTTCAGTGTTACCATAGCAGCCGGGACGCTACTAAAGTCCCGGCTGCCATGAAAAGTAGTGGGAGCCAGGGAGAAGCTACTTACCTTCCGTGTGGCTCCTGGGCGCTCCACAATGGCGTCACAGCGCCCCTACGTCGCATGTTTAGATTATCCATGTGATGTAGGGGCGCTGTGACATCATTGTGGAGCACCCTGGGAGCCGCACGGACGGTAAGCAGCTCCTCCCTGGCTCACCACTATTTTCCATGGCAGCCGGGACTTTAGTAGCGTCCTAGCTACCATGGTTACCATTCAGAAAGGTAACGTCAGATCCGGCGATGCGCCGAAACAACATTTAGCTTAAAGTCGGGTCGGATTAATGCTTTTCAATGGGCATTAATTCCAGATCCGTCCTTGAGGCATGCCTTCAATTTTTTTGGCCCAAGGAAAATCCGCAGCATGCTGTGGATTTTTCAACGGTAAAAAAACGTTTGAATACTGAACTGAAGACATCCTGATGCATCCTGAACGGATTGCTCTCCATTCAAGATGCACTGGGACAATCCTGATCAGTATCTTTCCGTCTTAGAGCCCCGAGGACGGAACTCTAGCACGGAAAGGAAAAACGCAAGTGTGAAAGAGGCCTAAGCACTAGTGAGTATCTGTTATTTTTGGTTATATGACTAAAACATTATTGCTTCGGGGGGGGGGGGGGTCTGGGGTGACACCATTTTCTACCGCACCGGGTGACACCAGCCCTAGCAACGCCACTGGTCAGTGAGCAACTTCTCATACCATGGGTCTGCCAGAGGAGGCACTTTACGCTTTAGAAATCTAGAGCAAAACTCGTAAAAATGGTTATAATGTGCCATGGACCACGGTCTTGATACATAGTGCCTATTGATCCTCTCCAAAGAGGGTATAGAGTTGTCTTTTAGCAAGTCTGAGATCGTGCAGCTACTTAGCGAAGGCCATATCCCTAAGTCGTCTTTGTAGTCATACTTTAATAAATAGGGCAGGACCCTAGCCGGGGCTAAGCCTGAAGGCGACCTCACTAACCCCAACTTTGTAGCTAATAACTTCCATGTCTATAGGGCACCTTTAAGGGTGACACTGGCTGTCAAGTCGGAGTGGGGAGAGTGCGGAACCGACCACAGCATAGCTATCTCTCGTACAGATAGCATTGTGCGAGCAATATCTACCCCCAATTTATCCACTTGAGGGTTGAGAAGCTCAATATGCTGGCGCAATTGGATGGCCCTATAGTAAGAGGCTATGTCCGACAGACCAAATCCACCCTTACACCTGGGGAGAGACAAAAGGCGGTATGACAAGCGAGGTTTAGCTTGCTTCCACATGAAAGAAGAAAAAAGTCTACGTACTTCCAGGAAATAGCTAGCTGGTATATAAATCGGTGCAGTTTGTAGGAGATAAAGTAACTTTGGGGTGATAAAGGTTTTTAATAGATTCTTTCTCCCTATCCAGGACATAAAAGGGATAACTAAATCTTTCAATTGGCTGGCAATATCTCTCAGCAGAGGGAGAAATTCAGGGAAAATATCCTGTCCACATCAGGAGATATTTTCACCCCTAAATATACAAGGTGGGAAGGTGGCCATTGAAACGGGAATCTAGCAATAAGATCTCTTTTTACCCTGGGGCTCAGATTCAGTCCTATTGCTGAACATTTTGAAAAATTTATTTTGAAATTAGAGAGGTCACCAAATTTCTCAAACAGGGAGAGTAAAGCTGGGAATGCTGTGCCCGGATCCGTAAGAAATAAAAGCATATCGTCTGCGAATGCCGCCACCTGGTGCATGCGTGTGCCGATCACCAGCCCCTGTATATCTCTGTGCTGCCTGATGGCCTGAATCAAAGTCTCTAGGCACATTATGAAAAGGGAGGGAGATAAAGGGCATCCCTGCCGCGTCCCACTCTTAATAAGAAAAGGTGGGCAAAGGATGCCGTTTACCCTAACCTTAGCGTAAGGATTCAAGTACAAGGACAGGACTGCCCTAGAAAAGATGGGAGGAAACCCAAACTTTTGTAACGTTAGCTCCAGGAAACACCAGTCGACCCGGTCGAACGCTTTCTCAGCGTCAGTGCCGAGAAGCGTCAGACCTATGTTCTTACGTTTGGCATATTCTAAAGCCTGGATTACCCTATATGAATTGTCCCTACCCTCTCTGCCCTTGACGAAGCCCGTCTGCTCAGGAGACAGTATTTTTGTCAGCAGAGGCGCAACACGACAGGCTAGAATCTTTGCCCACAGCTTTACATCTGCATTAAGCAGAGATATGGGCCGGTAGTTAGATGTTACCGTTGAGTCTTTCCCTGGCTTGGGAAGCACAACAATATGTGCTTCCAGAGACTGCTTAGATGGTTGAGTACCATCCCTCAGCGCATTGAAGTAGGACAAAATGTGAGGGCCTAGAGCTGGAAAAAATTTCTTGTAGTAAGCAACGGGAAGCCCGTCAGGGCCTGGGCTTTTCCCTGACGGAGTGGAGGACAGGGCTAATTTAATCTCTGCTAATGTGATAGGTGCAGAGAGAGAATTAGCGTCCTCTGCACTGATGGTAGGCAACTGGAGTGATTGTAAGAAGCAGGAAATAGATAGTGAGTGACCTTTTCTCTTTCTCACTAGGAGATTCGCTATCCCTTAGATTATATAATGACTGATAATATGAGGAGAATGCTGCTGCAATATCTTTAGTAGAGGAACTGGAAACACCAGAGGCCAATTTCAAAGAAGCTATGTGGAACTGTTCGTTCCTCTTCTTGATAAGCGCAGACATCAATTTATTGCCCTTGTCGCCATGGGTGTAATGGATGTGTTTGACTTTCATATAGGCCTTGGCAGCTCTGATGTTCAGTTCATCCTTAAGCGCATTTCTCAAAACCACTAACTCTTCCTGTACCCCCAAGGCCAGAGACTTTTTATGTTGTTTCTCTTTGATAGCTATTTCCTGGAGTAACCCACTGATTTTGGAGGCACGTTGTTTTTTCAAGAATGCACCTAATGCCATGAACTCACCTCTTATTACCGCCTTGTGTGCCTCCCAGATGCAAGCTGGGTCTACTGAGGATGACTGGTTGGTCTCAAAATATTGTTTAAGTTTGGTAGAAAAGGAATTAAGTCTATCCTGCGAGTCCAATAATGTGGGGTTTAACCTCCATGTAAACTCTCTCTCTGGGACCTCAGCTAAAGTCAGGGAAAGGGAAATAGGAGCATGGTCAGAAATGGTGATATGGTGAACATCCGCTCTCAGAACTCTGGTAAGACAGCTATTACTCACTATAAAATAATCCAAGCGCTGATAAGAGCGATGAGGATTTGAGTAAAAAGTATAGTCTTTTACTTCAGCGTGTAAAAGCCGCCAAACATCGCAGAGCTGTAGATTCGCGAGGAGGCGCTGGATCCCAGCCAACGCCTTGTATGACGTTGCTGACTTCCGAGAGGAAGAGTCTAAGAGTGGATTAAGGGTGATGTTCAGGTCCCCTCCCAGAATAGTAGTACCAGCTGCAAAAATAGAGATGGTCTCGAAACATCCCCCTAAGCCACCTTACAGTATTAGCATTAGGAGCGTATACGTTACATAGGGTATATTCCATACCGCCCATGAGCTAGTTAAGGAGGAGATACCTCCCATCCGGATCACTCAGGCTATCCTTAAGAGTAAAGGGCACATTTCTGCGAATACCGATGGCATGGTACCACTGAGAGAAGCCGGATCTAGAAAGATTAGGAATACGCCCGGTTTTAAAATGGGATTCCTGAATCATTATGATATCGGATTTTAGCTGGCGTAATGTTTGGAAGATACGGCTTCTCTCAGTTGGTGAGTTAGCCCCTTTCACATTAAATGAAGTAAGATTGATTATTCTCTCATAAACGTACCCAAGATGTCAAAGGTGGTGTATAATGCACATCGACCGCCCAACCTGAAATATTGCCCTTAAACAAAAGATCGTACAGTACACGAACGATTAACATAGTCATGTTCAGAACAGAAAACATACAAATGTAGAACAAATTGAGGCTCAAAAAAGAGCATAAATGGAGGGGGTGCGGTGGGATATATGAAAAGACACCCTGAGAACCTGATCGTGCAGGCCCCACCACACAAGCCCAACGCTGGCTATCTAATGCAAGTTATATACCAACACCCCTCTATTACTATGCTGTCAGTGCTGCTGGGATAAAAAACAAAGAACATTAATAAACCCCACATAATAAAATCAATGTGATTTAAACGAACAAAAGATGAATGAGAATATGAGCGAATCATATATAGCTGAGCCCCAAATAAGGGCTAAGGCCATAACCGCCTGTACCCAAACATGGACCTCAGTGTCCTCAAGTCGGGTTCTCCCTCACAGCGCGCTTTCTGCTTCTTGGCGGGCGTTGATGTTTCCCCAATTCCCATGGGTGGTTCTGAGACTGGGGTGGAAGCCCTGAAAACTCCGGGATTGGGAGCCACGAGGCGATGGATAGGGGAGCTATGCGCAAGGCTTCCCAAACCCCAGGTAAGTCCTCCGGAGAATGGACAATCAATCTTCTGTTGCCAGCGGTGATTAATAACCCAAAGGGGAATAGCCACCTGTAAGGGATCCCCTCCTCTCTCAGCTTATCCGTTAGTGGCTTCAGGACTCTCCTTTTCTGCAGGGTGGAAGGAGCCAAATCCTGGAACACTTGAATTTCGGCACCTTCGAATGCTATATCACCCATTTCTCTCGCTTTGGACAAGATGGCAGAAGTATCACAGAAGGAGAGGAGACCACAGATGATGTCCCGGGGGCGCTCATTGGCTGGGGGTTTGGGCCGAAGGGCCCTGTGCGCTCTATAAATAACAATGGCGCCCGCGCACGTGTCACCCAGAAGCGCCGCGAATAGTCTGTGGACAATGTCCACAGTGTCCTCTTTATCTTCGTGTTCAGGGAACCCTCGCACACGCACATTCTTTCTTCGATTTTTATTTTCCTGGCCCTCTAGCTGAAGAAACGCTTCATTAATCTTCGTAGCATGATCTCGCATATTTGTATGATCTGTCGTTGAACACTGCCATGTCCTGCTGCGCCTGCTCCAGGCTTTCTACTCTCTCCCCAATGTGGCGGACATCCGCCCTTATTGCAGCTAAATCCGAGGCAAGAGGAGCAAGGGCTCGCCGTAGTGCTGCCTTTAGGAAGCCCCTTGAGATTGTGTGGGACTCACCCCTGGCCGAAGAGACAGAAGCGCTGTCCATATCTGAGACCTCGCTGCCGATGTCCTCTTCTTGCTGAGGCAGCGCCATCTTAGGTTGAGGAGCCTCGGGTCTAGGCATATCCTTTTGCAGGAATTTATCCATGACGGTAGATGAAGAGCGCTGCTTGGGGGTTCCACACTGTTCCCCTGGGCCAGCACGATGTTTGTCCTTCATTGTGGGTCTGGTATAGCTGAGACAAGGGCTAGGTAGGGCACTGACAGCGGGAGAGCTCTAGTCAAGTGTCCGCCATGTAGCGCGGTCAGGCTCCGCCCCGGCTTACGTATTTTGCACAAAATGGCTGTCATTTTAAAGTGTTTTTTTTTTTCTGCAAAAAAAAAAAAACTAATACTTTTTTTTTCTTTTTCTTTTCTTAAAACAATAAATGAAGATAGGGTGGGCGTGGAAATGAAAAAAATATATAGATGCATATATTTTATAGTGTTTTTACCTACACTCTAGATTTTCCCAGTGATTATATTATGATTTAATTTGAAAATGTATAACTAGGTTTCATTATGTTATTTTCTGTGGGCCACAAACATATTTTTCACATATAAGACATTTAGGTGCCAGTTTTATTGGTACTATTTTGGGGTGAATATGATTTTTGATTGCTCTATATAACATTTTTTGTGAGGCAAGGTAACAAAAAAAATGGCTGTTTTGAAACTGTTTATTTTTTTAAACATTGATCTGGAACAGTAGATCATGGTTCTCAACCATTCTCTTTGTTGGATAGTCATTTTAAAGAACAAATTTTTCTAAGTGGTTTTCTTTACCATAAATTATATGATGTCGCCTTGGCATAGTTCCTTAACCACTTCCAGTCCGGGCCATTTTCCCCTTCCTGACCAGGCCTAATTTTGCAAATCTGACATGTGTCACTTTATGTGGTGTTAACATTAGAACAGTTTTACTTATCCAAGCCGTTCTGAGATTGTTTTCTCGTGACATATTGTACTTCATGATAGTCATAAATTTGTGTCAATATATTTTCACCTTTATTTATGAAAAAAAATCTAAAATTTCCCAAAAATTTAGAAAAATTCGCAATTTTTAGAATTTCAATTTCTCTGCTTTTAAAACATAAAGTGATACCTCATAAAATATTGATTACTTAACATTCCCCATATGTCTACTTTGTGTTGGCATCATTTAGTAAATGTCATTTTTTTTTAGGACGTTAGAAGGCTTAGAAGAAATTCTTAAAATTTTGAAGAAAACTTTCAAAACCCACTTTTTAAGGACCAGTTCAGATCTGAAGTCACATTGTGGGGCTTACACAGTGGAAACCCCCCATAAATGACCCCATTGTAGAAACTACACCCCTCAGGTTACTCAAAACTGATTTTACAAACTTTGTTAACCCTTTAGGCGTTCCACAAGAATTAAAGGAAAATGGAGATGAAATTTCACTTTTTTGGTAGATTTTCCATTTTTTTCTTTAAAACATCAAGGGTTAACAGCCAAACAAAACTCAATATTTAATACCCTGATTCTGCGATTTACAGAAATACCCCACATGTGGTCTTAAACTGTTGTAAAGGGCACACGGCAGGGCGCAGAAGGAAAGTAACGCCATATGGTTTTTGGAAGGCAGATTTTGCTAAACTCGTTTTTAGATGCCTTGTCCCATTTCCCCCCCTGATGCATCCTGACAGTAAAAACTCCCAAAAATTTACCCTATTTTGAAAACTAGGGGATAAGGTGCCAGTTTTATTGGTACTATTTTGGGGTGAGTATGATTTTTGATTGCTCTATATAACATTTTTTGTGAGGCAAGGTAAAAAAAAGTAATCACTAGACTGTGAGTACTGAGTGCCACGTCTGCGTCTGCCACTGACTGTTCACTGTGCCATCATGGAGGGGTCGGTGGGGAGAAATGTACCATGGGGGAGGAGGTAGGGGGAGGTTGTGCTGCTGCCAGGCCCATGGAGGGGAAAAATGTGCCATTGTTGGGCCATGGGGGGGGGGGGGGGCTGGGGGTTCAAAGATGTGTTGCTGCCATGCCCAGGCCCATGAGCCATAACAGTGTCATCCACAGACCCCCCTCCCTATAACAGTGCCATCCACAGATCCCCATAACCGTGCCATCCAACAGATCCTCCATAACAGTGTGTCATCCACAGATCCCCCTCCCCATAACAGTGTCATCCACAGATCCCCCATAACAGTGACAGCCACAGATCCCCCATAACAGTGTCATCCACAGATCCCCCATAACAGTGTGTCATCCACAGATCCCCCATAACAGTGTGTCATCCACAGATCCCCATAACAGTGTCATCCACAGATCCCCCATAACAGTGTGTCATCCACAGATCCCCATAACAGTGTGTCATCCACAGATCCCCCATAACAGTGTGTCATCCACAGATCCCCATAACAGTGTCCTCCACAGATCCCCCATAACAGTGTGTCATCCACAGATCCCCCTTTACAGTGTCATCCACAGATCCCCCTCCCCATAACAGTGTCATCCACAGATCCCCTATAACAGTGTCATCCACAGATCCCCTATAACAGTGTGTCGTCCACAGATCCCCCATAACAGTGTCATCCACAGATCCCCCAAAACAGTGTGTCATCCACAGATCCCCCATAACAATGTGTCATCCTCAGATCCCCCATAACAGTGTGTCATCCACAGATCCCCCATAACAGTGTCATCCACAGATCCCCCATAACAGTGTCCTCCGCAGATCCTCCATAACAGTGTGTCATCCACAGATCCCCCATAACAGTGCCATCCACAGATCCCCATAACAGTGTCATCCACAGATCCCCCATAACAGTGTCATCCACAGATCCCCCATAACAGTGTTATCCACAGATCCTCCATAACAGTGTCATCCACAGATCCCCCATAACAGTGTCATCCACAGATTACCCCATAACAGTGTCATCCATAGATCCCCCATAACCGTGCCATCCAACAGATCCTCCATAACAGTGTGTCATCCACAGATCCCCTCCCCATAACAGTGTCATCCACAGATCCCCCATAACAGTGACAGCCACAGATCCCCCATAACAGTGTCATCCACAGATCCCCCATAACAGTGTGTCATCCACAGATCCCCCATAACAGTGTGTCATCCACAGATCCCCATAACAGTGTCATCCACAGATCCCCCATAACAGTGTGTCATCCACAGATCCCCCATAACAGTGTGTCATCCACAGATCCCCCATAACAGTGTGTCATCCACAGATCCCCCATAACAGTGTCCTCCACAGATCCCCCATAACAGTGTGTCATCCACAGATCCCCCTTTACAGTGTCATCCACAGATCCCCTCCCATAACAGTGTCATCCACAGATCCCCTATAACAGTGTCATCCACAGATCCCCTATAACAGTGTGTCGTCCACAGATCCCCCATAACAGTGTCATCCACAGATCCCCCAAAACAGTGTGTCATCCACAGATCCCCCATAACAATGTGTCATCCTCAGATCCCCCATAACAGTGTGTCATCCACAGATCCCCCATAACAGTGTGTCATCCACAGATCCCCCATAACAGTGTCCTCCGCAGATCCCCCATAACAGTGCCATCCACAGATCCCCATAACAGTGCCATCCACAGATCCCCATAACAGTGTCATCCACAGATCCCCCATAACAGTGTCATCCACAGATCCCCCATAACAGTGTTATCCACAGATCCTCCATAACAGTGTTATCCACAGATCCTCCATAACAGTGTTATCCACAGATCCCCCATAACAGTGTCATCCACAGATCCCCCCCATAACAGTGTCATCCACAGATCTCCCATAACAGTGCCATCCACAGATCTCCCATAACAGTGCCATCCACAGATCCCCAATAAGAGTGTCATTCACAGATCCTCATAACAGTGTGTCATCCACAGATCCACCATAACAGTGACCTCCACAAATCCCCCATAACAGTGTGTCATCCACAGATCCCCCATAACAGTGACATCCACAGTGCCTCATCACAGTGTCATCCACAGATCCCCCATAACAGTGACCTCCACAGATCCCCCATAACAGTGTCATCCACAGATCCCCCATAACAGTGTCATCCACAGATCCCCTATAACAGTGACATCCACAGGCCACTATTAGTTGAAAACCCACAAAAAGCACACCTTTTGGTTCAAAATATTTTTTTTCTTATTTTCCTCCTCAAAAACCTAGGCAGTGCTGCTGCTCTCCTAACTACCCCCCCCCCTCACCTGACGCGCTACATTGTGCGTAATGCAAAATTATGACAAATGCCCTTTTTTTTACTTAAGCCCCTGCCCTTCAAAATGTCTGTGCACGTCCCTGCTCAGGAGGTCTTTGACTGGGCACTTCATAGGCATTATCCTGGGAGTACATAGGCTGGGAACCATGGAACTGGAAGGGCTGAGGAGGAGGAGGGTGAAATACTGGGGCCGGTGGTGGGGGATTAGGTGGCTCATTCACATTTATATGCCGCTGTTCAATAGCCCGCAGAATACTATTGGGGTTATTAGGTGGAGTGGCAGCTTCTAGAAGGGTCATAATGCCACGACGCACTCTTGTCTGCATTTCTGCATTAACTGCATGTAAAAGAGGGGCCAGAGTGCGGGCAAAGCGGTCGTACTCATCCTCTGAGCAGGACTCATTTATGTATTGCAGTACACGCTCATTAATTACCGCTGCATTGCTTGCTACATTGATGCAACGCCTACTTCATGCAGAACGGGTGGAGACACGTGTACCCTGACCAACTACTTTGGATGGTGGATTTTCCTGGCAAGATGTGGATGGCTGCTCTTCAACATCAGGACCTTCGGACTCTGTAGGCACAGGAGGATCAGATGGGGCATGTCCTCCATCACATCCTCATCCTGAACACTGTCTTCAGTGCTGAAAACTAAAAATAATGACATCTTACATTATGACCCAAAAACAGGCAAGGTTTGCACTTATTCATAGCACTTTTTAACATACTTACCATTCCTCCAAGAACGGTGGATAATGAGTATTTTGACCACATCATCCTCTTCATGCATGTTGTCTTACTCCAAGCTGTATAGGCTCGAAAGCCTACTACCAATTAGGCATATTAGGTGATGTGCATCTCTGTAATGAGAAGGGGTGTGGTCTAATGACATCAACACCCTATATCAGGTGTGAATAATTATTAGGCAACTTCCTTTCCTTTGGCAAAATGGGTCAAAAGAAGGACTTGACAGGCTCAGAAAAGTCAAAAATAGTGAGATATCTTGCAGAGGGATGCAGCACTCTTAAAATTGCAAAGCTTCTAAAGCGTGATCATCGAACAATCAAGCGTTTCATTCAAAATAGTCAACAGGGTCGCAAGAAGCGTGTGGAAAAACCAAGGCGCAAAATAACTGCCCATGAACTGAGAAAAGTCAAGCGTGCAGCTGCCAAGATGCCACTTGCCACCAGTTTGGCCATATTTCAGAGCTGCAACATCACTGGAGTGCCCAAAAGCACAAGGTGTGCAATACTCAGAGACATGGCCAAGGTAAGAAAGGCTGAAAGACGACCACCACTGAACAAGACACACAAGCTGAAACGTCAAGACTGGGCCAAGAAATATCTCAAGACTGATTTTTCTAAGGTTTTATGGACTGATGAAATGAGAGTGAGTCTTGATGGGCCAGATGGATGGGCCCGTGGCTGGTTTGGTAAAGGGCAGAGAGCTCCAGTCCGACTCAGACGCCAGCAAGGTGGAGGTGGAGTACTGGTTTAGGCTGGTATCATCAAAGATGAGCTTGTGGGGCCTTTTCGGGTTGAGGATGGAGTCAAGCTCAACTCCTAGTCCTACTGCCAGTTTCTGGAAGACACCTTCTTCAAGCAGTGGTACAGGAAGAAGTCTGCATCCTTCAAGAAAAACATGATTTTCATGCAGGACAATGCTCCATCACACGCGTCCAAGTACTCCACAGCGTGGCTGGCAAGAAAGGGTATAAAAGAAGAAAATCTAATGACATGGCCTCCTTGTTCACCTGATCTGAACCCCATTGAGAACCTGTGGTCCATCATCAAATGTGAGATTTACAAGGAGGGAAAACAGTACACCTCTCTGAACAGTGTCTGGGAGGCTGTGGTTGCTGCTGCACGCAATGTTGATGGTGAACAGATCAAAACACTGACAGAATTCATGGATGGCAGACTTTTGAGTGTCCTTGCAAAGAAAGGTGGCTATATTGGTCACTGATTTGCTTTTGTTTTGTTTTTGAATGTCAGAAATGTATATTTGTGAATGTTGAGATGTTATATTGGTTTCACTGGTAAAAATAAATAATTGAAATGGGTATATATTAGTTTTTTGTTAAGTTGCCTAATAATTATGCACAGTAGTAGTCACCTGCACACACAGATATCCCCCTAAAATAGCTAAAACTAAAAACAAACTAAAAACTACTTCCAAAAATATTCAGCTTTGATATTAATGAGTTTTTTGGGTTCATTGAGAACATGGTTGTTGTTCAATAATAAAATTAATCCTCAAAAATACAACTTGCCTAATAATTCTGCACTCCCTGTATATATAATCGGTCAATGACAACATGCTGGGACTTGTAGTTTGGTTCCAGCTGGAGTTCACAAGTTTTAGACATGTGATGAAGATAAAGAAAAAATATAGGAACATTATTACAAACAAAAAAATTATCCAAAATAGAAAAAACCTACATGTAGCAGAGGTCCTGAGGGGGCCCAAAGACCCTTGTAACACAAAGGAAGACACACAAAGCACTGAGGGAAGGGGGGCCCAAGCTGAACTCTTGCACCAGGGCCCATGAGCCATTAGCTACGCCCCTGTTAGTAACACTCAGGGGCGTAACGATCGCGGTCGCAGAGAGTGCGACTGCGACCAGGCCCGGCAGGGGAGGGGCCTGCTGCGATCACATGTAATGGGAGCGATCTAAAAGGGCCCGGCATGAAGCACAGTGACAATGCCGGGCCCCGTTAGAGCGCTCTGTAAGCATGTTTATGCGCCCCTGCAGAGACTAGAGGGGGCGCAGAGGCACGTGAGGCAAGTGGGGGTGGCGCGCATACTCACCCGGCAGTTCTTGTCACTGCCGGATTGTCCTCTTCAGCCTGAAGCAGGGAGCTCTCTCCGCTTCACTTACCTTCACAGCGCTGGAGCTCCCCCTGCTGGCTGCTCATTGCACTGCTGGCTGTGGGAGGAGTGCTGAAGCCCGGGAATCAGCCTACAGAGACCAGAACAGCCAGCAGCATGATGTGTGAGGGAGCCTGTCATCAGGAAAGAAGGTAAGTATGTTTTTTTTTTTTTTTATAAAGCTGCAGACTGGAGGCAAAAGGGAGGGGGGGGGGTTCCCCCAACAAGCATGAGGGGGCACAAAAGTGGGCATTTTAGTGAGGGGGCACCTAATATGAAATGACTACTGTGAGGGGGCCCATATTCTGGCCATAACTACTGTGAGGGGGCACATATCTGGCCTTAACCACTGTGAGGGGGCACATATCTGGGCATATTACTGTGAGGGGGCACATATTTGGCCTTAACCACTGTGAGGGGGCACCTATCTTGGCATATATAAGGGATGGGCCAGGGGGTACAGAGCAGAGGATGGGCATAACCTGCTCAGTGAGATAAGCATTTAGGAGTGGAACATTGGTTTAAGGTATGAAATGCTCCACTGGCACATGCTAAAGACAAAATAATGTGGTTGTCCCACAATTCTGTCCGGGCCTGCACTAAAGTTATTAAGCGCTCCACATTTAAAGTACGCATGGCCAAATAAAATGTTTTTTTCTTCAAGAAATATAATTAAATCACCTCAAAATGAGAGCTGATAAACTGTACCGAGCAGGCTGGACTTCCTGAGACAATCCACAGGAACTAGCTCCACCTGCTACTGCTGAGGCAATATGGAAATCCCCAGAGTCTCCCTAGCAACCATCCGGATGACGTACGTGAGGGATCCATGGTTTTCACTCACTCATTGACTATAATGAACATGAGGAATCCAGGAACACGGACCAAGATAGGACATGAATCCACGCTGAAAACATGGACCCACGGACTGTGCTGAAACACTGATGTGTGAATACACACATTCAAATGAATAGGGACGTGTGCTGTCTGGAGAACACGTACTGCACACATATGTAAAACACTGACATGTGAATGAGGCTTTACCCAGAGAGGATTGATTTATCCTTCCTTGATTAAGCCCGCTGGCCTCACCTGGGATCTCCTAAGCTAAAGGACATGTCTGTAGTGGACTAGGGGTGTGGACAGAGAGATTCCCTGCACTTACACTGTTCACATTACCACTATATATATATATTATGTCTGTTATAATAGTTTAGAAAACTTTTTATGCATCTAAGCTGTGACGGTGGTCGGCGTCACTGGGAGTGAGGGACAGACGTTGTGTGTAGGTCCCAGGATTCCCCTTGTGTTTTGGCCACCCTGTGAACAGTACTAGTGCAGGGTTTGTTTAATGTATTGTTTGTCTGTGACTCTCCTCCCCCTTTGTTCAGTCCTATCGTTTACCCAGCAGGGCCAAGACCAGTAATTCATGCAAAATGAAGTAATTCATGCAAAATTAGCCCCAATCATTCATGCAAAATTAACCCCATTGTCCTGCTGGAAGGTGAACCTCCGTCCTAGCCTCAAATCATGCACAGAGTGGTACAGGTTTTGCTCAAGAATATCCCTGTATTTAGCACCATCCATCTTTCCCTCAACTCTTACCAGTTTCCCAGTCCCGGCCGCTGATGGTGTTCTTTGGGTGATGTGATGTGTTGGGTTTGCTCCAGACATAGCGTTTTCTTTGATGCCCGAAAAGTTCAATTTTAGTCTCATCAGACCAGAGCACCTTCCTCCATACATTTTGGGAGTCTCCCACATGCCTTTTTGCAAAGTCCCAACGTGCCTTTTTGTTTTTAGCTGAAAGTAATTGCTTTCTTCTGACCACTCTGCCATATGCTCTATGGCGCGTACAGCTTATTGTCGTCATATGTACAAATACTCCAGTCTCTGCCTCTCTGAATAATGCCCTCCTTGCCTGGTCCGTGAGTTTTGGTGGGCAGCCGTCTCTTGGCAGGTTTGCTGTTGTGCCATGTTCTTTCCATTTGGTTATGATAGATTTGATGGTGCTCCTGGGGATCATCAAATATTTGGATATTTTTTTTATAACCTAACCCTGACTTGTACTTCTCAACAACATTGTCCCTTACTTGTTTGGAGAGTTCCTTGGTCTTGCATGGCAGTGTTTGGTTAGTGATGCCTCCTGCTTAGGTGTTTGCAGCCTCTGGGGCCTTTTAAAAAAAGGTGTGTATATTTAATGAAAGACCATGTGACACTTAGATTGCACACAGAGGGACATCATTTCACTAATTAATTACTTGTTTGGAGAGTTCCTTGGTCTTCATGACAGTGTTTGGTTAGTGATGCCTCTTGCTTAGGTGTTGCAGTCACTAATTATGTGACTTCTGAAGGTAATTGTTTGCACCAGAGCTTTTTATGGGCATCCTAACATACGGGGTGAATACATACACACATGCCAATTTTCGGTTTTCTATTTCTAAACAATAGTTTTATTTATATATTTTTCTCTTTTCACTTCACCAACTTAGACTATTGTGTTCTGATCCATCACATAAAATTCAGATTAACAAAACATTGAACTTAAGGCTGTAATGTAACAAAACACAAAAAAGTCAAGGGTGGTGAATACTTTTGCAAGGCACTGTAGGTTGCTTTGATAGCCACCTTCAGCTCGTCTGCATTGTTGGCTTTGGTGTCTCTCATAGATTCAGTATCTGGTTTAGGTCAGGTGAGTTTTCTGGCCAATCAGGTATTGGTACTTTTGGCAGTGTGTACAGGTGCCGAGTCCTGCTGGAAAATTTATTAGCATCTCCATAAAGCTTGTCAGCCGAGGGAAGCATGAATACTCTAAGATTTCCTGATAAACGGCTTTGCTGATTTAGGACTTGATACAGTAGACCAACACCAGCAGATGACATGGCTCCTCAAACCATCACTGACTATAGAAACTTCATATTGGACCTCAAGCAAATCTTCCCCCAGACTCTGGAACTTTGATTTCTAAATTAAATATAAAATTTTCTTTCATATGCAAACAGGACTTCGGACCATTTAGCAACAGTCCAGTCCAGTCGCTCGAGAGTAACGTCAGGGCGCCCTACACGCATGGATCACGTGATCGCATGGATCACGTGATCCATGCGCATGGGCGCTCTGACGTCATTCTGGAGCGCCCTGGGAGCCGCACGGACTGTAAGTATACTGCTCCCCCGCTCCCCACTACTACTATGGCAACCAGGACTTTAATAGCGTCCTGGCTGCCATGGTAACCTCAAAGCATTTCGAAGACTGATCAGGATCCTGATCAGTTTTCTAATGCATTCAGGCGACTTGCGTTCTGATGGATCCGGCGGGACGGAAGTGCCTGCCGGATCCTCAGAACGCAAGTGTGAAAGAGGCCTAAGTAAGATCATAGACACCCGATGCCTCTACGTGGACTTCGGCCTCCTGCCTAGTTATAAAAACAAGTATTTTTTTTAACTACCTTAGTTCCCTGCCCTTAGGCCCATTTCACACGGGCAAGTTTTCCGCACTGAAGTTTTTGCATCCGCACTGAATCCGGACCCATTCATTTCTATGGGGCTGTGCACATGAGCGGTGATTTTCACGCATCACTTCTGCGTTGCATGAAAAGCGCAGCATGCTCTATATTGTGCGTTTTTCACGCAACGCAGGCCCCATGGAAGTGAATGGGGCTGCGGGAAAATCAAAGCATCCGCAAGCAAGTGCGGATGCAGTGTGATTTTCCCGCATGGTTGCTTAGCAACGGGACCAGATCTTTATTATTTTCCCTTATAACATGGTTATAAGGGAAAATAATAGCATTCTTAATAAAGAATGCTTAGTAAAATGAAGATGAAGGGGTTAAAAATAATAAAAGTTAACTTACCTTAGCCACTTGGTCGCGTAGTTGCGATCTGTCGTCTCTCTTCAAGCTTCCGCTAACAACTAAAGGACCTGTGATGACGTCACATCACATGGTCCAATCACATGGTCCATCTTACCATGGTGATGGACCATGTGATTGAACCATGTGATGTGACGTCATCACAGGTCCCTTAGATCGTTAGCTGATGCTGGAAAAGAGATGACAGATCGCGACTACGCGACCAAGTGGCTAAGGTAAGTCAACTTTTATTATTTTTAACCCCTTCCTCATCATTTTACTATGCATTCTTTATTGAGAATGCTATTATTTCCCCTTATAACCATGTTATAAGGGAAAATAATAAAGTCTCCAGAATACTCTACCCGAAACCGGACTTCAGTGATGAAGTCCGGCTTCGGGTCTGGGTACCAAACATGGCGATTTTTTACACGTGCGTGCAAAACGCATTACAAACCTTTGCACCCGCGCGTAAAAATCGTGCAAATTCCCGCAACGCACCCGCCTCTTATCCGGGCGTCAAACATGACGCCCGTGTGAAAGAGGCCTTATAGTCCCTCAGACTCAAGCCATTCATTAAGATCCTGTGGCAATGAAAAAAAATATAACATGTCCTTTTCTTGTCCGTTTTAGGCATTATTGGTTCCCCAAAAAAAAAAAAAAAACGGATGGCATACGGATGCATGTAGCCTTATCCTTAAAGATCACTATTAATTTAGCTGGATATAAAAGAGAATAGTCGATTTCTGCTTGGCGAAGCCTCCGCTTAACATCCAGAAACTTCTCTCTTTTCTTTTGCGTTGCGACTGAGTAGTCCGGATAAATAGACACTTTGGACTCATTAATCTCCACTGTGTCCGTAGATCTTATCTTGCGCATAATCGCGTCTCTATCTTTAAAGGGAACCTGTCACCTCAAAAACGCATATAAAACCGCCAGCATTACCTCATAGTGGCCCCCAGTCTGTTAATAATCATATGTTTGATCCGGTAGTCTGATGCTCCATAGATTCAAAAAACTATGTTTTAAGTCAAGGGGGTGGACTTTGCTTCGAGCCTGGCACGCTCTAATCAGCCTCTCTGCTAGATTGACAGCCTGCAGCGCGACCGGGATCGCATAAGTTTCGCACATGCGCAGTGCGCCGCTGAAACCCGGCTAACAGCGGCAGGCGGAGACAGGATCGCACCTTACCAAGAAGCGCACCGCGCATGCGTGAGACTTATGTGATCCCGGTCACACTGCAGGCTGTCAATCTAACAAAAGAGGGGACGGTTAGGGGGCGTGCTTACCTTGACTCGAAGCAAGGAAGCTCACGTGGGATTTTATCTATAGGGGCGTTTCTTAGGCAGAGCTCAGGAGCTTGACTCCAAGAAAATATGACTCTTCTCTGGTCACACAGGTAAGATATGACTCATGTTAATTTGCATAAAAGGCGGGAAGTACAAAAATGCATAATACTTATTTAATTTGTCTGCAAATTAAATTAAAAGTGTAATTTATATGTTTAGGGCAACACAATAAACATTTAGAAATGCTCAGTGAGGGTAGCATAGTGGAGGTGACAGGTTCCCTTTATATCACATGATTTTAGCGATAACGGTCCGGGGGTTATTACCAATCGCGGGCATTCTATGCGCTCTCTTGACAGTAAATGTATCAGAGATCCAGTTTTCAATAAATGCTGTACAGTTTGTGTCTTCCGTTTTTTCCGGTATACCAATAAGGCTACATGCGCACGAATGTATTTTGTTTCCGTGTCCATTCCATTTTTTTTTTTTGCGGATAGGATGCGGACCCATTCATTTCAATGGGTCCGCAAAAAATGCTGACAGCACACCGTGTACTATCCACATCCGTATGTTCGTTTCGTAGCTCAGCAAAAAAAATAGTGGGCATTATTAAGGGTAGGCATTATTACAATGGATCCGCAAAAAAACGGATGCCATGCGGAAGGTCATCCATTTTTTTGTGGATCCGCAATTTGCGGACAGTAAAACACATACGGTCGTGTGCATGTAGCCTAAGGCAAACGACGCGAAAAACCAGCGGCAAGGAGGCGCAGGAAAGCCGGCTGGCGCATGCGCAGTAGCTACAGTGATGCCGTGCCCACAATGGGAGGGAGAGCACTGGCGCGGGATCTTGCTGGGAGAGAAGGAGGACACAAGGGAAGAGAAGGGAAGGCAGAGGCTGGGGCGGGGATATCAACAAAAGAGCAGAGCAGCATGGGCTCCAACGAAAGGAACGCCGCCCCTGGGCACTTGCGAGCCCTCATTTACATACGAATAAAAGTCCGTTTTTGCCTCGAGTGAACTTCACAAGAACACAACAAAGGTTGTGTTACATAGCTACAGTCTATAATGTCAAAATGTGGTGACAGACTCCCTTTTAGCTAAACCCACACCTATATCTCACCAGTAGATGAGCGAACTTTAAAAAAAAGTTCGGCGTTCGGCTTGTGGTAACTCGCGCATCCCGTTATGGATTCCACTACCGCGGACTATGGAATCCATAAGGGGCGGCTTCCACGAACCCGAACTGTTGAACAGCCGAAGGACCTGGGGTGACGTCACCGTCATGTGATCAGTGCAGGGGGCGTGGCTCAGGGATCAAATCCAGTGCTGAGCCACGCCCCCTGCACTGATCACATGACGGTGATGTCACCCCAGGTCCTTCGGCTGTTCAACAGTTCGGATTCGTGGAAGCCGCCCCTTATGGATTCCATATGCCGCGATAGTCCGCGGTAGTGGAATCCATGACGGGATGCGTCGATTACCACAACCCGAACGCCGAACTTTTTTAAAGTTCGCTCATCTCTATTCACCAGCAGTTTCCCCTTTACCATAATGTTAATACCGCCACCTGGTGCACACAGTGTAAAATGGTCGAGGTGTTTTCCGTCGCTGATTTGAAAAATTCTTGATGTTACTTCTTGGAAACAGATTTGATTGTGAATTCCATAGAAGTAAATGCAGAAGCAAAGAAACTGAAATCTCCTGTAAAACCTGCACCAATTACAGATCTGCCACCACAATCCACCTGTTTTCTGCCACTGATTTTGCAGTGTGAACATAGCCTCAGGCGGCGCACACATCTCTACCACCTCACGTCACATTATCAAGAAGAATCTGAATCTCCTCAGACAGCACATCCTGACTCCGCCCACACATGGTCACATGGTCATGACATCACGAAAGGTCCTTTCACTCACTAGGCTTCAGCATCTACAGATAAATACCTGGTCATGTGATTCCTGACTCCTCCCACATATGACTGACATCATCACAGGTCCTGTAAGCACAGAACAACCTCAGGGCTGCTCTGCAGGAGGAGGTAAGTGTCTGCTCACAGTCATGTAAGGATTGGGGTACACGGTGATAGAGGGGATTGGCTGGAGGTCAGTATTGCGCTTTTCCAGTCCACACAATTTGTTAATTTTTTCACCATACATTCCATTGGACCGTCAATGCCGCCATGAAGAAGAACAACTCATTTTGTGCAAAACAAATCTCTGTACGGCTGCGTTGATGAAAAATAAAAACATTATAGCTCTTGGAAGGCAGGAGTGAAAAAATGAGAATTGGTTGTTATAGAAAGGGGTTAAATATTATTAAGGGTTTTACATGGTCCAGTAATACGACGATGATACCAGGTAGACATGTAAATTTTTATTACACGCTTTTGCAAAATGATGGAAGTTTTTTTAAAGGGTTTTTTGAGATATTTTACTGATGACGTATCCTCAGGATAGGTCATCAGTATCTTATTGTTGCGGGTCCGACACCCAGGACCCCTGCCGCTAAGCTGTTTGTGAAGGCACCAATGGTCCTGTGTGCACCGCACCCTTCTCTGAGCTCACAAAGCACAGCGCTGTACAGTGTATGGTGGCTGTGCATGGTATTGCAGGTTAACCCATTCACTTCTATAGGGCTAAGAGTCACTTAGGTCATGTGACCGATGAACGTGTGGTCACACGGTCTAGAAAATGCAGAAGAAGACCGCGGTGCTACCGTGAGCCTTCTCAAACAGCTGATCGGTGGGGGACCTGGTGTATCAGGTCCCCCACGCTGGATCGACCACCACACTACTGGCCGGGCAGGACAGCTTTTCCAGGGCATACTCTGTCAGCTGCGGCCACAAATCCAGTTTGGCTGCCCAGTTGTCCAGCGGATCTTCAATGTGGGGTGGCAGGGTGCTGTCCAAGTATGCCACCACCTGCTGGTTCCGGTCCTGCTCCAGGTCTAGCTGCTGCTGCTGGTGAGTAGTTTCTTCACTATGCGGGTTAAGAAAGCTGCTCATCAGTGACTCTAGACTCAAGTTGCTGCTGATGAAGCTGGAACTGCTCCCCCCCCCCCCTACCTTGCCGCAGCAGCTATGGCAGAGGAACATGAGCACAGAGCGCCCCCCGGTCAGACCTGCGAGAGGATGGACGATGGTGCAGATAGGCAGCAGCCAATTGACTACATAGGATGTCTTTGTAGTAGTTCAGTTTGTCCTCCCTCTCAGTGGGTGTAAATAAGGTTCCCATTTTGGACCGGTAGCGAGGGTCCAACAAGGTGGAGAGCCAGAAGTCATCTCTCTGCCGAATGCTGACAATTCGGCTGTCACTACGCAAGCAAGTGAGCATGCATCGGGCCATTTGTGCAAGTGACTCGGAGGGACGTCCCTGCCTCCATCTTCACTGCATACTGCCATGGTGTGTCTGGGTCCTCTGCCTCGTCTTCCTCATCACCCTGTAGCTCCTCCGGCTGCTCCTGTTCCTCCTCTTCTGTCACCTGTGTAGAAAAACCACCCATTTCGCTACACGATGCCTGTGCTCCAATGTCCTCCTCTTCCCTCCAGTTCAGCCCCCACAGGGCTCATGTGGCCATGAGATGTAGGCGCCATGTCTCCAGTCCCCTGACCAGCCAGATTTACCATCATCTATTCCAGGACTGACGTTGTTCATCCCGTAGTCCTGGCGACTGACAAATAACATGGCCTCCTCAAAGGGCCTGAGCAAACGGCAGGTGTCACGCATGAGCTACCACTGGCTAACATCAAAGTTACACAGGGGAGTACTCTTGTCTGCTTGCATCATCAAGAAATCGTTTATGGCCTTTCTCTGTTCGTATAGTCGATCCAACATATGGAGGGTGGAAATGTCGCTCATCAACCTATGTTGGGTGATGCAGTTCTGCCTCTGCAGCTTAAGGAGGGTGTGCTTTGTGGTGTACGAGTGGCTAAAGTGCATGCAAAGTTTCCTGGCCATTTTTAGGATGTCTTGCAGATGGGTGGAAGACGGCGCATGGCTCAGCCTTCCTTGACGTAGCACCGACACCATGTTCTCCCCGTTGTCAGTCACCGTCGAGTAGGTGATTTTACCCCTAACACTACGCACCGACTGCTACCGCCGCTGCTTCCGTGAACCCGTGCGCCACTGCATCAGCAGGTAGGCTGATGCAAAGAGGGTGGTCTACCCCGGCATGTTTGGCTCCAGACCTCCCACTGCTTCCCCCCCTGCTGACTCTAGGCCACGCTACCGAATTGCTTGCTCTGCCGCTGACTCACGGGCAAGCTTCCATCCTCTTCTCCCGATGATGATGCCCCTTTGTCACCCGGCTCTCAAGTGAGATCAGCTACATCATTATCATCGAGTACTGTCTGCACGTCACTGATGTCCTCCTCAAGAGTCTCAGGGTCAGGAGCCTGACCGCTCGCAACACCAGCTCCCACGCCACTCTCCTCATCACTACTTGCCCGCCTAGCAGAAGAAGCGGTGGATGTCTCCTCTACATCTTGGCTGGCCAGTAGCTGCTGACTGTCCTCTAGTAGCTCGTCCTCGCTGTATATTGGAGCTGAGCCCACAGCATATAATACTTCTCATGCTGAGGGACCAGAAAAGGACAGAGGCAGGTTGAGGCGGGTGAGGGCACCGGGCCTGCTCCGGGGCCATGCCAACTAAGGTTTGTGTCTGACGAACCCACAGACTCTTGGCTGGGGGTGTCTGATGTCACTTGCGACGAATTAGACGATCGAATTAACCATTCATGAACGGCTGGGTTCATGGTCAAGACACGACTGCTAGCTGACATTGGGAGCTCATGCCTCTCAAAGTGACCCCTGCTGCCACGCCCCCTTACTCTGCTGCGATCTGTTCTTGCGCCAAAAACATTTACGCCTCTGCCACTCACCTGTGCAGTGCCTGACACTTCTCTGTCTGACATACTGTTAGCTGAAATAAATAAAAAGGAAATTAACCACTTCAGCCCCCCTAGCTTAAACACCCTTAATGACCAGGCCACTTTTTACAATTCCGCACTACACTACTTTCACCGTTTATTGCTCCGTCATGCAACTTACCACCCAAATGAATTTTACCTCCTTTTCTTCTTACTAATAGAGCTTTCATTTGGTGGTATTTCATTGCTGCTGACATTTTTACTTTTTTTGCTCTTAATCAAAAATTACCGAAATTTTTGCAAAAAAATGACATTTTTCACTTTCTGTTGTAAAATTTTTCAAAAAAAACTACATTTCTATATAAATTTTCTCTAAATTTATTGTTCTACATGTCTTTGATAAAAAAAAATCCAATAAGTGTATATTTATTGGTTTGGGTAAAAGTTATAGCGTTTACAAACTATGGTGCAAAAAAGTGAATTTCGGCATTTTGAAGCAGCTCTGACTTTCTGAGCGCCTGTCATGTTTCTTCAGGTGCTAGAATGTCAGGAAAGTATAAATACCCCCAAATCACACCATTTTAGATAGAAGACACCCCAAAGTATTCGCGGAGGGGCTTGGTGAGTTCATGTATCATTTCATTTTTTTCACAAGTTAGCGGAAAATGACACTTTCTGAGAAAAAAAAAAAAAAAAAGTTTCAATTTCTGATAACTTCTGGCAAAAAAAAAAAAAATCTCAGACGGACTCACTATGCCCCTCAGTGAATACCTTGGGGTGTCTACTTTCGAGCATGGGGTCATTTGTGGGGTGTGTTTACTGTTCTGGCATTTTGGGCGGGGCTAAATTGTGAGCCGCCATGTAAAACCTAAAGGTACTCGTTGGAATTTGGGCCCTTTGCGCACCAGGCTGCAAAAAGTGTCACTTATGTGGTATCGCCGTACTCAGGAGAAGTAGGGCAATGTGTTTTGGGGTGTATTTTTACATACACCCATGTTGGAGTGAGAGAAATATCTCTGTAAATTGTCAACTTTGTATAAAAATTTTTAAAAGTTGTCGTTTACAGAGATATTTTCACACAAAGTAATGGGTATATATAAAAATACACCCCAAAACACATTGCCCTACTCTCTGAGTACGGCGATACCACATGTGTGACACTTTTTGCAGCTTGGTGCAAAGGGCTCAAATTCAATGAGTACCTTTAGAATTTCACAGGGCATTTTTACGCATTTGGATTCCAGACTTCTTCTCACGCTTTAGGGGCCCCTAAAATGCCAGGGCAGTATAAATACCCCACATGTGACCCCATTTTGGAAAGAAGACACCCCAAGGTATTCTGTGAGGGGTATGGTGAGTTCATGTAAAATTTTATTTTTGTCACAAGTTAGTGGAATATGAGACTTTGTAAAAAACAAAATTAAAAAAACAAAAAAACAATTTCCGCTGACTTGTGCCAAAAAATAAAAATTCTGTGGACTCACCATGCCCCTCACAGAATACCTAGGGGTGTCTTCTTTCCAAAATGGGGTCACATGTGGGGTATTTATACTCACCTGGCATTTTAGGGGCCCCTAAAGTGTGAGAATCCAAATGCATAAAAATGGCCTGTGAAATCCTAAAGGTACTCATTGGTTTTAGGGCCCCTTTGCGCATCTTGGCTGCAAAAAGTGTCACACATGTGGTATCACCGTACTCAGGAGAAGTAGGGCAATGTGTTTTAGGGTGTATTTTACATATACCCATGCTGCGTGTGAGAAATATCGCTGTAAGCGACAACTTTTTAAATTTTTTATTCAAAGTTGTCAATTTACAGAGATATTTCTCTCACCCAGTATGGGTATATGTAAAAATACACCCCAAAACACATTGCCCTACTTCTCCTGAGTACGGCGATACCACATGAGTGACACTTTTTGCAGCCAAGATGCGCAAAGGGCCCTAATTCCAATGAGTACCTTTAGGAGGGCATTTTTACGCATTTTTCTTCTCACGCTTTAGGGCCCCTAAAATGCCAGGGCAGTATAAATACCCACATGTGACCCCATTTTGGAAAGAAGACACCCCAAGGTAATCCGTGAGGGGCATGGCGAGTTCATAGAAGATTTTTTTGGCACAAGTTAGTGGAAATTGATTTTTATTGTTTTTCTCACAAAGTCTCCTTTCCGCTAACTTTTGACAAAAAGTTTAATTTTCATGGACTCATTATGCCCCTCAGCGAATACCTTGAGGTGTCTTCTTTCCAAAATGGGGTCACATGTGGGGTATTTATACTGCCCTGGCATTTTAGGGGCCCTAAAGCGTGAGAAGAAAAATGCGTAAAAATGCCCTCCTAAAGGTACTCATTGGTTTTAGGGCCCTTTGCCATCTTGGCTGCAAAAGTGTCACACATGTGGTATCGCCGTACTCAGGAGAAGTAGGGCAATGTGTTTTGGGTGTATTTTACATATACCCATGCTGGGTGAGAGAAATATCTCTGTAAATTGACAACTTTGAATAAAAAAATTAAAAAGTTGTCGTTTACAGCGATATTTCTCACACACAGTATGGGTATATATAAAAATACACCCCAAACACATTGCCCTACTTCTCCTGAGTTCGCGATACCACATGAGTGACACTTTTGCAGCCAAGATGCGCAAAGGCCCTAAAACCAATGAGTACCTTTAGGATTTCACAGGACATTTTTACGCATTTGGATTCTCACGCTTTAGGACCCTAAAATGCCAGGGCAGTATAAATACCCCACATGTGACCCCATTGTGGAAAGAAGACACCTAAGGTATTCCGTGAGGGGCATGGCGAGTTTACAGAAAAAAAATTTGGCACAAGTTAGCGGAAATGGTATTTTTTTTTTTTTTTGTTTACAGTCTCACATTCCACTAACTTGTGACAAAAATAAAATTTTGCATGAACTCACCATACCCCTCACGGAATACCTTGGGGTGTCTTCTTTCTAAAATGGGGTCACTTGTGAGGTTTTTGTACTGCCCTGGCATTTTAGGGGTCTCCGCAATCATTACACGTATGGCCAGCATTAGGAGTTTTTGCGATTCTCCTTATATTGACCATACGGGTAATGAGAATTTTTTCCGTTCAGCCTCTGCGCTGAAAGAAAAAAATGAACGTCATAGATTTTTCCATTCACATTGATCAATGTGGATGAAAAATCTCTAAAAAATGTGCAAAAAAAAGAGGAAAAGCTATAAAGCTGCGATCGCTAAGGGACCCTAAGGCCTCATTCAGCGTCCGCAATTCTGTTCCGCAAAATTTTGCGGAACAGAAATGTGGATACATTCAATTCTATGGGGACAGACTTTGTCCCGCTCGGATCCGTAATTGCGGATCCGTAATTGAAGATCCACAAAAGTATAGAACATGTCCTATTCTTGTCCGCAATTGCGGACAAGAAAAGGCATTTTCTATATAGTTCTGGCAATGTGCGGATCCGCAAAATGCGGAAAGCACATTGCTGGTGTCCGTGTTTTGCGGATCCGCGGATTTGCGGATCCGTGGATCCGCAAAACACATGCGGACATCTGAATGAGCCTTACAGGGGTGATCAGTGACAGGGGGGTGACAGGGGGTGATCAGGGGGTGACATGGGAGATCAGGGTTAATCAGTGACAGGGGGTGGTGGGTGGGTGGGGGGTTGTGTGGTGATTGGTGCACTTTGATATTTTTTCTCTGGTGGTCCCAAGCAAAGAGACCACCAGAGAAGCAGGCAGCAAGCAGATCAGACGCTGTTCACAGAACACAATAGTCTAAGTTGGTGAAGGGAAATGAGAAAAACATGTAAATAAAACTATTGTTTAGAAATAGAAAACAGAAAATTGCCATGTGCGTATGTATTCACCCCCTTTGTTGGGAAGCCCATAAAAAAGCTCTGGTGACACCAATTACCTTCAGAAGTCACATAATTAGTGAAATGATGTCCACCTGTGTGCAATCTAAGTGTCACATGATCTGTCATTACATATACAGAGGCTGCAACACCTGAGCAAGAGGCATCACTAACCAAACACTGCCATGAAGACCAAGGAACTCTCCAAACAAGTAAGGGACAACGTTGTTGAGAAGTATAATTCAGAGTTAGGTTATAAAAAAAAAAATATTATCCAAATGATCCCCAGGAGCACCATCTAATCTATAATAACCAAATGGAAAGAACATGGCACTACAGCAAATCTGCCAAGAGACGGCCGCCATCCAAAACTCACGGAGCGGGCAAGGAGGGCATTAATCACAGAGTAGAGTTGAGCGAACAGCTGGAAGTTCGGGTTCGCCGGGTTCGGCCGAACTTCACCGCAAAGTTTGAGTTCGGGACTAGAGATGAGCGAACATTTAAAAAAAGTCCGTTGTTCGGGGTTCGGGTGGTGGTTAATTGCGCATCCCGTTATGGATTCCACTATAGCGCATATGGAATCCATAAGGGGCGGCTGCCACCAACCCGAACTGTAGAACAGCTGAAGGACCTGGCGTGACGTCACTGTCATGTGATCAGTGCAGGGAGCGTGGCTCAGCACGGGATTTGATCCCGTGCTGAGCCACGCTCCCTGCACTGATCACATGACAGTGACGTCACCCCAGGTCCTTCGGCTGTGCAACATTTCGGTTTGGTGGCAGCCGCCCCTTATGGATTCCATATGCGCTATAGTGGAATCCATAACGGGATGCACAATTAACCACCACCCGAACCCCGAACAACGGACTTTTTTTAAATGTTCGCTCATCTCTATTCGGGACCCGAACTTGTCTCCGAACCCCATTGAAGTCAATAGGGACCCGAACTTTGAGGCACTAAAATGGCTCTAAAAAAGTCATGGAAAGTTCTAGAGGTCTGCAAAATAGGAGGAGAAGGTCCATATGGAGTAGGAGGATGAGGTGGACGTGGCAGTGTAGGTGGAAGCGGTGGTGGATGAGGTAGTCACCCACAACTGTTTTTTTTTTTTTGTTTTTTTTTTTTTTAAATTTTGGGTAGACCCCAAAACATTGGGAAATATAGAAAAGAAAACAAAGAGAAAGTGCGATGGAGTATAACAAAGGCTGGGTGAGGCCGGAATACATGTCTATTCTGCACAAGGTACGGACAAGTCCTGTGGGATCCATGCCTGGTTCATTTTAATGATCGTGAGCTTGTCCACATTGGCTGTGGACAGATGGCTGCGCTTGTCAGTGATAACGCCCCCTGCCGTGCTAAACACACGTTCAGACAATACACTGGCTGCAGGGCAGGCCAGCACCTCCAAGGCAATTTGTTGATTGCTGTTCACAAGCGCAAACCATCCAACTTGAAGGAGCTAGAGCAGTTTTGCAAGGAGGAATGGGCATTAGTGACTGCAACACCTAAGCAAGAGGCATCACTAACCAAACACTGTCATGAAGGCCAAGGAACTCTCCAAACAAGTAATTCATTAGTGAAATGATGTCCCCCTGTGTGCAATCTGTGTCGCATGATCTGTCATTAAATATACATTAAATATACACACCTTTTTTGAAAGGCCCCAGAGGCTGCAAACACTTAAGCAAGAGGCATCACTAACCTAACACTGCCATCAAGAACAAGGAACTCTCCAAACAAGTAAGGGACAATGTTGTTGAGAAGTACAAGTCAGGGTTAGGTTATAAAAAAATTATCCAAATCTTTGATGATCCCCAGGAGTACCATCAAGTCTATCATAACCAAATGGAAAGAACATGGCACAACAGCAAACCTGCCAAGAGACGGCCGCCCACCAAAACTCACGGACCAGGCAAGGAGGGCATTATTCAGAGAGGCAACACAGAGACCTAAGGTAATCCTGGAGGAGCTGCAGAGATCCACAGCATAGACTGGAGTATCTGTACATAGGACGCCAATAAGCCATACGCTCTATAGAGTCTGGCTTTATGGCAGAGTGGCCAGAAGAAGCCATTACTTTCAGCTAAAAACAAAGAGGCACGTTGTGACTTTGCAAAAAGGCATGTGGGAGACTCCACAAATGTATGGAGGAAGGTGCTCTGGTCTAATGAGACTAAAATTTAACTTTTCGGCCATCAAAGAAAACGCTATGTCTGGCTCAAACCCAATACATCACATCACCCAAAGAACACCATCAGCGGCCGGGACTGGGAAACTGGTAAGAGTTGAGGGAAAGATGGATGGTGCTAAATACAGGGATATTCTTGAGCAAAACCAATAGCACTCTGCGCGTGAGGACACCTACTATGGACAACAGCAGGGAACCGCGATGGGAAGTAATGTGGCCCCGCCCTACGCAAACGCATTTATGTCGTCTTTTGAAAACGCTTTTGTTAACAACACTGAGAGTTACCCAAAGATCCTAATATGGAAAAGATTCATTGACGACATTTTTTGCGTGTGGGTGGGGTCACATGAAACCCTGGTTGACTTCTTTGATTATCTGAATTCTGCTTGTGAGGGCTTAAAACTCACAATGTCCTCTAGCAAGGACAGTGTAAATTTTTTGGATACTGATTAAAGATGAGGAAGGTTTTCTATCCATTGACTTATACCGTAAAGAGACTGACAGAAATAGCACTCTCTTTTTCACTAGTGCTCATCCTGCGTCCTTAAAGAAGGTGATACCCAAATCTCAGTTTCAACGGTTACACCGTATTGTCACTGATACAACCAAATTAACCTTCAGACTGGACGAGATGACCACTAGATTTCGAGAGAGGGGCTATCCGAAATCAATATTGAATGACGTGAAGTCTGACCTGAGTATCCATCCACGACCTCAATCCACCATGCAAAGGAATATCCAAAGGATAGCGTTTATCTACAAGTTCCACCCATATAATCCCGGTTTTGACAACATAGTCCGGAAACATTGGCATCTTTTGAAAAAGGCGTACCTCTCTGTAGAGGAATTTAAACACCCACCCCTTATGTGTAATAAGAGGAATCCCAGCTATAGGGACCAACTAGTGTGTGCGGATCTGGGCAGTGATAAAACACTGCTCAGACAAACACTGTTATCCAGTCAAAGAACGGGCACATTTCCGTGCCTGCATTGTTTACAATGCTCGCACATTATTAAGGGCTCACAGGTGTTCCATCCATACACAGGTAAAGCCTTTAATATAACCGTTTTTTTCACCTGTGAGTCCACCAATGTAATATATCTGATAAAATGCCCATGCGGCTTGTTATATATTGGTGAGACTATGCAAACGATCAGAGACAGAGTGTGCAAACACAAGTCTACGATAAGAACCAAAAACCTATTATTGCCACTTCCTTATCATTTTGACAAATGTAAACACAATATCGCACAGTTGAAATTTCAGGTCTTGGAACAGGTCAAGTTACCTAGGAGGGGCGGTGATATCAAAAGGCTTTTACTACGTAGAGAAGCCTTTTGGATACACACATTGGATACTCTGCAACCGCGCGGTTTGAACCGTGAATATGAAACAGCACGTTTATAAAGTGTTATTTAGTGATATTCCGTTCTAACAGTTTGAACAGTTTGATGGTATACGTATTGCAAACCCTGTTAATGGCTGTATCACACAGCACTTGCACCCCAATAACAAGAACGGTTTGCTGGAATTACAGAGCTGTATAATGGTAATTTGGGTCCCCAGTCAGTGCAGCAAGGTGTAATAGGATTGTTCCTATTATCCAGTCTGTATCCTCCCCTACGGAACCCTGTTCTACATAAATGCTGTGGAATGATTCCTCCCTATCCTTTCCCTGCACTTACAAATGGTAAAACATGAATCAAAAGGCTACGTAGTTTTGGTTTAAAAGCAGCAGTCCTGTAGAGGAGTAGGTCCCACTCCTTAACAATGAAAAGTACAAATAGGAAAGCCAGGTCCGAGCTATTCTCAGAGCACCACAAATGTCACTCCAGGTAACCTTTTCTTTTTCTTTAAGACAGAAGTATGGTCCACGCTTCCAATACCGACTGAATGTCACATTTCCAGAAGACCTTTTGGAATTAGAAAGACCACATAGCGCAATACTGTATAGGATATGTGATAACAATTTGCTTTATTCTACTTACAAAGTATCTTCTCATAAAATCACAAAACAGACAACAGATCCCGCTGTGCAGGTAAACGCCCGACCCGGTTTCGCCTTCGGCTTCGTCAGGGGCTGTCCAATCAATACTGCACGGGTTACTAATAAACAACCGTGCACTCTGCATTACTCCGGATAGTTACTCCGCTAATGCGGCAACATATACATAATAACAAAAATATTTCAAATCAATACACCAATGATTAAAAAGCACCAATAACAGTATAGCGAAATATTGATATATAGTATAAATTATTGTTTTATCTTTGCAGTTTTATTGCTGTTTTGTTTGAGTCGGTTCTCTTTATAATTATTGGTGATGTTGCTCTTTTATCATTTATACTATATATCAATATTTCGCTATACTGTTATTGGTGCTTTTTAATCATTGGTGTATTGATTTGAAATTTTTTTGTTATTATGTATATGTTGCCCGCGATTATACGGAAGTAACTATCCCGGAAGTAATGCAGAGTGCACGGTGGTTTTATCAGTAACCCGTGCAGTATTGATTGGACAGCCCCTGACAAAGCCGAAAGGGCGAAACCCGGGTCGGGCATTTACCTGCACAGCGGGGATCTGTTGTCTGTTTTGTGATTTTATGAGAAGATACTTTGTAAGTAGAATAAAGCAAATTGTTATCACATATCCTATACAGTATTGCGCTATGTGGTCTTTCTAATTCCAAAAGGTCTTCTGGAAATGTGACATTCAGTCGGTATTGGAAGCGTGGACCATACTTCTGTCTTAAAGAAAAAGAAAAGGTTACCTGGAGTGACATTTGTGGTGCTCTGAGAATAGCGCGGACCTTACAAATGGTAGAATCCAAGATGGCTGAGGCTATTTATAGGGCTGTGACATCACAGGGTTGGCTGGCTACTGATTGGCTGCATGCATGACATTATGGGTGATCACGCCTTCCCAGAGTTCCTTTTCTCCATGTCATCACACATGTAGCAGCCATTTTAGGAAAAAATGCGATTCGTTACCCCAAAGCGTGAGGAAATTCCGATTCGGTGCAAATCGAATAATTCATGAAATTTGAATTAAATGCTACTTCGTCAGCTTAGATTCGCTCATCTCTAGTTATGATATAAATTGTCATCTGGATAACTTATGACCCATATGTATTACTACCCCATTAATGCATGTAAGGGGATTTAGTTTATGGGTTTGCACAGACCTAGAGTCTGGTTGGGGCACCATTTCACATAGCGCTCATCTGCACTGCAATTTGTAATAGATTTTATCTAATCACTGTACAGTTTGTCTAATTTTGATATAATACAATAAAGTATGCATTTCAACTATATGTGTGGTTTTGTTAGTTTGGTGCGGTATACATTGTTGCCACACATTATCATCTGTACTACTGTTTGGTGGTCCAAGCTTTGGATGTTACATCCGAAGTCGCTTCGTTCAAAACTCACGATTAATACTGTATGGTGATCGGTCTCCGTACAGTATTAAAATGTACGGGCTCCGATGAGCAGAAGTCATTTACTCGCAAAGTCACACGAGACTTAGTTGAATAACTTCAGTATTTGATTTTTAAAGTGGAAAACCACTTTAAAACTTGGAACCAAACTCTGTTTCGGTTCCGAGGTACCAGTTCTGGAGATTGGAGCATGTCACCGAGGTCGGTCCCACACCTGTCTGATACTGATGGCATATCCTAGAGATATGCCGTAAATGTTGAGAAGGAAGACACCATTAACACCTCTGTTAAGATTGCAACCAATTTCCCCATGATTGTTCACTCCACTCTCACCATTAAAACAGGATATCTATATGTATCAAAGCTGACATTCTCTGCTGATGGATCAGGCACAGAACCTGCCATCCCTGGACCGTAATTGTATGTCACGGTGCAGGAAGTACGTCAAAATTACAAAAGTACATTTATGTTGTAATACATGAAAGGGTTAAGCCGCTCCTGGCTGTGTGATTAGGGTCATTGTCTTGTTGGAAGGTGAACCTTCGACCCAGTCGGAGGTACAGATCCAGTTTGGATCAGGTTTTCATTTAAGGGACTGTCTCATCTCAGACATTGGTGACATATTGCTAGCTTGTCAGATCCTCCTATCTCTAGAACGGGCATCGCAAAGTGAATGAGAGCCCACCGCGCAAGTGCAGCCATCCTCCATTCACTTCTATGAGAGTTATGAAAATAGCTGACCGCTCACTCAGCTATTTTGGGAACTCCCATAGAAGTGAATGGAGAGCATGCACGATGTCCTCTTATTCACTTTAGTGTGTATGTTCTGGAGGAGCGATATGCCGCCAATGTCTGAGATGACTCAACCCCTTTGAGAATATCTCTGTCTCTGTACTTTGCTCCATGCAGCATGATGCTCCCATGGGTGGTAACTGGGCAGGTGATGAGCTGTGCCTGGTTTCCTCCAGACATGACACTTAGACCTCATGCACTCGACCGTGTGTATTTTGTAGTCCACAGTAATATCTCCTAAAATGTTTACCCTTATTAACTGATTCATATAGTTTCACGTGGGATTCTGTGTGTTTTTTTTTTTTTTGTTTTGTGTTGTTTACATTGTTTCTTCTATTTTCCATTTAGGTTCCTACAATATAGAAACTTCTCAGTTAATAGCTTCTATTTAACAGAATTTTCCTCATTGACCCATTAGGGATAGGAACAGAGACAAGATGGCAGAGAGGATAATAAATCTCACCCTAGAGATACTCTTCCAACTTACTGGAGAGGTGAGAGATTCTGATGATGTCACATTACATCATTCTTATCTATGGTAATAACAGATGATAGGACCGGAGAGGTGAGAGATTCTGATGATGTCACATTACATCATTCTTATCTATGGTAATAACAGATGATAGGACCGGAGAGGTGAGAGATTCTGATGATGTCACATTACATCATTCTTATCTATGGTAATAACAGATGATATGACCGGAGAGGTGAGAGATTCTGATGATGTCACATTACATCATTCTTATCTATGGTAATAACAGATGATATGACCGGAGAGGTGAGAGGTTCTGATGATGTCACATTACATCATTCTTATCTATGGTAATAACAGATGATATGACCGGAGAGGTGAGAGATTCTGATGATGTCACATTACATCATTCTTATCTATGGTAATAACAGATGATATGACCGGAGAGGTGAGAGATTCTGATGATGTCACATTACATCATTCTTATCTATGGTAATAACAGATGATATGACTGGAGAGGTGAGAGATTCTGATGATGTCACATTACATCATTCTTATCTATGGTAATAACAGATGATATGACCGGAGAGGTGAGAGATTCTGATGATGTCACATTACATCATTCTTATCTATGGTAATAACAGATGATATGACCGGAGAGGTGAGAGATTCTGATGATGTCACATTACATCATCTTATCTATGGTAATAACAGAAGGACATGGCTGTAGAGGTGATGGACTCTGGAAATGTCAGTAGTGATAGTTATGGCTGTGTCTCCCCATACCCAGGATTACACAGTGGTGAAGAAGACCTCTAGTGAGCGCTGTCAGGCCCCTGTGTCTGAAGGATGGGGAAGAACCCTGAGCCCAATCATGGGGCCTCCACCTCACCCCCTGATACATGAGGAGATCAATGCACAGAAGATCCTAGAACTCATCCACAAGATGATGGAGCTGCTGACTGGAGAGGTGACACTGCTGGGAATGCTGGGACATTATACAGTAACAGCACTGGAGGGGTCTGGGTGATGACTGTATCATTGTGTTGTCAGGTTCCTGTAAGGTGTCAGGATGTCACTGTCTATTTCTCCATGGAGGAGTGGGAGTATGTAGAAGGACACAAGGATCTGTACAAGGACGTCATGATGGAGGAACACCAGCCCCTCACATCACCAGGTAATAGACAGGACTAAATACAAATATCTTTTAATTATCTGTATGTAAAGAATGAATTCAGTCACTGTATGTGTCTCCTACAGGAAGATCCAGTAAGAGAAGAACACCAGAGAGATGTCCCAGTCCTCATCCTCCACAGGATCATCAGGTAGATGGAGATATTCCTCTATGATCTGTAGAAGGCTGTGAAGTCCTTGTGTTCAGTCTTGTTTTATCCCATAATGTTTCATGTTTTATATTTGTGTACTGAAAAATGGTGAGATGATGGGATTAAAGATGCTTGGAACCGCCTTAAATGTTCTGGTTATGGATACTGGCAGCAGGAATAAGAAACCAACTGGATGGATTTATTCCTTTCTTTTCCTCCCTTTTTCTGAGACAAACATCACTGAACTCCAACTTCCTCCCATAAAACAACTTGATGCATATTTAGCCCAATACATACAGTATGTGAATGAGGATCTCGTCATTGAGCCATCATCTAATATCTCTGATCTGCTTTAGGAGATCTACAGCCATTTTGCTCAGATAAATGGTGCTGTCATGTTATTTTTGATCGTTATGATAATGTCTATGATTGACACTGATAATTATATTGTTTTTGCAGCTTTTGAATGCGGATAAAGATGTGAAGAATATTAAATCTACAGAGACATATATGAGAGGTGATGACCAGAGTAAGGAAGAAATTCCTACTGATAACCACCCAGGTGAGTAGAAACCACTAAACAGAGAAGGGAAGACTCACAGATTCTACTTATTAACTGGCAGGAAGTTTTCATTTTTCTTTAATATTTTTAGATTTTCCTGCTGTATTCTTCTTATTCAGCCAAAATTCATATTAAATACGTACAAAAATATGAGACCGTTACAGGTGAAAACACATGCTGTTAAAGTAAAATGCGCCTCTGTGAAGAAGGCCGATTTATTTATCTGCTGTCAGTACTGATGAGGGAAAAGCATTTGACTAATCTTGGAACAAATATTTAGTCTTATTAGACTTGGGAGGTGAGGAAAGACTCCACCCGACCTTTCCAAACTTGTGCTTGTGGCCGCTTTCAAACGAGCGTATTGAAATCCGTCCGTATTCTGGCTCAGGATCCTGATGATATGCCATCAGTATTGTCATCAGGATTGCTTCAGGATTTCATCAGGATTTACATGCGTATTTCTTCCTTCCTTTATTATTTATGCACTGCACACACTGGAATATGCGTATTTGGAAAGAAATCCGCACAAAACTCGGACATGCTGCGGATTTAAAATACTGACAGAAATTATACACCCATGTGAATAGCTCTATTCATTAATATTAGCTGCAGATTCAGGAACATAAAATCCAGACTATATGCACATTGCAAATACAGTTATTTCTACAGTTTGTTACTGTGCCTTTAAATTGTTTGTTTTACTGTAATGTGCATCCATTTAGTAAAGCCTGAGATTTTTATGACTTATGTCCACTGCTATCCTGCCACCTAGTGTCCAGGCTGTGTGTTATGGCATTGTGTATATACAGCAGGATATTGACCCTTCAATGAAGTTCCTTGAGACAGAAGCGAGCAGGATCCTGTACAGATGCTGGTTTCAACACAGAAGTGGAAAACTGCAATAGAACAGTCTGGTGGCCTAACACCATAATCTACTGGCCTTGCTGTGAGGTCTATTGTTAGATTGTGATCTGTTTTGCCATCATTGTCTTAAAGGGAATGTGTCATCAGAAAATAACCTATTTAGAGATGAGCAAATAATTTCTGTACTAATCGGATTTCACAAAAATTCCTCTGCCAAGCTAGTCTGAAGATTTTGACTCATTTCAGACAAATCATGGAAAAATGGCGGCCAGCGCCATTTTACTGTGAATGTTGGTGGTGAAATCCATGAGGGATGAAGAAGATGGAGGATCACATGACATTGGGAGGAAGTGGGTGGGTGGGGGGGGGTGTCTTGCTCTATTTGGCTCCAAGACTGACAGCCTGGATCAGACAATCAAGGGGCAGGTAGCTACTTAGGGCTCATGCATACGAACACACACGGCACCATTTCACGGATGCCGACCCATTCATTTGAATTGGTATGCAATACAAAATATACGGTGCGGAGCCACGGAGCCGAAGGCCGCGGAAGCACTACGTGATGTGAACGGATCGCAAACCCATTTAAGTTGAATAGGTCTGCATCCATCGGCGCCAGCCACACGGATAGTGCCTGTGCATTGGGGACTACAATTTGCAGTCTCCAATGCACAGCAGACAGAAAGATCGCCATTCTCTCTTCAGCTCGTGACCTTGAAGGGTGTTATGTGGCAGTGTCTCACAAAAAGCTATTACAGAAACAAGCCACTAATATAGTGTGATAGGGACATTATAGGGAAATAATGCTGGCTGGCATTTACACTGAACAAAAATATAAATAATAATACTTTTGGCTTTGCTCCCATTGTGCATGAGCTGAACTCAAAGATCTGTAACATTTTCTACATACACAAAAGACCCATTACTCTCAAATATTGTTCACAAATCTGTCTAAATCTGTGTTAGTGAGCACTTCTTCTTTGCCAAGATAATCCATTCCATCTCACAGGTGTGGCATATCAAGGTGCTGATTAGACAGCATAATTATTGCATAGGTGTGCCTTAGGGTGCCCACAATAAAAGTCCACTCTGAAATATGCAGTTTGATCACACAGCACAATGCCACAGATGTCGCAACATTCAGTGTAGGTCCATGTTACAAAACCTCCTGTGAGAAAAATAACATTTATTTTTTGTTTATGAACAGACTGATTTTTAAAAAAATTCTACAGTTTGTAGGCTTATTGCCAGCACCCCAATAGCATTCTGCTACAAACGTTAAGGAAGTGCACTTCTTTTTTTATTCTAAAAACCATTTCAGTGCATTATCCTGTGTTATTAAATGCGTTGCATTATAACAAAAGCATTTCATGGTACAAACTCCATTTTTAGACCTGTGTTATTGAACATGTAGTTCAAAGACATTCTACTGCAAAGACTGCATTGTCATATCCGTGTTAGTAAATGCATTACTGCAACAGATCTTGTAGTTCAAACACATTTACTGAAAATTTGCTTTTCTACCAAAATAAATTGTCAATACCAGTGTGCAGTGTGTTTGTGGGAAAGGGACATTTAGTTGCACTGTCTAGTACAGTATTATAATCTGTGTACTATACCCATAACTTTTCCTTTATAGGAAACCTGTGACTTTTCACTTATAGGCTCATAGTAGTAAAATAGGGCCCAATACTGACCCCTGAGGTACTCCACTAGTGACCGGGACCCAATCTGAGTGAGTACATTTAATAACCACCCTCTGTTTTCTATCACTGAGCCAATTACTTAGCCACATACTTTACAGACATTTTCTCCCAGTCCAAGCATTCTCATTTTATATACTAACCTTTTATGCGGTACAGTGTCAAATGCTTTGGAGAAGTCCAGATATACAACATCCATTGATCCACCGCTGTCAAGTCTAGAACTTACCTCCTCATAGAAACTGATTCAATTAGTTTGACATGATCGATCCCTCATGAAGCCATGCTGATATGGCATTATTTGCTTATTTTCATTGAGGTACTCCAAGATAGCATCTCTTAGAAAACCTTCAAACAGTTTACCCATGACAGATGTTAAACCTACCGGCCTATAATTTCCGGGCTATGTTTTTGGACCCTCTTCGAATATTGGCACCACACTTGCTATGCGCCAATCATGTGGAACACTCCCTGTCAGTATAGAGTCCGTAAATATCAGAAATAAGGGTCTGGCTATGACATTACTTAATTCTCTTAGGATACGGGGGTTTATGCCATCTGGTCCTGGCGATTTGTCTATTTTAATCTTTTTAAGACACCACTGTACTTTTTCCTGGGTCACATACTTAAAGGGATTCTGTCACCTGGAAAATCAATATTAAGCCAAACATAGGTTCTTATAGCTCTTCATACCTTTTTCCATAGGTGTTCTTTAGACTTGGATCTGGATTTCTACCTTCATGAAAATCCTCTTTTATCTTTATGCTAATGACACCTGAAGTTGCCCAGAGGGGCATTATTTTCATTCAAAAAGTGTCCAGGAACGCCTTCCATCCAGTGCCCAGAATGCCTTCATCAGTGCCCAGCCGCCTCTCTCTGCTCATACTATATGTCCCTGGCATGCGACTGCCATCAGCTCCGCCTCACTGGCTGCGTCACTAGTAGCCGATAACCCGCTCACTCCTTCCTCCAGCTTCACTAACATCCACCGAGCCGGCTCCTGCGCTCTTCCTGTTTAACTGAGCGCATCAGCCTCAAGTGTTTCACTGGGCATGCGCTCAGTTAAACAGGAAGAGCGCAGGAGCCGGCTCGGTGGATATTAATGAAGCTGGAGGGAAGGAGTGGGCGGGGTTATCGGCTACTAGTGACGCAGCCAGTGGGGGCGGAGCTTGACGGCAGTCGCAATGCCAGGGACATATGGTATGAGCAGAGAGAGGGGCGGGCCTGGGCACTGGATGGAAGGCGTTCCTGGGCACTTTTTGAATGAAAATAACGCCCCTTCAGGTGTCATTAGCATAAAGATAAAAGAGGATTTTCATGAAGGTAGAAAGCCAGGTCCAAGTATAAAGAACACCTATGGAAAGAAGGTATGAAGAGCTATAAGAACCTATGTTTGGCTTAATATAGATTTTCCAGGTGACAGAATCCCTTTAATACAAACACACGCTTGAAAACAAACTTGCGTTGTTTGTCTGCTTTTATAGGTGACTCTCCCAAGTTAATGAGTCAGCTCCTGTCCATTGTATCTATGGCTTTCAAAGACAGGTAATATTTACACATTTGACTTGTAGTGACCAGTGTGAAAAAAGCAGGATAATATATAATTGTAACCTGTTCCCCACCGACGTACGACTATATACATCAGCGTTTGGAGCTTTAAATCTGATGCACCCTTGGTAGCGCAATAGACGCTGGGTACCTACTGTTTTAAACAGCAGGCACCCTAGGCTTATGTATGCGATTGACTATACTTTCCACTACATTGTATGCAACCATAAATAGTGCTATTAGTAAGTGCAACTTGTCCCACTAAAAATAAAAGCCCTCATATGGCTATGTGAATGGGAAAAAAAAAAGTTATGGGTTTGGGAAGGCTGGAAGTGAAAAACAAAAATAAAAAATGGAAAATTACCTATATTAAAAAAATATATTGAACTTTAAAGTGTATTTTAAACAATGGCATTTTCTGATGAACCATACCCTCTAGGTTTGCTATATACTTAATTCAAGGGATTCTGTAGCTTTTTATTACTGATGATCTATCCTTTGGGTAGCTCATCAGCATCTGATCAGTGGAGGTCTGACTCCCAGGACCACTGCCGATTAGCTGTTTGAGGCGACAGAAGCTCAACCCCGTTCACTTCAATGGGGCTGAGCAGCACCCAGGCCACTGATAGTAGTTGCGATGTCACTGGCCTGCGGGAAACAACAAGAAGGCTACGTCGCGACTGCTAGCACTACTGCCTTTTTAAACAGCCGACCAGATGCTTATAATCTATACAAAGAACAGATCATCAGTAATAAAAAGCTGCAGAACCCCTTTAAGAAAGTTTATTTGGCAGACAGCCACTTGTATCCCTCCCATACATATGCCTAATTGGCTTGGCCAAACTCGGCCAGCAGGGAGCAAGGAGACACCTCCGAAGGCGGTTTATCTCCCCAAGAACAAAAATTTGAACATGATAAAATCTGACTGCCGGTTCCTTCCACACATTAAAGGGTAGGCAGGTTCAGCCAGCCGTTTGATACATATATATCTTGAAATTTGTAAAAAATTCTTAATATAAAAATTATATAAAGTATCTAGGGTACTGGTACAGGGTCGTCTCTCTTCTTGTACCAGTTTGTAACTTATCTTGTTCATGCTTATTGTACCTGTTTTGTTTCATGTATGCGTACTCCCCTTTTCATATGTACATCACCATGGAAGGAATGGAGCAATAATTATTTAGTTTTTAAGGTTATAGTATTTAAAAATAATACAGTTTTTTTTTTGGCAGATGACTGTATCGGAAGCTCAGAAGAACATCTGATCTCTTCAGCTTTTAAAGCAAGTGGTCATGGTCTTTCACAAGACACATATGAAGAGCATGCCATTATCTCGGATATACCCTCAGCTCTTCACAGCCAAAATCGCTCATCTGATCCATTTAAACATCTTCTATCTTCTGATTCATCACAGACTGTAAAGCAGAATAAAAGTCAAAAAATGGATGTTAAACATCAAAGAACGTACACAGAGAAGAAGACAATTTCATGTTCAGAATGTGGAAAATGTTTTACTTGTAGATCAAAATTTGTTGAACATAAACAAACTCACACAGCGGAGACGCCATTTTCATGCCAAGAATGTGGGAAACGCTTCATGAGAAAATCACATCTTGTTGAACATCAGAGAATACACACAGGGCAGAGGCCATTTTCATGCCAAGAATGTGGGAAAAGCTTCATAAGTAAAGGAAATCTTGTTAAACATCAGAGAATTCACACAGGGGAGAAGCCATTTCCATGTTCAGAATGTGGAAAATGTTTTACTAGGAAGTCAGATTGTGTTGACCATCAACGAACCCACACAGGGGAGACACCATTTTCATGTCCAGAATGTGGGAAATGTTTTACTTGGAAATCACAACTTTTTGCACATCAAAGAGCACACACAGGAGGGACAACATTTTCATGTTCAGAATGTGGAAAATGTTTTACTTGTAGATCAAAATTTGTTGAACATAAACAAACTCACATAGGAGATACATCTTTCTCATGTTTTGAATGTGGGAAATGTTTTACTTGGAAATCAAAACTTGTTGCACATCAAAGAGCACACACAGGGGAGACGCCATTTTCATGCCAAGAATGTGGGAAACGCTTCATGAGAAAAGCGCATCTTGTTGAACATCAGAGAATACACACAGGGCAGAGGCCATTTTCATGCCAAGAATGTGGGAAAAGCTTCATAAGTAAAGGAAATCTTGTTAAACATCAGAGAATTCACACAGGGGAGAAGCCATTTCCATGTTCAGAATGTGGAAAATGTTTTACTAGGAAGTCCGATTGTGTTGACCATCAACGAACCCACACAGGGGAGACACCATTTTTATGTACAGAATGTGGGAAATGTTTTACTTGGAAATCACAACTTTTTGCACATCAAAGAGCACACACAGGAGGGACAACATTTTCATGCCAAGAATGTGGGAAGAGCTTCATGAGAAAAGCGCATCTTGTTGAACATCAGAGAATACACACAGGGCAGAGGCCATTTTCATGCCAAGAATGTGGGAAATGCTTCATAAAAAAAGGAACTCTTGTTCAACATCAGAGAATTCACACAGGGGAGAAGCCATTTTCATGTTCAGAATGTGGAAAGTGTTTTACTAGGAAGTCAGATTGTGTTTACCATAAACGAGCCCACACAGTGGAGAGACCATTTTCATGACCAGAATGTGGGAAATGCTTTTCACACAAAACAACACTTGTTGTACATCAAAGAACTCACATACAGTAGAAGAAAAGCCATTTTCATGTTCATAATGTGGGAAATGTTTTAGTTGGAAACCATAGGGGAGGAGCCATTTTCATGTTACGAATGTGGGAAATAATTCTTAAGAAATGCAAATCTTGTTGAATATCCCAAAATTCACACAGGAGAAAAGCCATTTTCATGTTTCTGGTTATTAGTTACGTATATAGGTCTAAGTGTGTTGTTTTCTAATACGTGTTAAGATGGATATCTTTGATTTTAGAGAAAATATGCACCATAATGTGGAAGAGGTTTATAATATAAAAAAGATGTACAACAGACTAATGATATTGATGGGTTTTTTGAAGAGCTGGAACACCTCATGTCCAAAGAAATTAGGACAATCTGGGATGTTATTTCACTGGATAGGTTTTTGGTGGAGAAGAAAATCCAAGAAGGTTTGAGGTGGCAACTCCCTTTTAACGCTAGTGATGAAGAGGAGCTGAATGACTGGGAAAAATTTGTGAATTCATGTGGGTTAAATGCAATGAGATTTATTATCAATAAAAGGAAATGCAAACTTACTAATCTTTGCAGTAGAATAGAAGATATAAAAACAAGGCTATCTCCATTCAAAGAAATGGAGTTGTATAAAGAGCTTTCACAAAAATGTCAAAAAGAGGCTATGAAAGTAGAACAGGAGGTTAAAAAGAAAAAACAGAAAAAATATTTAAAGGTGATGGAGGATTATAAGAACTGATGGAGGATTGTAAGAGTATATAAGTGGAGGTAGGAAAAGAAATAGAGGAGCAAGGGCACAAACATGATGAGGTCTCTGATTCCTTACCCAAACAGGGGAGAACTGGTAATTACAAGACTAATAATTATGTACATGAGGATAACCATCACAAACATGTGGTGAGAGCCTACCAGGGAGAAGGGACAGGCCTTCCATACTGTGAAGGCACTCAAAGGCCAAACCATGAAAGTTCCGGTTATATACCCCCTTATGTACCAAGAAACCACTATACCAATGGTGACAACTATCCTAGCTATCCGCGATATATGGATGTCAATATAGTTTTGGGCGTCGTGCATATTATGGCAGGCAGCAATATTCTAATGGATCAAGAGAAACAGGGACTTATAGACAGAATTATCAAAATTATCAGAAAGAAAATAATACAGCACATTAGGACACAAAACCAAGGGGAAGCTCAGCAGCATAACAAATCTAGAGTGGAGGGAAGGGGGGAGAATAATCTATCAGTAGAAATGGGAGAGGAAGTCAGACCAGATAAAATGGAGGAAGAAAATTTTCCCCACCAGATGACCAAGGGATTACCTAACAAATTTAGGACAAAAGAAGGTGGAAAATATACCAAACACCCCGGGAAATAGAAGACCTACAGAGGAACGAGAGGAGGACAAGGAAAATCAAAGTCCGCAAGCAAAGAGGGGCAGCGAAACCAATTAGGTATATATAATTTAAGTTCATACCAACTAACCAAAGAAGAAGAAAGGGTATTACATAAGGGTCTCAAATTTGCTCCCACCCATATGGCGAACAAATTCTAGACCTATTAAGATGTTCACAGGTATGTAAGGAAATTGAATATTTTCAAGTCTATAACGTCTAACCCCATTCAAAGTCGAATAACAGACAGTAATTGTGCGCACACCAATCTTAGGAATAAGTCTACTTTTTATTCGAAAAACAAGACGAATGAGTGCATAGAAGCATTCCAAAGGAGTGTGTTAAAATGATTAGAAGAAATAAACTATGAAGGTAGGAAGAAGACAAATTTAAACAAGAAAGAACGAAAGGGCCTGAGAGGCCTGGAAATGAATGAAGTTATATTCCTAAAGCTGGTGGACAAAGGGGGGGGGGGGGGGATAGTGATGTTGGATAGAGATAGATATGAACAGGGGATGATGAAAATATTGAGCGATCAAACAACGTATAAATTATTGAAAGGAAACCCAGTAATTGAATACAAGAGAGAACTGAAAAAGCAAGAAATCCAGAATAAGAAAGAGTATAATTACCTAAACCATTCACATCCCAATACACCAGTTATACATTACTTACCAAAAAGGCATAAAGATCCCATAAACCCTCCTGGGAGACCAATTGTCTCCGGGATAGAATCCTTTCGGAGTATGTAGACATATTCTTTCAAAAAATACGTGCCTACCATACCATCTTATTTGAAAGATACAGGACAAGTTTTGAAAGTATTGAATGAACAACGGATTTTTACGGACGATATGTATTTAGTAACAGTCGATGTAACATCGCTATATACTATTATTCCCAAAACAATAGGTTTAGATGCAGTGCGACATTTTATGAACAAGGATGACTCAAAAGCTATTCATCCTGGACTGTATTGATTACTCTCTTTGTCATAATTACTTTTGGTACGGAGAATGTTTCTGTGTCCAGACTACAGGTACGGCGATGGGTGTGAAATTCACACCCAGTTTCGCTAATATTTTCATGGCGTACTGGAAGCATTTCCATATTAACCCCTTACTTAATACAGAGAGGGGAGGAGGCAATCTAGTCATATGGAAGAGATATATTGATGATTGCTTGTTTGTCTGGAGAGGAGAGGAGAAGAGACGTCCCTTAAAGAATTCATTATTTATATCAATGATAATACCTGGAACATCAAATTTACAAAAAATATCAGTAAAAAATCATTAAACTTCCCAGACTTGGAAATTATGGTGATAAATGGTGTAATACATACTAAAACTTTTTTTAAACCGACAGATCGAAACGGTTACATAGATGTAAAGAGCTGCCATTACAACCCCTGGATAAAAACATACCAAAGGGTCAATTTCGGAGAATACGGAAGAATTGTTCGCAGATAAAGGATTACGATGGGCAAATTGGGATTGTCTTGGATAGGTTTAGAGAGAATGGTTACAAGAAGGAGATGCTAATGACGTACAGAGAACAAGTACGACAAGGAAGTGTAGAGGTGAAAAGTAAAACAACGATAGATTGGGATAGATAAACCCCAGATAAACCCCCATTTATTTTCAAACGAGTACCTACAGTCAAAGATAAGATTGTCCATAGCTGTTTGAAAAAAGAAAGATCCCAGAAAGTAGGGAGTACGTTCACATGATGCGGCTTCTGTATAGGGTGTAAAAATAGATCTAGAGAGGAAAAAAAGAACAGAACTAAGAACATGGTTGTGGCGACAGCAAACCAAAGAGAGGTAAAAGTAAAAGGAAACCTATTCTGCGAAAGTATGGGAGTCATATATGTTCTGGAGTGTCTGAGCAAACTTCAATATGTGGGCAGGACACTTAGGAAATTAAAAGTAAGTATAAGTGAAAACATTAGAAATATCAAAAGGGGTTTGCAAACTCACAGTGTTTCCCTACCTTTCAAAAAAATGCATCAAAAAAATCTGACTGGTTTCAAATATATGGGAGTGGGATTAGTACAGAAAAAATTGAGTGGAGGGGATCTGGTGAACCAGATAAACAAAAAGGAAGCAGAATAGATATACAATATGGGTACATTGCAGCCTGTAGGTTTAAATATGAAGAGGGACATCAGATCTTTAAGGGATAACAAGTGTTTCTGCTGCCGGTCGGTTCAGAGATCGAGAAGGCTGAAGCCAGAGATTGAGGGAGGCGGCCTCCGGAGAAGCGAATGTTTGTGAACTAGTCTTTACTTAGGAATACTCAGCGCAGACCCAAATTTTACATTTATGTTTGGCTATTATAGGGAGAACAGACCTACTCCCTGATTCTCGGACTGCAGCTCTGATTAGTTTTAGAAACTACACACAAAACTTTCTGGTTAACCATAAAATGTGTTCCACAAACAACTTGGCCAGTTGACTTGCAGATGGAAGACCTGACAGGGGAATGGAGTGAGACATATTTGAGAACCGATCAGCCACCACCCAGATTACCAGGAACTCGGAAGAGGAAGGCAGATCAGAAATAAAATCCATGGTGATATGCTGCTATGGGGTATAGTTGACCAGCAGGTATTTCTTTAAAGTCTTGTAGAACAGGAAGCAACAAAGTCTTGCACGTTGTTAGATAATGTAATACCGAGTAATCGTATTTGCAGTCTTGAAGAGCACAAGATGGTGGGTAATTTTGGAATGATGACTCCCCCAGGTCAGGTCTTAATTTCTCTTGGACATGAGAACAAACAGGAGCAACAGAAACAATAAAAAGAACGGGAAAGAGCATCCGCTTAGATATTTTTGTCAGCCTGATGGAAATGCAGAATAAATCTGAAGCATGCGAAAAACAAAGATTGGCAAGGGTTGAGATACTGTGCTATCTGGAGACAAGGTAGAAAAAATTGATGACCGCAGCACTCTCTATCTTTAATAGTATGTGATTTTATTCACCAACTGGGCGACGTTTCGACTTCACAGAGTCTTTTTTAAGCATGTCTAATACAACAGTTATATGTATATATATACACACACACCTAAAGCCAAATAGCTAATTGAATTGACCGCCCTACCTAGGATCCACCCACCAACTCATAATTAATACTTATGAGGGTCTTCTAAACAACATAGTATAAATCCCAATATGGTACACTTTGTGCATATTTAATCTTGTGATATACCAGTATATCAAAAATAAATGCATTTTACATACCACACTCATGTCTCGTGTCTCATAGGGAGAAGACAGGGAAAACATCACTTAGCATCTCATAAAGTCCACTGCATTCTAAGACACACTAGAGGAGTGTCCTCAGTTTCCAGGTGACGACCCATATGTGCACTTAATACCTATGAAAGTCTAACCTCCCGTTTGCCAATACATTTTAAGGTCTGAATGGGGAGGAGCGTTCTCGGTTGCCTGGAGATGCTCGGCTCCACACAGGCATGACACACCTATTCTGAGTGTCCTACCTCCCGTCCGACAGGACATTCTAGCGCCGGTTTGGGAATATACTAAACAATAGTGCTGATGTTATTTATGAGCAGAAGGATGACTTTTCACTTTGATATATGGGAGATATGAGGTTTATGATGATAATTTAGACATATGTTTGTGGTCAGTACTGGACATTTGACCCGGAAATCATGCATATTCATTTACCTTGGCAACGCATGCGCAGTGGACATTATGAGATGCTAAGTGATGTTTTCCCTGTCGGCTTCCTATGAGACACGAGACATGAGTGTGGTATGTAAAATGCATTTATTTTTTTATCTATATCACAAGATTAAATATCCACAAAGTGTACCATATTGGGATTTATACTATGTTGTTTAGAAGACATACACAAATGTTAATTATGAGCTGGTGGGTGGATCCTAGATAGGGTGTTCCCCCAATTTAATTAGCTATTTGGCTTTAGGTGTATATATATATATCTCACTGTTGTATTATACATGCTTGAGAAAGAATCTGTGAAGTTGAAACGTGGCACAGTTGGTGAATAAAATCACATACTATTGAAGAGAGTGATGCGGTCATAAAGTTTTTCTACGGATCAACGGGGGCCCATCAGGCTTGGACCCAACACCGCTGGCACCGCCACCATTGGGACTTGTTCTGAATATATTCAGTGAGTAGTGCTGTTTCCTTTCCTCAATAAAGTCTGGAGACAAGGTAAATACTTGTGGTCAGTGTAAATGATGACAGCATAAAAAGCTCCATAACAAGCAGAATGCGTCATTCTTCTAAAGCCAACTTGATTGCAAGCAACTACCTGTCCCTGTAGAGTAATTCCTATCTTCTGTAGAGAAGGGCTTAGAGAAGAAACCACAAGAGTGCATCTTTCCCCAGAAACTTTTTGGAGTAAGAATGGCTCCAGCTCCCACCTTCTGAATAAATGGCTCCGTCACATCCGGACGAGGAAGATTAGACTCAGAGGAGAAGGCTTGCTTGAGGGTCTAGAAAACCGATTGAGCCTCATTCTTATTTTACCCTCTGTGTTATCTTTTGTGTGTGTATTTATGTATGTGTGTGTGTGTGTATATATATATATATATATTTGTGGTCAGGGCTACGGACACGAAAGCCGAAGAGCCCTAGTGGGATAAACACCGAGACCCACCGTAACTGCAAGACGCATCTTACCTAACTAAATGGCTAGTGGTGTGCCTGTAGCCATGTCCGTGGGTAGGCCTATAAAAAGGGGGGCATACCCCCTAGAAGTGAAAATAGAAAGGGAGGGAGGGTGGGGCAACTGAGAAAACGCCCGCCCCTATGTGGGGCTGTGCCTGGTTTAAGTAGAGCCTCCGCCCCTCCCACAAATGCAGCCTAATCAGACTGCCATACTTGTGGTCAGGGCTACGGACACGAAAGCCGAAGAGCCTTAGTGGGATAAACACCGAGACCCACCGTAACTGCAAGACGCATCTTACCTAACTAAATGGCTAGTGGTGTGCCTGTAGCCATGTCCGTGGGTAGGCCTATAAAAAGGGGGCAAAACCAGACATGTAGGGTGAAAAGAGATTTGAATGGCCTGTACAAAGAAACCCCTGATCCAAACTGCGAAGCAATATCTCCCACGAGAGTTCAGGTACATAAGTCAACCATAATGATGCCTGCATCCATCCTGCAGATAGAGCCAGGACAGAATGCTGAATGTCGCAGATTCTGCCCCAATGCACGAGGGAGGAACTGGGAAACGCTCAGAAGGAAGCGTGGACGATACTAACTAAACCTGAAGACTTGGTTGTGGTGCGAGCACTGACAAATTCCCCTAGCCTTATGAGACCGGAGAACTGAGAGCCTAACTGTCTAGACTATGCAAAGAAGGGCCCGAAGAATACCATGTAGGCCAGGAGAGGATGTAAAGCAATAAGATAAGAACGTAGTATATGGAATCCTGTCGATGCCCTCACGCGAGTGAAGGAGTGCGATTGCGGTAAGCTGCTGGCGATTTAGTTCGCAGACCTGGCTGATTGAAAACGTAACCGGCATGGTAATACAAATGACAAATATGAGGGGTAAACAAGAAAATAACTAAAAAGTGGTCTGAAGAAAGTACAGGCGGGATTACACCATGGGCCTGACCGATGTGATATGCGATACTTAAAATAACTACATTTCCTGAAAAACCTGACAGGCGAATATCGTGAACACGAGACCAGACCAACGTGGCCGGTGACACCTAATGACGAGTGTCATTCGGTACGAGAACCTGAAGGTAGGTGGCCGATGACACCAATGACTTGAACTCCAGAAATTGAAGTCTGGTCCTGGGGGGGAGCATAGCCAGACAGGTGATCTGTCGACCAGGCAGGAGTTTGTGAGCTGGCCACATTGATTATTGAACGTGAAGAAAAACATAAGCGGGCAACCAACTATGGTGATTGAAAACGTAGGATGAAGAATGCAACAAGTACAGACAATAGGTTTAAAACAGAAGCCTAAGTGTGACATAAATAATTGAATGTGGATGATTGGAATGTAATGGGCTAAGGACGTTGAGTTAGAGAACAAGGGCCTAACAAAATGAACAAGAGCTATGACACCCGGGGTGGCCCACGCTCCAATGACAATAACGATACGTTGTATGTGGCGGCAGTGGCGCCGCCGCCCATCCTGTATGTACCACGATTAAGTCTATTAGTATATTTCTGGAATCGGCTTCCTGTCAGCCGAGCATAGCAAATGACCTACCATAATCCCTGCCAAGCACTAAATTGTCCGCAGAGAGAACGGAATGGTAACAAGGAGTGACCAGCAAAGGAAGCAATGCAGAAATGAGGAGCAAACGGAAAGAATCCATGCGGCACCCAAAGTCCGCCAGAAGAAGCCGTGTTGTAAAGAAGCCTGTCCAGAAGAGGGACAGTGTAGTAAAGACTAATCCCGGATAGTAAGCATATCCGACTATCCGGTGAAGGTAGCCGTGCAGTAAAAGATTCTCCAGCCGAGGGAGCAGTGCAGTAAAGAGAGTGCCCGGCAGAGGGAGCAAAGCGACAGTGGAACCAGCAGGGATAGTGGTGCCATAAGAGGAGAGTCTGGTGGAAAGCTATTTGGTGATAAGGGGAGACCAGCCAAGGAAATGACGACTGTGAAGCAGAACAAAATGGTGAATAATAAATTATGTTTGCCGAGGGGACTAGAAGAACAGGAGAGCGCAATGCAAAGGACTGCCTGGTGGGTGGAGCCGCACAGCGATACCGCCTGTGGTATGCAGAACGAATGCATATGTACATACGATACCTAACTGGCAGACCGCAGTTATAACTATGACAAATGGCCTCGATAATATGCGTACTAATTAAAACCGAGGGTCTAGCCTGAATACCGGACAGGCTAATGTTACTGAAAAAGTCGCCTGACCCGCATGGCAGGTGACCCTGACCAGGCTGAGCTCCGTTAAGGAAGAGTACACCTGGGGAAGCATGGAAGACAATGGATGCACCACCGACAGACTTTGGAAAAGTGGCCTGCGCCCGGATGAACAAAGAAGCAGATATGGATGTGAGACATTTGGGCCAAATCAACCTGGATGCACAGAAGTTCAACCCACCAGGTAGATCACCAGGCAGGACGAAAAACAGTCATCGGTCCCCCGAAACCATGGGGCCGAAGCAGTCATCGTGCCCCGAAGCCATGGGGCCGAGCGGTCATCGTGCCCCGAAGCCATGGAGCCGAAGCGGTCATCGTGCCCCGAAGCCATGGAGCCGAAGCGGTCATCGTGCCCCTGAAGCCATGGAGCCGAAGCGGTCATCGTGCCCCCGAAGCCATGGGGCCGAAGCGGTCATCGTGCCCCGAAGCCATGGGGCCGAAGCAGTCATCGTGCCCCGAAGCCATGGGGCCGAAGCAGTCATCGTGCCCCGAAGCCATGGAGCCGAAGCAGTCATCGTGCCCTCGAAGCCATGGGGCCGAAGCAGTCATCGTGCCCCGAAGCCATGGGGCCGAAGCGGTCATCGTGCCCCGGCCATGGAGCGGCGGTCATCGTGCCCCGAAGCCATGGGGCCGAAGCGGTCATCGTGCCCCTGAAGCCATGGGGCCGAAGCGGTCATCGTGCCCCCGAAGCCATGGGGCCGAAGCGGTCATCGTGCCCCCGAAGCCATGGGGCCGAAGCGGTCATCGTGCCCCCGAAGCCATGGGGCCGGGCAGTCATCGTGCCCCGAAGCCATGGGGCCGAGCGGTCATCGTGCCCCGAAGCCATGGGGCCAAGCGGTCATCGTGCCCCGAGCCATGGAGCCGGCGGTCATCGTGCCCCCGAAGCCATGGGAGCCGAAGCGGTCATCGTGCCCCGAGCCATGGAGCAGGCGGTCATCGTGCCCCGAAGCCATGGGGCCGAAGCGGTCATCGTGCCCCCGAAGCCATGGGGCCGAAGCGGTCATCGTGCCCCCGAAGCCATGGGGCCGAAGCGGTCATCGTGCCCCCGAAGCCATGGAGCCGAAGCGGTCATCTTGCCCCCGAAGCCATGGAGCCGAAGCAGTCGCCGAGCTCCCAGCCATAGGGGCGAAGCAGTCATCGAGCCCTCAAGCAATGGGGCGAAACAGCCTTCGAGCCCCCAGAGCCATGGAGCCGAAGCAATCAGCGAGCCCTCAAAGCTATGGGGCCGAAGCAGTCAGCGAGCCCCCAAGCCATGAGGCCAAGCAGTCATGGGGTCCCCAAGCCATGAAGCAAAAGCGAACATGGGGCCCCCCAAATCCTGAGGCCAAGTAATCATAGGGGCCCCCAAGCCATGAGACCCGAGCCACCATAGGGGGCCCCCATAGCCATGAGGGCCAAAGCAAACATGGGCCCCCAAAGCATTGAGGCCACAGAAATCGCGAGGACCTCAAGTCATGAGGCCAAGCAGCCATGGGGCCCACAAGGCATGCGGCCAAGCAGACATGGGGCCCCTAGCGCCATGAGCCCAAAGCAGTCATGAGGTCCCCAAGCCATAAGGCCAAGGTAGTCCTCGAGACCCTGATGCCAAGGGGCCGAAGCGGTCATCATGCCCCCGACACCATGGGGTCGGAGCGGTCATGGAATCCCTGCTCCCTGAGGCCAAAGCAGTCATGGGGCCTCCATGGCCATGAGGCCAAAGCAATCAAGGGGCCGCCGCGGCCTTGCGGCCCAAGCAATTAAGGGGCCCCTGGGGCCATGAGGCCGTCTTAGATGTACGTGATGGGTGAAGGTAAATAAGAGTGAGCCCAACATGATGGAAAAAACAACAACTAGGATGATTGGGACGTCTAAAAGTGGCCTGGAAAGGAACGTGATTGCTGACAGGTATGGACATTAGTAATCCGAACAACGGACATAAGCATAAAAACCGAAACCAGCCATAAAACTTAAAAATGCAAATGTGGAATATGAAACAGAGAAAAGAGAACAACCAACCTAAGGCATTGCGTTTTGCAAAGTCAAGTCCCTTGTCGCGACAAACAACTGAAAAACTTGAAAAAAAAACTGTAGTGAGTAGGAAGCTCAAACCATAATGACCCACTGGCCTCAGCTGAGAGGCTGTTTATTGAACTGGGGCAGTGGGAGCAATCTTAGTGAATACAAACCAGAAGTAAAGGAGAGCAGACAAAAGATATATTATTAAAATATTTTTTTTTTGCTTGCATCTAGAGAAAAGACCCACTTGATGTATATGCGCAGAAAAACCAGATGTAAAGGAAATGACCATTGATGCCTGTCATGTTTGACAGGAGAGAGGCACCGGAGCCACCAACTGCCTCGGTGTGACTATCGAGTAAAACAACCGTGACGTAGAAACCGACAGGAGAATGTGGCTTGAATGGGAGCATGGTGTGCCAGCAGATGGGTGACTGTGGACCTGGAATGAGTAAACCCTAAAAAACATGGTATAACCAAAATGCAGACCTGAATGTGAGCAGAATAAGATAGCGTCGCGACAGCGAACGCATGGACGCAGTTCTAGCAGGGAATGGAGTGTAGTACTAGATGTAACAGCAAACGTGTGAACTCAGCTAGAGCATGAAAGGAGTATTAACTTGCTGTAACAGCAGACGTGAGATGTGGCCATGGATGGGCGGGAACATTGAGACGTAAACGTGAAAGTAAAACCCGGAGTCACAGCGGTAGTGTGAACCCCAACTCTGGCAATAGGCCAAGCGTAAAATTTGGTATGACCGCAGCCTGCAGTGAACGAGGCATAAACAAACTGTAATGGTGACATGAACGCGCTCTTGCAATGGGCCTAAGCAACAGTGGACGTGTGACACCGGTCTGAGTGTGGTGCAAGCAAACATATGAAAGCAAAATATATAAATAAATAAATGCACCGAGAATAAGACAGATTTACCTGCTGTTGTGACCATGCGTGGAGCGTAAACGTGATGCGAGAGCGGACGAGAGCACCGCTCAGAAAATGAGCATGTTGAAAGAGCAGACATGAGAAGGCAGCGTCTCAACTGACAGGGCGAACCTGGCGTAAAGAGTTGAAGCGTAAACGCAGCCCTGATTGCAGGGGAGGGGCTGGTCACATGGGAAGTAATTGCTATAGCAAGAGCCGTAGCAAGCAACAGCTGCATCCAATTTCCAACATGGCATCACATGCAGCCCAGGTAAACCTTCCTTACCGCACACAGGCTGAAGTAACTTTTCAAAGCGAAACAACGTGAACGTAAAACACGTGAGATAGAAGGGGAACTAAATCAGATTCCCTAACAAACAAAGTGAAAGGAATTGTTTAACTCCGACAAAACAAACCTGAGGCGGACGATTTTGAGGCGATGCCTTCCGCTCGCAAGAAAAGTCAGATTCACGGCTCAATTAACTTACATACATGGTTCACGCGTCCCTACGGTAGCCACGAGCAGAAGAAAAGCTCCATTCCAGCTCTATACTGTAATGAAAGAAACCTCCTAGCAGAGGAGAGTTCACCCTGCTGACACACCAGCATCCCCTGTGCAACTGAGAAAACGCCCGCCCCTATGTGGGGCTGTGCCTGGTTTAAGTAGAGCCTCCACCCCTCCCACAAATGCAGCCTAATCAGACTGCCATACATATATACACTCACCTAAAGAATTATTAGGAACACCATACTAATACGGTGTTGGACCCCCTTTTGCCTTCAGAAATGCCTTAATTCTACGTGGCATTGATTCAACAAGGTGCTAATAGCATTCTTTATAAATGTTGGCCCATATTGATAGGATAGCATCTTGCAGTTGATGGAGATTTGAGGGATGCACATACAGGGCACGAAGCTCCCATTCCACCACATCCCAAAGATGCTCTATTGGGTTGAGATCTGGTGACTGTGGGGGCCATTTTAGTACAGTGAACTCATTGTCATGTTCAAGAAACCAATTTGAAATGATTCAAGCTTTGTGACATGGTGCATTATCCTGCTGGAAGTAGCCATCAGAGGATGGGTACATGGTGGTCATGAAGGGATGGACATGGTCAGAAACAATGCTCAGGTAGCCCGTGGCATTTAAATGATTCCCAATTGGGACTAAGGGGCCTAAAGTGTGCCCAGAAAACATCCCCCACACCATTACACCACCACCACCAGCCTGCACAGTGGTAACAAGGCATGATGGATACATGTTCTCATTCTGTTCACGCCAAATTCGGACTCTACCATTTGAATGTCTTAACAGAAATCGAGACTCATCAGACCAGGCAACATTTTTCTAGTCTTCAACAGTCCAATTTTGGTGAGCTCTTGCAATTGTAGCCTCTTTTTCCTATTTGTAGTGGAGATGAGTGGTACCCGGTGGGGTCTTCTGCTGTTGTAGCCCAACCGCCTCAAGGTTGTGCGTGTTGTGGCTTCACAAATGCTTTGTTGCATGTAACGAGTGGTTATTTCAGTCAACGTTGCTCTTCTATCAGCTTGAATCAGTCGGCCCATTCTCCTCTGACCTCTAGCATCCACAAGGCATTTTTGCCCACAGGACTGCCGCATACTGGATGTTTTTCCCTTTTCACACAATTCTTTGTAAACCCTAGAAATGGTTGTGCGTGAAAATCCCAGTAACTGAGCAGATTGTGAAATACTCAGACCGGCCCGTCTGACACCAACAACCATGCCACGCTCAAAATTGCTTAAATCACCTTTCTTTCCCATTCTGACATTCAGTTTGGAGTTCAGGAGATTGTCTTGACCAGGACCACACCCCTAAATGCATTGAAGCAACTGCCATGTGATTGGTTGACTAGATAATTGCATTAATGAGAAACAGAACAGGTGTTCCTAATAATTCTTTACCTGAGTGTATATATACAGTATCTCACAAAAATGAGTACACCCCTCACATTTTTGTAAATATTTTATTGTATTCTTTAATGGGATGACGCTTTTAATTAATGTAAAGTAGTCAGTGTACAGCTTGTATAACAGTGTAACTTTGGTGTACCCTCAAAATAACTCAACACACAGCCATTAATGTCTAAACCACTGGCAACAAAAGTGAGTACACCCCCAAGTGAAAATGGCCAAATTCTGCCCAAAGTGTCAATATTTTGTGTGGCCACCGTTATTTTCCAGCACTGCCTTAACTCTCTTGGAAATGGAGTTCACTAGAGCTTTTCAGGTTGCCACTGGAATCCTTTTCCACTCCTCCATGATGACATCATAGAGCTGGTGGATGTTAGAGACTTTGCGCTCCTCCACTTTCTGTTTGAGCGTTTGAGGATGCCAAACAGATGCACAATAGGGTTCAGGCCTGGTGACATGCTTGGTAAATCCAGCACCTTTACCCTAAGTTTCTTTAGCAAGGCAGTAGTTGTCTTGGCGGTGTGTTTGGGATCGTTATCATCTTGGAATACTGCCTGAGGCCCAGTTTCTAAAGGGAGGGAATCATGCTCTGCTTCAGTATGTCACAGTACATGTTGGCATTCGTGGTTCCCTCAAGGAACTGTAGCTCCCCACAGCCGGCAGCACTCATGCAGCCCCAAACTATGACACTCCCACCACCATGCTTGAATCTAGGCAAGACACACTTGTCTTTGTACTCCTCGCCTGGTTGCTGCTACACATACTTGACACCATATGAACCAAATAAGTTTATCTTGGTCTCCTCAGACCATAGGACATGGCTCCAGTAATCCATGTCCTTAGTCTTCTTGTCTTCAGCAAACTGTTTGCAGACTTTCTTTTTTCATCATCTTTAGAAGCGGCTTCCTTCTGGGATGACAGCCATGCAGACCAATTTGATGCAGTGTGCGGTGTATGGTCTGAGCACTGACAGGCTGACCCCCCACCCCTTTAACCTCTGCAGTAATGCTGGCAGCACTCATACAACCTCTGCATATGATGCTGAGCATGTGCACTCAACTTCTTTGGTCGACTGAAGCCTGTTCTAAGTGGAACTTGTCTTGTGAAACCACTGTATGGTCTTGGCCACCGTGCTGCAGCACAGTCTCAGGGTGTTGGCAATCTTCTTATTGCCTCGGCCATCTTTATGTAGAGCAACAATTCTTTTTTTTTTTTTTTTATAAATTCACTATTATTAGTTTTTATCACATATAACAAACATAATACAATGTCAAGTGCCAAAAAAAAAAAGCTGATTACATATCTTTATTTCACATAAAGGTATAACAACTAGGTTGTACATACAAATACTCAAGGAGAGTCTCATAGGTAGATATTCGCATATTCTGATTGTTCCTAAGCCAGCCCAAAAAAAAACAAGACTGTAAAAATCTGTATGTTTCCTGCATCAGCTGCAACTCTATTAACAGAACAACGAAGACACCAACAACACAGACAAACATGTGGGAGAGAACAAGAGGGTAAAGGGGGGAAAGAAGGGGGGGGTGTTCAAGGGTTGTGAATCTCCTGGAGTGGTATTGTCAGTTAAACATATAGGCCATATCCCAATAAATCTAATAGCATACACAATAAGAAGTATGTGTGTGTGTGTGTGTGTGTGGGGGGGGGGGGGGAGTCTCGTCTGATGCGTAATAAGATTTGTCTTAGAGGGCCGATACACTTTGCTCTGTTTGGCCAAAAAGACCATCTCTGCTGTTATTTGAAAGGACATTTTGTATATCTTCTGAATAACTGATTCTAGTTGCTTCCAAAATGTTCTAATGGCATCAAATGTCCACCAGATGTGCAAGTAGGATCCCCTAGAATTCTGACATCTCCAACATTTGTCCAAGTCAGAGACATTGTGTAGAAAGAGTAATTTGGGCATCCTATACTAACGACACAAAAGCTTATAATGGTTTTCTTGTAATCGCACACAGCGTGAGAAACCTTGAGGGTGAGACAATATGAAATGGGTCTCTGTGTCTGATAAGGTGACCCCCAATTCCTTTTCCCAAGTGCTCTGAAAATTTGGCTTAGACAGGGAGAAGCCCAAAACAAAATGTTGGGATAAGTGAGATAAATGAGATTTTCCTGGACTTAGGAATTTTTGACATCAGTTGTTCAAAGGCTGTAAGGTCTCTCTCGGGTGCGGCCATGGCCAGAAATCTAGAGCAGATCTACGTAAAGTGGGCATAGTAGAAGGAGACAATGTCACCCCAGATATACCTGTTGGTGTCACGGTGGTGAGTGGGGGAAGCTCGCCACTGTACAAGGAAGGGAAGACAGAAATGCCACTAGGCATTAGGCCTAGGCCTAGGCCAAAATGCCAGGAAAAGAGAGCAGGACACCTCCTGATGCATCCCTAACACCATCCCTGACCTCCTGACAGCATGAGACAAAGCTAATGGCGGAAGGGCTCATACACTCGAACCTAGGACTCTACAAACGCCCTAATGATCCCTGATAGTAATGTCAGGAGTAAGAGACAACCGGTTCAACCAAATCACGGGTGACCTGGAGTCTCCCACAGGCCATGCAACAGGGAAAAATGAGACAGCAAGCAAACAAACTTAATGGCAGGCAAGAGCCCAGTGCAAACAACACACACTGGCACAACCAGCACTTACCTGCTAAAACGATGGAACAACCACCGCTTGCTGTCTTTAGGTTCCCCCTCCGAGTAAACAAGGACCCCCTCGAGGAGGTTCAGCCAAACAGGGGGATGTCTAGCATCTATGCTGGAACCATACACCAAACATCAGACATGGAACACAACACTAGACAAGACAATCAATCCCCAAATAAAACCCACACCAAACATACAGACAAGTAAGGTAGGGAACAAGGGGGAAACATGAGGGAAGCATTGCCAAAGACCTTGATGTTCCACAAGGAGGCCCTCACGGACAGATGTCACATACAGCAAGGAGCATAGCTCCTACAACAACCAAAGCAAACATAGAACTGACCTCTGGCTCAACAACACCAGAATAAGAAGAGCCAAGAGGCCACACCCAACTCACCCAAGCTCACACCTTAACCCTGTGCACACCAGGAGGGAAAAGCCTAAAAGGGAAAGTGCACACACATGCAACATGCCGCAGGCAACTTCATGTGTGGAAACCGTGTTACAGCACACACTACATAGGCCGTGACACTGTCCCCACATGCTACAACTACAATATGTTGCCGCAGGCAACAGCAAGTGTGGCAACCGTGTCATGGCGCCAACCACAGGCCGTGACAGTAGGGAGAAATCCCCCAAAGGTTTCTATTGTAGGGATAGTTTACCCAATGAAAGTGTCCCTTAGCATCCACAGGCTCTCCATGGCCCCACCTGGGGAAGAGAGCAGAGCAGGTAAAGATGACATTGGTAGTAGAGGAGATGATCGTGGGGCTAGTATCGGGCCCAATTGTTGCCAAATCTCCACAGGTGCTTGTAGCATTGGATTGATGTCCATAATAGCTCTAGGATTAGTGTTGGGGGATCACATATTCCCCAAATCGAAAATGCTACTGTGAGAGGAGGAAATTGCAAAGGGGTCCCCTTCCCCAATTGGAAACATCAGCTGTAACCATCTATTCAGTCGTACTGCTTTATAGTAAGAAAGCACATCAGGTAAGCCTAGACCTCCTGCCCCCCGATTTTTAATCAGAATTGAGTGAGCCATACGAGGTCTCTTGTTTTTCAACAAGAACCTAGAAAAAAGGATTCGGACGGAGGTGAAGAATTCCGGGGACAGGAGAATCGGGACCATCTGCAGAGTATATAGTACTTTCGACATAATGTATGTTTTTAGTAGGTTTCTTCTGCCAAGCCAAGATATCCACATTAAGTAATGAGATTTCAACATCTTAATCTCTACGAGCAGCCAAGACTAATTTAGATGATGAAGGTCTGCTAGATCTTTCGAGAGACGCACTCCTGAATAGGTAATAGGAGAGTGGGCCCATGCAAAGTTAGTGCTGGATTTCAAACTGAGTAATTGCGACCGAGGGACTGATATGTTTAGTATCTCTGACTTGGTAGAATTGACCCTGAAATTAGACATCACACCAAAGTCCTGTAATAATTGAGAAATCCAAGGGAGACTGACCGATGTATCTGTTGTTAAAAATAGTAGGTCATCTGCAAAAGCCAGAAATTTCAACTGGCTATCCCTCAGATGCAAACCTTGAATATGATTTTATTCTCTAACTGCTTGAAGTAGAGTTTCCATTGCTAAGACAAAGAGAGTATGAGATAATGGGCACCCCTGTCTCATTCCATTTGTTATTTCAAAGGTGGGTGACAATGTGTCAATAATGTTGAGCCGAGCATGGGGGGCCTGATATAGTGAAAAGATTGTATGTATCAGTGGTTGTGGAAAAACAAATTTATGGAGGGTTGCTTCCATGTATGTCCAATTGACCCTATCAAAAGCTTGTCTGCATCAATACCCAGAAGAGCTAGGGGCACTTTAGCCTTGTGAGCTGTGTGGATGGCATGAAATAACCGGGTACAATTTGTCTTTCCTTCCCTACCTTGGACAAAACCAACCTGTTCTGGACCTACTAGCGAGAGAATGATAGGTCTGAGTCTATTAGCAAGCAGTTTGGCCCATATTTTTAAATCTTGATTTACGGTAATAAAGAAATTTGGTCTGTAACTGCCGCATTCTGAGGGATCTTTTCCTTCTTTGGGAATTAAGGTGATAAAAGCCTCCCGGACTGAGAAGGGCATTACAGACCTTAGTTAGATGGGAACTATGATGTCTTGGAAAGTTTTGAAGTAGTGTAGGGGAAAGCCATCTGGTCCTGGACTCTTTTTAGGAGAGAAACTACAGAGAACAGCTTTAACCACTTGACGACCGCCCATAGGATATAAACGTCCTATGGACGGTTGTCTATCTCTGAATGGACGTTTTAAAACGTCTATTCAGAGATAGCAGCTGCACGCTAATCGTGCAGCTGCCGAGCAGGTTGCCTGCTGTCAGTGAAAGCAGGGCAACCCAGGGAGAAGGCAGGGACAATTCCCAGGTGTCACTGCCTTCTAGATCGTTGCATACACAGCACTCACCGAGCGCTGTGTGTGCAGAGCAGGAAGCGCGATGCGTTTCCTGTCCTGGTCCGGTGGTTATGTGACCGCCGGGGCCGGGAGAGTGCAGTAGCTGTCGGGTCTTTCACAGACCTCGATCAGCCCTGCACTGAGGCTGTACAGCGATGTACTCTGCTGAACAGCCTCTCTAGGGGCTGTATTTCACCTGTAACTGGGGCTACTATGTCAGGAGAAATCAATAGTAAAAAATAAATAAAAAGTTAAATGTCCCCCAGAGGTCTTGTATGACCTTATGGGGGACTCAAAGTGTAAAAAAAAAAAAAAAAAGGTTTTACAAAAAAATGTTAAAAATAGAATTTTTTAAATAAAATAGACATATTTGGTATTGCCGCGTCTATGACGGCCGGCTCTATAAATATATCACATGATCGACCCCGTCCGAAAAACACCATAAAAAAATAAAAACTGTGTAAAAAAAAGCCATTTTTGTCATCTTATATTACAAAAAGTGCAACAACAAGTGATAAAATACAAAATAAAACCAATAAAACAGTCACCTCATCCCGCAAAAAAATGAGCCCCTACATAAGAAAATCGCTCAAAGAACATGGAGACATTAAAAGATAATTTAAAAAAAAAAATGCTATTATTATGTTAAAGTGAAATAAAAAGAAAAGTAGACATATTAGGTATCGCCGCATTCGTAACAACCAGCTCTATAAAAATATCACATGACCTAACCCCTCACATGAACACCGTAATAAAAATAAAATAAAAATAGTGTAAAGAAATGCCAGTTTTGAGTAACTTGAGGGGTGTAGTTTCTACAATTGGGTCATTTATGGGGGGTTTCCACTCTGTAAGCCCCACAAAGTGACTTCAGACCTGAACTGGTCCTTATAAAGTGGGTTTTGGAAATTTTCTTAAAAATTTTAAGAATTGCTTCTAAAATTCTAAGCCTTCTAACATCCTAAAAAAATAAAATATAATTTACAAAATGATGCCAACATAAAGTATACATATGGGGAATGTTAATTAATGAATATTTTATGAGGTATCACTTACTGTTTTAAAAGCAGAGAAGTTGAAATTTAGAAAATTGCTAATTTTTCACACTTTTTGGTAAATTTGGGATTTTTTCATAAATAAAGGTGAAATATATTGACTTAAATTTCAAGGTCACCAACTGCTCTTGAAGCAGAATGGTTTTGGATCTCTTCTGGATCCTTTCCATAGCTGCAATTTGCTGCAGGATGCTATCCACCTCCTTTTGCTTGTCTCTTTTTAATTTGGGGCCCAAAGCTATGAAGATTCCCCTAATATAGGCTTTATGCGACTCCCATACAATCGGAGCTCCTACTTTATCAACTGGTTTTAGTGCAATATAATTCTGTAAATGTTTACTCACTTCCTGATGGATGTTGTCATTACTGAGAAGTGACTCATTTAATCTCCACGACCATTCTCCTTAGGGCAACCGTCTCATGGCTAATGAAAAGTAACTAGGTGCCTGATCAGAAATGGTAATGTTCCCAATGTCAGCTGCACCAGTCTGCTGTAGCACTGATTAAGAAATCAGAATGTAGTCTAATCTCTGGAAAGAGCCATGTGTAGATGACCTAAAGGTATAATCTCTCGTTTGGGGGTGTATCTGTCTCCAAACATCCACCAGCCCCACCTCCTGTAGCTTAGGGTTTAGCTTTCCAATTGCCCTCTGTATTATGTGGGATCGTTGTGATGATAAATCTAATAGTGGATTAAGTACTAGCTTTAGGTCTCCACCCAGGATAATTTGACCCTCAGTGAACAGTTTCAGGTTCTCTAAAACCTGAAGCAGCCAAGATACTTTCGTATTTGGAGCATATACATTTGCTAAAGTGTATTTGCTGGAGTGCTGGAGGCAATAGAGCCCTTACCCTGGGTTCAGACCTGAGCGTTCTTGAAACGCGCAGTTTACGCGCGTTTTTGTCGCGCGTATTACAGTGCGTTTTTGCAAATAGGAAACGCGTGTCGTACGCGCGTTCGTGTGATTGACTACTGTGGTGTCAATCACAAAACGCGCGACAAACGCCCCCAAAAAAGCTCAAGTACTTGTTTATGCGTATGGCGTTTTACAGCGCGTTCGTACGCGCTGTGAAACGCTCAGGTGTGAACTTAGGGTTAAGCAAAAGAACTCTACCTTCATCGTCAGAGTACTGCTGTGAAATCCGGAATGGTATAGATTTATGGATCGCAGTTGTCACCCCTTTCGTGCGGGAAACTTCCTGGCAGCTGTGGAACCATTCATTGAAGTACTGGTTAGGGAGTTTCGGTATTTTATCTTTCCTGAAGTGGGTTTCTTGTAGGAAGGCAATACTGGTGTTGAGTTTGTGTAGTAGAAAGATGGTATGGTGCCTCTTATTAGGTGAGTTTAACCCCTTTAGGTTAAAATTGGTGACAATTATGTCTGCCATTATACACTATGTCAAAACTGGTGCCAATACCTGGTTATGTGGGGGAGAAGAGAAAAAGTAAAGACAATGCTTACATAAAGACATAATAAACAATGAGAGGGATGGGAAAAGAAGGGGGGGGGAGAAGGGGGAAGGGTAGAAGACTGACAGACGTGGGGTAAGATGTTAGACAAGACAAAACAATGAGAGGTAAGCAAAAAGGACCTCTCACAAACTTGTAAAAAAAAAAGACTACAATACGCACTGTACCTTAAAGTGAAAAGAACAGGCTTATAGCTCAAAAAAGGTTGTGTGTCTAGCCCGCTGCGACGCATCAAATTAAGTACACTATCTCCCACCATGCCTCTCCCATCACGGACTGTGGAAACTTCATACTGGACCTCAAGCAACTCTTCCTGCAGACTCTGGAACCTTGATTTCAAATGAAATGCTTTTCTTTATTATAAAAACAAAACTTTGCACCAATGAGCAACAGTCCAGTCCTTTTTCTCCTTAGCCCATGTGAGATGCTTCTGACATTATCTCCAGGTCATGAGTGCTTGACAAAAGGAATGCGACAGTTGTAGCCCATAAACTGGATACGTCTGTGTGTGGTGGCGCTTGAAACTTTGACTCCAGCCACAGTCCACTTCTTGTGAATCTCCCCCAAATTCTTTAATGGCCTTTTCTGGACAATTGTTTTAAGGCTGCAGTCATCCCTGTTGTTTGTGCACCTTTTCCTTCTACTCAACTTTCAATTAATATGCTTGGATACAGCAGTCTGTGAACAGAAAGCTTATTTAGCAATGACCCTTAAGACTAACTGTGGCGTTTCGAAATGTCAGCCTTATACAATCACGCATCTGTGAGGTGACTTGTTGAATCAGACATTCTCCACTTACAGTTTACGCATCAGACACCCAGGAGTTAATCAAGTAGTCTTTTAATCCGGAGATTGTATTACAAGATATGCAGGGAATTCAGATAGTAAAAGAATTATGCAAACACAGAACCAGAGATAGGTGCACACTGCCGTAACACTAAACCCTCACACTGATGTTAAAAATTGAGAGTTAGTTCGACATATCCTACTAGGAGGACGTGTCTTAAGCCTCGGGCACCAGCGTCAAGGTCTCTCAAGTAGCCCGTGGGCCCTAACACTCACCTACCTGCGCCATATGGGCGATATCAGGGGCCAGTGGGCAATTACAGGAGCATTAGGACGACTCACAAACATCTCCTCTGTTCCCTCCAGCATGTGGCCATGCTTGCAATGGGAGGTGGGAGGTGTCTATGAGCCCTACCCAAGACTGACTGATATAGCCCAAGGCCAAGCAGGTGCACCCAAATGTGACCTGAAGATGAAAAACAGGCACATTTAAAATGGAGTTTATACACCTCCATACATATATATATAAACCATCAAAAAGTGTGGTGATAAGAAAGCAGGATGCGCTCATACCCATATGCAGTTGTGCATTTCTGTAGGGGAGCATCATCTGCACTTGTAGTCCGTTGCTAATGGCAATCACCAGCAGAAAATGCATACAATGGATGATGCCAGCAACGGACTACAAGTACCACAATGGACATCCTACATAAGGTGAAATTTATGTGGATGTGGCAAGAATTCAGAACAAACACAGAACCAGAGATAGGTGCACGCTGCCGTCACACTAAACCCTCACACTGATGTTAAAAATTGAGAGTTAGTTCGACATATCCTACTAGGAGGACGTGTCTTAAGCCTCGGGCACCAGCGCCAAGGTCTCTCAAGTAGCCCGTGGGCCCTAACACTCACCTACCTGCGCCATATGGGCGATATCAGGGCCAGTGGGCAATTACAGGAGCATTAGGACGACTCACAAACATCTCCTCTGTTACCTCCAGCATGTGGCCATGCTTGCAATGGGAGGTGGGAGGTGTCTATGAGCCCTACCCAAGACTGACTGATATAGCCCAAGGCCAAGCAGGTGCACCCAAATGTGACCTGAAGATGAAAAACAGGCACATTTAAAATGGAGTTTATACACCTCCATACATATATATATAAACCATCAAAAAGTGTGGTGATAAGAAAGCAGGATGCGCTCATACCCATATGCAGTTGTGCATTTCTGTAGGGGAGCACATCCTGCACTTGTAGTCCGTTGCTAATGGCAATCACCAGCAGAAAATGCATACAATGGATGATGCCAGCAACGGACTACAAGTACCACAATGGACATCCTACATAAGGTGAAATTTATGTGGATGTGGCAAGAATTCAGAACAAACACAGAACCAGAGATAGGTGCACGCTGCCGTCACACTAAACCCTCACACTGATGTTAAAAATTGAGAGTTAGTTCGACATATCCTACTAGGAGGACGTGTCTTAAGCCTCGGGCACCAGCGTCAAGGTCTCTCAAGTAGCCCGTGGGCCCTAACACTCACCTACCTGCGCCATATGGGCGATATCAGGGGCCAGTGGGCAATTACAGGAGCATTAGGACGACTCACAAACATCTCCTCTGTTACCTCCAGCATGTGGCCATGCTTGCAATGGGAGGTGGGAGGTGTCTATGAGCCCTACCCAAGACTGACTGATATAGCCCAAGGCCAAGCAGGTGCACCCAAATGTGACCTGAAGATGAAAAACAGGCACATTTAAAATGGAGTTTATACACCTCCATACATATATATATAAACCATCAAAAAGTGTGGTGATAAGAAAGCAGGATGCGCTCATACCCATATGCAGTTGTGCATTTCTGTAGGGGAGCACATCCTGCACTTGTAGTCCGTTGCTAATGGCAATCACCAGCAGAAAATGCATACAATGGATGATGCCAGCAACGGACTACAAGTACCACAATGGACATCCTACATAAGGTGAAATTTATGTGGATGTGGCAAGAATTCAGAACAAACACAGAACCAGAGATAGGTGCACACTGCCTTAACACTAAACCCTCACACTGATGTTAAAAATTGAGAGTTAGTTCGACATATCCTACTAGGAGGACGTGTCTTAAGCCTCGGGCACCAGCGTCAAGGTCTCTCAAGTAGCCCGTGGGCCCTAACACTCACCTACCTGCGCCATATGGGCGATATCAGGGGCCAGTGGGCAATTACAGGAGCATTAGGACGACTCACAAACATCTCCTCTGTTCCCTCCAGCATGTGGCCATGCTTGCAATGTGAGGTGGGAGGTGTCTATGAGCCCTACCCAAGACTGACTGATATAGCCCAAGGCAAAGCAGGTGCACCCAAATGTGACCTGAAGATGAAAAACAGGCACATTTAAAAGAATTATGCCACTAATATTCTCCTTGATAAGAAAATGAGATACACAGATTCACCTCAGAATCTCCTCAGAATTAGAGCACACAAAACAGCAATGCATGACATGGTAAACAGGAAGTGGCTAGACTGAACCAACTAGAAGCAGAAACAGAGGGAGGAGGAGAAGAGAGGAGCATACCAATACACAATGCAAGATACTGAAACAGAACACAAACCCTTGTGAAGGGTGTCAATGACTGTCTTCTGGACAACTGTCAAGTCAGCAGTCTTCCCTGTGATTGTGTAGCCTACTGAATCAGACTGAGTGAGCATTTAAAGGCTTAAGAAACCTTTGCAGATGTTCTCTGTTGATTAGCTGTTTAGAGTGTGATACCATGAGTCTACAATATTGACATTTTTCACAATATTCTAATTTTTAGAGATACTGACTTTTGGGTTTTCATTATCTGTGTGTAATGAATCTATAAAATATGAGTTTTACTTTTTGAACTGAATTAATGAAATAAATAACTTTTTCAATAATATTCCAATTTGAGATGCACCTGTAGTTTATTCTGAAGAGAGAGCATCTTGACTTAGGATTGTCTCTCCAATTGACCATAGGAACTACAGTTTACTGCCTTGAATTAACAACTGTTCACAATGTGACTCTTGCCACCATGGTAAAGATATAAGTTATTGCTGCAGTTATGCTGGCACTCCTCCTCAGACAGCTTGACTCTACCCATGTGCATGGGCTCCACTACAGAAGTTGAAGAAAAAGGAAGCAAGGACATCTAGAAGAAAGGTGCTAATAATGGGGTTCTCCTCTCCCAGGAAATCAGACCAATACATGGGTAGCTATAAGATCTAAAACTGCGAATTCATCCTTAATACAACCTGACAGGCAATTCCAAAATTCAGCCACCAGGGCCTTGTTGTTTTAGGAAAACTCTCATGAGAGGATGCAGAAATGGATGGCACACTGTGTGACGAAAAGGTTGCCCTGGCGAAGACGCAATAAGGAAGATGTTGAGGAGGCCGACCATACAGGCTTCCGAAAGACTTAATGGTCATCAAGAAGTCAAGTTGATTACACGTCATGGGTGTGACTAAGCCTAAAGCTTCTATGGACAGGAAGGCGACATTAGACTCGTCAGTAGAGAACTGTAAGCATTTAAGTCCAAGTGGATGGAGGCACTGGTTAAAAAATCCACAACAGGTCTTAGGATCTCCATAATGGCGAGTTGTAGATGCACAAAGGAACCCTGAAGGAAGAGGCTGACGAAAGAGACTCTGAGGGTTGAGTGCACAGCTGTGTGTATATATATATATATATATATATATATATAAATATATATAAAGCATACAGCACAGAGCTTTGTATATACAATACTTACAAAAAGTTAGGGAAATTTGGCTTTTGCATGAAATTTATGGAAAACGTAAAAAGTTTATGCTTCAGTAATATTATATCATGAAAGTCGGGCATTTAAGTAGAAGCAGCAATGGTGATTTTCTCATCTTAAACTATTTTTTGAAACGAAAGCCAACACCAGTGGTGGGTACACCCCCACAAAAAATCTGTGTCTCAATAACTTGTCATGTGGCCTTGAGCATTTATTACAGCTTGACAACAACGTCTCCTGTTGTTCACAACAAGTCCTCTTATTGTCTGCTAAGGCATGGCATCCCACTCTTCTTGAAGGGTGGCCCTCAGGTCATTGAGGTTCTGGAGTACAGAGTTACGAGCAGCTGTTCCCTAATGATGTGATCTCGATGAGCTGGTGCATTCTCCTCCATGAAGATGAAATTAGGCCTGTGTTGTTCATGCAGAGGCACAAAGACTGGATTAATTATATTCTTTAAGTAGTATGGGCTTGTCCCTGTACCATTCACAAAGTGTAGGACAGTTCTGTATTGACTAGACACACCTGTCCACACTGTAACACCACCACCACCAAAAGCTCGTCTGGTGACAACAGTGGCTGATGCATAGCATTCTTTTAAATGTCTCCAACATTGTTGGCGCCCAATATTTCTGCTCAGTGTGAATAGGCTTCCATCAGTGAACAGCATAGATGCTCCCTGGCCCATGCAAGACGATGATGCCTGTACCTGGTGGTGTGGTCAGGTACCCTTGCCGGTCGCCTAGCACGCAGACCACGCTGATGTAAACAGTTTTGAATGGTCTGACGTGACACTTGGGCAACTCTCACTTCCCTTAAATTTGCTTGGAGTTGTGTGGTATTCATCATTTGGTTCTGCAGGGCATTGTTCATTATGAAGCGGTCATCAGTGTGGGATGTGGCCAAAGAACGTCTACTTCTCTTTCTTCCTGTGACTCTTCCCGTCTCTCTGTATCTCTAATGACAATCTGTAACACCCTAAGCTCAGTGGCTACTTCCATCTGAGAACATCCTGCTTGAATTCTCGTAAAGGCAAGGTCCTGTTGATCAATTGTTAGGTGTTGTCTAGGTCTCATGATGTCAAAATGTGAACCGCATCATGAGGAGGACTGTTTAAATACCAATTCTAATTGAACCAGGAAATTTATTGGGCGATTCATGGATCAAACACCTGTTGTTAATTTTGCCATTAAGCTCCTTGTTAGAGAACAGCATGTTGTGCAAAAAGTACTGAAACATTTCAGCTGGACATGTGCATTCAAAAGTTTAGAGGTCACATTGTAGGTCACCTGTAAAGGTCAGAGTGCATTTTAGGTTCATCCTGAAATTTCATCCACAAGCCAAATATCCCTACCTTTTTGTGAGTAGTGTATAAAGCGTACAGTGCTGTGTATATATAAGCATACAGTACAGTGCTGTGTATATATAAAGCATACAGCGCAGTGCTGTGTATATATAAAGCATATAGCGCTGAGCCGTGTATATATAAGCCATACAGCACAGAGCCGTGTGTATATATAAAGCATATAGTACAGAGCTGTGTATATATAAAGCATACAGTACAGAGCTGTGTATATATAAAGCATACAGTACAGAGCTGTGTATATATAAAGCATACAGCACAGAGCTGTGTATATATAAAGTATACAGTACAGAGCTGTGTATATATAAAGTATACAGTACAGAGCTGTGTATATATAAAGCATACAGTACAGAGCTGTGTATATATAAAGCATACAGTACAGAGCTGTGTATATATAAAGCATACAGTTCAGAACTGTGTATATATAAAGCATACAGCACCAAGCTGTGTATATATAAAGCATACAGCACAGAGCTGTGTATATATAAAGCATACAGTTCAGAACTGTGTATATATAAAGCATACAGCACCAAGCTGTGTATATATAAAGCATACAGCACAGAGCTGTGTATATATAAGTAGTGTTGAGCGAACAGTTCGAGCATAGTTCGGGTTCGGGTTCGTTGTTCGTCGATTACTTCCCGCTTTCTGAAGGGCTGCACAGCAGCCAATCAGCTAGCGTTTTACTTCGTGCCCTAAGAGCCCATCACAGCCATGCCTACTAATGGCATGGCTGTGATTGGCCAAGTGCAGCATGTGACCCAGCCTCTATTTAAGCTGGAGTCACGTAGCGCCGCACGTCAAACTGCTCTGATTAGTGTAGGGAGAGGACGCAGCTTCTGTCAGGACGAGATTAGGCAGGGAAAAGTCAGAAACAGCAACTAATGAACTGATCGATCTACAGCTGTGAATGATTGAACTTATGCTAGTTACTTGCTCACTGGTTTTTAGGCTGCACAGAGAGTTTTTCTGTCACTTATTTTCTATGGTGATCGGCGGCCATTTTGTGACTTGTGGTGCACCAGAACAAGCTGCCACCGAGTCCATCAATCCATCAATACTAGTTTTTTTTTTTGCTATATCCTACATCAGGGGCTTGGCTGTGCTAATTGTCACCCCTAGAAACTCAGGATAGCAATTTCTATATTTTATTAAGGGGTTAAATACAATTGCCCAAATACCAATCCCCTAAATCTGGTGTTCCAGCTTTGGCAAGCCAAGTATAATACTGTCTGCTGTCTGGCAAAGGATAGATTATTTTATGTGGTGAAATTCAATTGCCAAAATAGCAATACCATAAATCAGTGGTTTCAGCTGTGTCTGGCCAAGTTTCATAGTGTCCTGCAAATTATATATTTTGTTCTGGTGTGAAATTCAATTGCCAAAATAGCAATACCATAAATCTGGTGTCACAGCTGTGGCTGTCAAACTATAATAGTGTCCGCCAAAACATATATTTGGTTCTGGGGTGAAATTCACTTGCTAAAATAGCAATACCCTGAATCTGGTGTCCCAGCTGTTGCAGGCCAAGTTTCATAGTGTCCGCAAAAACATATATTTTGTTCTGGGGTGAAATTAATTTGCAAAAATAGCAATACCCTGAATCTGGTGTCCCAGCTGTTGCAGGCCAAGTTTCATAGTGTCCGCAAAAATATATATTTTGTTCTGGGGTGAAATTAATTTGCCAAAATAGCAATACCCTGAATCTGGTGTTCGAGCTGTTGTAGGCCAAGTTTCATAGTGTCCGCCAAAACATATATTTTGTTCTGGGGTGAAATTAATTTGCCAAAATAGCAATATCCTGAATCTGGCGTCCCAGCTGTTGCAGGCCAAGTTTCATAGTGTCCGCAAAAACATATATTTTGTTCTGGGGTGAAATTAATTTGCCAAAATAGCAACACCCTGAATCTGATGTCCCAGCTGTTGCAGGCCAAGTTTCATAGTGTCCGCAAAAATATATATTTTGTTCTGGGGTGTAATTCACTTGCCAAAATAGCAATACCCTGAATCTGGTGTCCCAGCTGTTGCAGGCCAAGTTTCATAGTGTCCGCCAAAACATATATTTTGTTCTGAGGTGAAATTAATTTGCCAAAATAGCAATACCCTGAATCTGGTGTTCGAGCTGTTGTAGGCCAAGTTTCATAGTGTCCGCCAAAACATATATTTTGTTCTGGGGTGAAATTAATTTGCCAAAATAGCAATACCCTGAATCTGGTGTCCCAGCTGTTGCAGGCCAAGTTTCATAGTGTCTGCAAAAACATATATTTTGTTCTGGGGTGAAATTAATTTGCCAAAATAGCAATACCCTGAATCTGGTGTCCCAGCTGTTGCAGGCCAAGTTTCATAGTGTCTGCAAAAACATATATTTTGTTCTGGGGTGAAATTCAATTTGCCAAAATAGCAATACCCTGAATCTGGTGTCCCAGCTGTTGCAGGCCAAGTTTCATAGTGTCCGCAAAAACATATATTTTGTTCTGGGGTGAAATTCACTTGCCAAAATAGCAATACCCTGAATCTGGTGTCCCAGCTGTTGCAGGCCAAGTTTCATAGTGTCCACCAAAATATATATTTTGTTCTGGGGTGAAATTCACTTGCCAAAATAGCAATACCCTGAATCTGGTGTCCCAGCTGTTGGCAGGCCAAGTATCATAGTGTCCGCCAAAACATATATTTTGTTCTGAGGTGAAATTAATTTGCCAAAATAGCAATACCCTGAATCTGGTGTCCCAGCTGTTGCAGGCCAAGTTTCATAGTGTCCGCCAAAACATATATTTTGTTCTGGGGTGAAATTCACTTGCCAAAATAGCAATACCCTGAATCTGGTGTCCCAGCTGTTGCAGGCCAAGTTTCATAGTGTCCGCAAAAACATATATTTTGTTCTGGGGTGAAATTCACTTGCCAAAATAGCAATACCCTGAATCTGGTGTCCCAGCACTGGCTGGCAAAGTATCATAGTGTCCGCAAAAACATATATTTTGTTCTGGGGTGTAATTAATTTGCCAAAATAGCAATACCCTGAATCTGGTGTCCCAGCTGTTGCAGGCCAAGTTTCATAGTGTCCGCCAAAACATATATTTTGTTCTGGGGTGAAATTCACTTGCCAAAATAGCAATACCCTGAATCTGGTGTCCCAGCTGTTGGCAGGCCAAGTTTCATAGTGTCCGCCAAAAACATATATTTTGTTCTGGGGTGAAATTCAATTGCCAAAATAGCAATACCCTGAATCTGGTGTCCCAGCACTGGCTGGCAAAGTATAATAGTGTCCGCCAAAACATATATTTTGTTCTGGGGTGAAATTCACTTGCCAAAATAGCAATACCCTGAATCTGGTGTCCCAGCACTGGCTGGCAAAGTATAATAGTGTCCGCAAAACATATATTTTGTTCTGGGGTGAAATTCACTTGCCAAAATAGCAATACCTCTGAATCTGGTGTCCCAGCTGCTTGCAGGCCAAGTTTCATAGTGTCCGCCAAAACATATATTTTGTTCTGGGGTGTAAATTCACTTGCCAAAATAGCAATACCCTGAATCTGGTGTCCCAGCTGTTGCAGGCCAAGTTTCATAGTGTCCGCCAAAACATATATTTTGTTCTGGGGTGAAATTCAATTGCCAAAATAGCAATACCCTGAATCTGGTGTCCCAGCACTGTTGCAGGCCAAGTATCATAGTGTCCGCCAAAACATATATTTTGTTCTGGGGTGAAATTAATTTGCCAAAATAGCAATACCCTGAATCT
>CM065589.1:12968528-13207528 GCA_033119425.1 Bufotes viridis | reverse complement strand
GGTGTTTGGGTGGAAGCTCTGGAATGGGTGGGAGGTCCAATATGGTATGTGTCGGTGGGAGATCCGAGGGATGCATAAAATTTTTGCTGTGGGGTCCAGTCATTTCTAGCTATGCCCTGGGTGACACCACCAGGAGATGACGCTTGCATTATGGAAGCACTCATCTCCCTACATTCATCTGTATCGCGATACAGATAAACACTACAGCAGGGCAAGGGAGGCGTCTCCCTTCTTTGTTCCTCTGATGAGCTGCTGGCCTTGTGCCGGTAGCCTATCAGAGAACGGCACGAGCGGCGCAATGGCGTCATCGCGCCGCCAGAGCCGTACTGCTCGGGACACAGGCCAGAAGAGGCCTGCATCGCATCGCTGCCATGGAGAGTACGTATGTGTTTTTCTTGTTTTGTTTTTCTGTATGCAAATATGTTGGGGGGGTGTGCTAAGCAGACAGAAGACAGACCGCCGGGGGTTGGGGTGGGGGGGCCTGCTGGGGGTGCTATAATTTGAACCCAAGCGATAACATGGATGGGGGTTTGGAGAGTAAACAGACAGCTGACGTGGGGGGGGGGGCGGGGCTAAGCAGACAGATCGCCGCCGGGGGGGGGGTGACACCATTTTCTACCGCACCGGGTGACACTAGCCCTAGCAACGCCACTGGGAGGGCACACCGTGCAGGCTCTGTTCTAATGATAGGTGCTGGTCCCAGAGGCGGGACCCACACCATATCCTAGCGATATGCCGCCTATGTCCAATACCCTTTTAATTAAAATGTATTTGAGTTTTTCCAACCCAGAAGAGAACCTCACAATGCCGTCTCATTGTTTCTATACTGCTTTTGCTTACTCTCAATAATCCTACAGGCAGTCTGTTAGGCCGGGACTTTCTTACAGGGGTTTTCCAATTTCAACATGTGTAGAATATCGCTAGAAGGTGCCATGAGTGTTGAGTGCAGAGCCTATGGGGCACATTTATTAAGACCAGCAGTTTAGAAGCAGATCTTAATAAAGCCTCATAGCTGGTGGTGGATCCAGCCTCTCCATAACTTTGCTGCATTCAACTCCGGTTCTAAATGTAAGACGGTTTCTGATCTGTCTAAAGTGTACTTTCACACTTGCGGCAGAGTCATCCGGCAAGCAGTTCCGTCGCCGGCTACGAATCCGTCTTACAAATGCATTGCAAGAACGGATATATCCGTTATATGTTTTTTTTTAATCTTTACCGGTCTTGCCATGCGGTATTTTGAAAGCAGGATCCGGCACTAATACATTCCAATTGGAAAAAATGCTGGATCCGGCATGTGTTTCCGGAATTTTAGATGGAGATAATACCGCAGCATGCTGCAGTATTATCTCTGTCCTGAAATGTCAAAAAGACTGAACTGATGCATCCTGATTTCTCTCCTGGATTTCTCTCCATTCAGAATGCATTGGGATGTGACTGATCAGTTCTTTTCCTGCCTAGAGCTCCGACAACGGAACTCTATGCCGAAAAAGAATAACGCTAGTGTGAAAGTACCCTTACATTTAGACCTTTTTGTATGCCTAAAACAAGCATAGAAAATGATGAATGAGACGAGCCTCCCCGCCCACAACTTTAGAACTTGAGCGGGGAGAAGTCGCTGATAGCGGCCCGCATAACTGTTGCACCGCCATATGCGCCTGAAATACACCTAATTTGGGTATAATAAATGACGCCTGTGTCTGGAATCTGCTCCCAACTCCCGAACTAGATCCACACTGTGGATGCACAGCTTTTTCTCCATTCACTGTTAGGAGACTTCTGAAAATAGCCGAGCGAGTGCTATCAGCTCATTTCAGAAGTCCCGTAGTAGTGAATGGAGAGCGCACTGTGCATGTGCGGCCACCACTCTATTCGCTGCTGTGAGACTGCTGGAAATAACCACTATTTTCAGAAATCGCATAGCGGTCATTAGATGGCCATTAGTGATGAGCGATTAAAGCTTTGGATGTTACATCCGAAGTCGCTTCTTTCAAAACTTAGGATTAATGCTGTACGGTGATCCGGCTCCGTACAGTATTAGAATATATGGGCTCTGATGAGCCAAAGTCATTTACTCACGAATTCACACAAGACTTCGTTGACTAACTTCAGTAGTCAATTTTTTAAAGTGGAAAATCACTTTAAAACTTGGAACCGAATTCGGCTTTGGTTTTGAGGTACCAGTTCTGGAGATTGGAGCATGTCACCGAGGTCGGCCCCACAACCGTCTGACGCTGATGGCGTATCCTGGAGATATGCCGTAAATGTTCAGAAGGAAAACACCTTTAAGATCTCAGCTAAGAGAGCAACATATCCCCCATGATTGTTCACTCCGATCTCGCCATTAAAACAGGATATCTATATGTATCACAGCTGACATTCTCTGCTGATGGATGAGGCACAGAACCTTTAAGAAAAAAAGGACAATGCAGCAGCACTCTGCAGACACAAATAAAGTACAATAATTCCATAATTATAGAAAACATTCTGGTGCTAATGCTACGCTTATTTTGCTAATTTGAGATTTTGGCAAATACATTTTGTACAAAATTATTTGGGCCTGTCTGCCAAACGTCAAGGCGATCTCTATCAGACGGGAACCTAACACTAAATACTACCTGTAATGTGCCAAAACGGCCACCGTAAAATTCAGGGAGTGCAGGTTCCACATGCATGCTGGGTCCACTCTGCTTTTACCATTTTTGGTGCCATAACGGCCTCCATTAAATCCAGGGATGCAGGTACCAACATGCATACTGAGCCCACTCTATACTTCTCCTGGTGCCAAATGGCTTCCAATAAATACAATGAGAGCAGGCTACAGCTTTATACTTACTCTAATTAAAATCAGCCTATGGGGCAGACAGGCTGGTCAGGGGTGCAAGACCAACTGGAGTCAGCCACCCCTCCAGCTCCAGTACAACTGCAAAAACAGGGGTCAGTCAGCACATCCTAATGTGCAGGTGCACGATGCCGTGGCTAGAGAAGTATAGAGTGGGCTCAGCATGCATGTTGGTACCTGCATTCCTGGATTTAATGGAGGCCATTATGGCACAAAAAATGGTAAAAAGCAGAGTGGAACCAGCATGCATGTGGGACCTGCACTCCCTGAATTTTATGGTGGCCATTTTGGCACATTACAGGTAGTATTTGTAGTATTTAGTGTTAGGTTCCCGTCTTATAGAGATCGCCTTGACGTGTGGCAGACGGGCCCAAATAATTTAGTGCAAAATGTATTTGCCAAGAATCTCAAATTTGCAAAATGTGCGCAGCATTAGCACCAGAATATTTTCTATAATTATGGCATTATTGTACTTTATTTGTGTCTGCAGAGTGCTGCTGCATTGTCCTTTTTTTGTTTGTGTTTCTAGCCATGGCAGCGCGCACCTGCACATTGGGATGTGCTGACTGACCCCCTTTTTTTGCAGTTGTACTGAGGCACAGAAACTGCCATCCTTGAAACCTAATTGTATGTCACGGTGCAGGAAGTACGTCAAAATTACAAAGTACAGTTATGTTGTAATACATGAAAGGGTTAAGCCGCTCCTGGCTGTGCGATTAGGGTCGTTGTCTTGTTGGAAGGTGAACCTTCGGCTCAGTCGGAGGTCCAGACCTCTGGATCAGGTTTTCATTAAAGGGACTGTCTCATCTCAGACATTAGTGACATATTGCTAGCTTGTCAGATCCTCCTATCTCCAGAACGGGCCTCGCAACGTGAATGAGATCCCACCGCGCAAGTGCAGCCACTCTCCATTCACTTCTATGAGAGTTATGAAAATAGCTCACCACTCACTCAGCTATTTTGGGAACTCCTATAGAAGTGAATGGAGAGCATGCACAATGTCCTCTTATTCACTTTGGAGGGTATGTTCTGGAGGAGCGATATGCCACCAATGTCTGAGATGACTCAACCCCTTTAGAATATCTCTGTCTCTGTTCTTTGCGCCATTCAGAATGATGCTCCCATGGATGCTATCGGGCAGGTGATGAGCTGTGCCTGGTTTCCTCCAGACATGACACTTAGGCCTCATGCACTCGACCGTGTGTATTTTGTAGTCCAGTAATATCTCCTAAAATGTTTCCCCTTATTAACTAATTCATATATTTTCACATAGGATTCTGTGTATTTTTTTATTTACAGTGTTTCTTCTTCTTTCCATTTAGGTTCCTACAATATAAAAACATTTCAGTTAATATCTTCGATTTAACAGAATTTTCTTGACTTGACCTATCAGGGATAGGAACAGAGACAAGATGGTGGAGAGGATAATAAATCTCACCCTAGAGATACTCTTCCAACTTACTGGAGAGGTGAGAGATTCTGATGATGTCACATTACATCATTCTTATCTATGGTAATAACAGATAATATGACCGGAGAGGTGAGAGATTCTGATGATGTCACATTACATCATTCTTATCTATGGTAATAACAGATAATATGACCGGAGAGGTGAGAGATTCTGATGATGTCACATTACATCATTCTTATCTATGGTAATAACAGATGATATGACCGGAGAGGTGAGAGATTCTGATGATGTCACATTACATCATTCTTATCTATGGTAATAACAGATGATATGACCGGAGAGGTAAGAGATTCTGATGATGTCACATTACATCATTCTTATCTATGGTAATAACAGATGATATGACCGGAGAGGTGAGAGATTCTGATGATGTCACATTACATCATTCTTATCTATGGTAATAACAGATGATAGGACCGGAGAGGTGAGAGATTCTGATGATGTCACATTACATCATTCTTATCTATGGTAATAACAGATGATATGACCGGAGAGGTGAGAGATTCTGATGATGTCACATTACATCAATCTTATCTATGGTAATAACAGATGATATGACCGGAGAGGTGAGAGATTCTGATGATGTCACATTACATCATTCTTATCTATGGTAATAACAGATGATATGACCGGAGAGGTGAGAGATTCTGATGATGTCACATTACATCATTCTTATCTATGGTAATAACAGATGATATGACCGGAGAGGTAAGATATTCTGATGATGTCACATTACATCATTCTTATCTATGGTAATAACAGATGATATGACCGGAGAGGTGAGAGATTCTGATGATGTCACATTACATCATTCTTATCTATGGTAATAACAGATGATATGACCGGAGAGGTGAGAGATTCTGATGATGGCACATTACATCATTCTTATCTATGGTAATAACAGATGATATGACTGGTGTGGGGAGTCGCTCAGGTAGATAGCGGTGCGGGTGCAGTACAGAGGCAAAAGGGAGTCCAGAAAGTGCAGAAAACAGTGTTTTATTCACACTTGCACAAAACAAACAGTGAACAGTCTCTTGGTGTTAATTCACACACAGCAGAAAAACGTGATGCAAAACCAAACAGTCCAATGCAGGTTACAATCACCTGGGAGGTTTTAGGTGCAGGTTCGCACCTGGCTGTCAGCCCAGCCGCAGGACAAACCACCTCAGACTTTCAGGCCGTCTGCACTCCTCCCTGCTGGGGCTCTTGCTTCCAGCCCAGAGAACTCCACATAGCACAGAATGGATCAGAATTCCCAAGCGCCAGTGATTCCACAGCCTAACAGCAGCTCCAGGACAATCACCCTCAGCTGCTGAGGAGGCTGCCTTTTAAAGTCCCGGATAAACCCGGCCTGGACCGTGGGGAGTAGGCACCCACCCAACTCTTTGCCTACTCCCAGTAAGAGCCGGCCCGGATTGGCTTTGCAGCCAAACTAAATAGCAAGGTGTCAAGCAGCACTAGCTGCTGCTGACACACCAAAAATCCGGCTCTTACCTCACCGAGGCCAGGAACCTCGGTGACACGTACCTCCCGTCGACCACAGTACCTTGCACCTTACCACATACCCCCTTTGTTCAGCCCTGAGGGGTGAACACATGTGAGGCAGTGGGCGCGGGACAGGGCATCTGCGTTACCCTGCAAGCGGCCTGCCCTGTGTTCCACGGAGAACTTGAAGTTCTGCAGGGATAGGAACCACCTGGTGACCCGAGCATTCCTCTCCTTGGCCTGGCTCATCCACTTGAGAGGGGAATGGTCGGTCACCAGGCGGAACCTCCTCCCTAACAGGTAGTAGCGGAGAGATTCGAGTGCCCACTTGATAGCCAGGCACTCCCTCTCCACTATGCTATACCTGGTCTCGGCGGGACTGAGCTTACGGCTCAGGAAGACAACGGGATGTTCTTCCCGTTGACCTCCTGAGACAGTACAGCACCGAGGCCTACCTCTGAGGCATCCGTCTGTACTATGAATTCCCTGTTGAAGTCGGGTGTCACCAAAACCGGGGACCCACACAGGGCCGACTTCAATGCAGAGAAAGCCTCTTCTGCCTTCTCACTCCAGTGAACCTTTCCGGACTTTCGTCCCTTCAACAGGTCTGTCAATGGTGCTGCTATCGTGGCAAAGTGGGGCACAAACCTCATGTAGTACCCTACAATCCCCAGGAACGATTTTACCTGCCTGGTAGTGACCGGTCGGGGCCAGTTACGTATGGCTTCTACTTTAGTTACCTGCGGCTTGATGACTCCCCGCCCAATAACATATCCCAGGTATTTGGTCTCTTCCAACCCAATCGCACACTTCTTTGGATTGGCGGTTAGTCCAGCTTTCCTCAGGGCATCCACTACCGCCTGCACTTTGGGCAAATGGCTTTCCCAGTCGGTGCTGTGGATGATTACATCATCTAAGTAGGCCGAGCGTACCGGCGATGAGGTCGCAGTACAATATCCATTAACCTTTGGAAGGTGGCGGGGCGCCATGCAGGCCAAAGGGTAACACCTTGTAATGATACAGGCCCTGCGGAGTAACAAAGCGTTTTTCCTTGGCCGCCTCCGTTAAGGGTACCTGCCAGTATCCTTTAGTGAGGTCTAGCACAGAAAAATAACGGGCTTGCCCTAAATTCTCAACAAGCTCGTCTACCCGGGGCATGGGATACGCATCGAACTTGGACACTTCATTTAATTTGCGAAAATCGTTGCAGAACCGCAGCGTCCCATCCGGCTTAGGTATTAGAACTATGGGACTGGCCCACTCACTTTTCGACTCCTCAATGACATCAAGCTTCAACATTAACTGCACTTCCTCCGCGATGGCCCGTCGCCGAGCCTCGGGTACCCGGTAGGGTTTTAACCGGATCTTGGCCTGAGGCTCAGTGGCGATGTCATGTTGGATGAGAGGCGTGCGGCCAGGGAGGTCCGAGAACACATCCGTGTTCCGACTGACGAACTCCCTGACATCCTGAACTTGTTTGGAAGACAGGCTGTCTGCGATTTTTACCGTGGTTACCGCTTCGCAGGCCTCGAACTGTGGGGCTGGACCCTTGTCACCTAGAAGCCCTGGCCGGGGGCTGTTGTCGTCGGCCGTGTCCCTGTCTTTCCACGGCTTCAGTAAATTCACGTGGTACACCTGCTCCGGCTTGCGCCGCCCGGCTGGTGTACTTTGTAATTTACTTCCCCTACCTTCTCAATAACCTCATAGGGGCCCTGCCACCTGGCTAGGAACTTGCTGTCAGGGTGGGCACCAGAGCCAAAACCCGATCTCCCGGGTTGAAGCTCCGTACCCGAGCCTGACGATTGTACACCCTACTCTGGGCTTGTTGCGCTGCCTCCATATGCTCCCGGACCAGCGGCAACACCCTTTCCATCCGTTCCTGCATCTGGGTGACATACTCAATGACACTTTTGTGGGGGACAGGCTGTTGTTCCCACGCTTCCTTGGCGATATCCAACAGGCCCCGAGGGTGTCTGCCATAAAGCAGTTCGAAGGCGAGAACCCAGTAGAGGCCTGGGGCACCTCTCGCACTGCGAACATGAGATAGGGCAGAAGCAGATCCCAGTCCTTCCCATCTCTAGACACCACCCTTTTTAACATGTTTTTAAAGTTTGATTAAACCTCTCGACAAGACCGTCTGTTTGTGGATGGTAAGCGGACGTCCGTAACTGCTTTATACGCAACAATTTACACAGTTCCCTCATAACTTTGGACATAAAGGGGTCCCTTGGTCTGTCAGAACCTCTTTTGGCAGGCCCACACGGAAAACATTTCCATCAACTCTTTGGCAATGAGCTTAGCTGAGGTATGTCGCAGAGGCACCGCCTCCGGATATCGAGTGGCATAGTCGAGAACTACCAGAATGTGTTGGTGGCCCCTGGCGAACTTTGGTACAGGCCCAATTAGATCCATAGCGATTCGCTCAAGCGGGACCTCAATAATTGGAAGAGGTACCAGAGGACTACGGAAATGTGGCTGGGGGCTATTTATCTGACAGGTGGGACAGGACTTACAATACTCCTCTACTTCCTTAAACAAACCGGGCCAGTAAAATCGCTGTAGTATGCGGTCCTGCGTTTTCTGCCACCCCAGGTGTCCCCAAGAACATGTTGGTGGGCAAGCTCCATGACCAGCTTGCGATACGCTGTGGGCACCACCAACTGTTCAACAGGCTCACCTCGGATTTGGTTCACCCGATACAACATATCCTGAAGAACAATGAATCGCGGAAACATTAATTCAGCCCCAGGTTTCTGGGGTTTACCATCAATTATTATGACACTTTCCCAGGCCCTGGTTAGGGTTTGGTCCCGGTGTTGTGCGGTCCCAAAATTTTCCCCGGAGACATTGAGGTCTGCCAACTCAGGTCCCGGTGGCAAGTCCTCCGTGTCTCCCACCATTACACTCAGTGGGGTTGTCTCCCCCTCTACCGCTGGAGCAGTGGTCACCCCTACCGCTGGCCCTTCAGATTCGGGCTCCCAGGGTTCTGGCCTTCCAGTGGTATCAGGCCACTCTCCTAGGGTTACCCCTGTCTCGGGTCCATCAGACAGTTTTATCGCCGGCCACAGCGCCGGGAAACCTGGAAGTCCCTCCCAAGTATCAATTCATGCGGGAGTTTGGTAGCAACAGCCACCTCGTGGGTCCACTTACCAGCCGCTGTGGACAAAGTCACTAGTGCAGTGGGGTAGTCTTTTAGGTCTCCGTGGATGCACAGGACCCCGATTTTACGGCCGGTATACTCCACAGGCCGTACCAGGGCAGCCCTTACCAGGGAGACTAGACTCCCGGAGTCCAGCAGGGCCACCGCCAGAGAATCTCCACCTCTACCTGACACAGGTGGTTATTGTCCTGCCCCTCACGGGTGCCAGTTGCACACAGCTTCCGTGCATACAGGGAGTGGCGATAGCCATAGTTCACATCCATCGGCTCATCCCGATGCGGACAGTCGGCCCTGATGTGGCCTGGCTCCTGACACCTCCAGCATACCACGGGAGGCGGATCCGCAGGGGTACATTCCGTGCAGGCCTCTCTGTCGCCGGACGTCGGAACTGGGGCGGAGGCCTCCGGGGTTTGACTGACCCCTTCCCAGCAAGACTCCCCTGCAGGTTTCTGGTGGCCTCGTAGCGCTCCACCAGGTCGACCATCTCCAGGGCACTTACCGGAGACGCCTGGCCGACCCAGTGTTGGAGGGGATAAGGCAGGGCCCTCCAGAACATGTCGGCCAGTAGACGGTCCAGCATAGCAGTCGGACTTAGAACATCAGGCTGCAGCCACTTTTGCAACCGATGCAGCAACTCATAGTACTGCGGCCTGGCGGGTTCAGCCGTTTTAAAGTCCCACTGGTGGACCCGCTGAGCCCGGACCAACACGTTTACCCCAATCTGGCCAGGATCTCCCCTTCACCGTGGGGTAATCAGCAGCCTGGGCATCTGCCAAGTCAAAAAAAAACTTGCTGGGGCCCGGATGCCAGGAACGGAGCGACCACCTCGGCCCACTGGTCACGGGGTAACTTTTCCCTCACGGCTACCTTCTCAAAGACCGCCAGATATGTCTCAACGTCGTCCGAAGGGGTCATCTTTGGGATCGCCGCACGGACCGCTTTCCGGGCATCATGGTCGTGGTGGGACGCTCCTGCAGCTTGTAACGCCATCACGTGCTGTAACAGTAGCTGGTTGGTCTCCCGCTGCTGCACGTTAGCCTCTATGAGAGCTTTCACAGCCGCCTCCATGTTGCCAGCAACTCCTACTTGTAGCTTTGCTGGCTTAATATATGCCATGCACTTGTGCCCAGCAAAACAAACAAACTTCGGCGGTCACGCCAGCCTCACTGCGCATGCCCGCATCCGACACCAAATGTGGGGAGTCGCTCAGGTAGATAGCGGTGCGGGTGCAGTACAGAGGCAAAGGGAGTCCAGAAAGTGCAGAAAACAGTGTTTTATTCACACTTGCACAAAACAAACAGTGAACAGTCTCTTGGTGTTAATTCACACACAGCAGAAAAACGTGATGCAAAACCAAACAGTCCAATGCAAGTTACAATCACCTGGGAGGTTTTAGGTGCAGGTTCGCACCTGGCTGTCAGCCCAGCCGCAGGACAAACCACCTCAGACTTTCAGGCCGTCTGCACTCCTCCCTGCTGGGGCTCTTGCTTCCAGCCCAGAGAACTCCACATAGCACAGAATGGATCAGAACTCCCAAACACCAGTGATTCCACAGCCTAAAAGCAGCTCCAGGACAATCCCTCTCAGCTGCTGAGGAGGCTGCCTTTTAAAGTCCCGGATAAACCCGGCCTGGACCGTGGGGAGTAGGCACCCACCCAACTCTTTGCCTACTCCCAGTAAGAGCCTGCCCGGATTGGCTTTGCAGCCAAACTAAATAGCAAGGTGTCAAGCAGCACTAGCTTCTGCTGACACACCAAAAATCCGGCTCTTACCTCACCGAGGCCAGGAACCTCGGTGACACGTACCTCCCGTCGACCACAGTACCTTGCACCTTACCACACTGGAGAGGTGAGAGATTCTGATGATGTCACATTACATCATTCTTATCTATGGTAATAACAGATGATATGACCGGAGAGGTAAGATATTCTGATGATGGCACATTACATCATTCTTATCTATGGTAATTACAGATGATGTGAATGGAGAGGTGAGAGATTCTGATGATGGCACATTACATCATTCTTATCTATGGTAATAACAGATGATATGACTGGAGAGGTGAGAGATTCTGATGATGTCACATTACATCATTCTTATCTATGGTAATAACAGATGATATGACCGGAGAGGTGAGAGATTCTGATGATGTCACATTACATCATTCTTATCTATGGTAATAACAGATGATATGACCGGAGAGGTGAGAGATTCTGATGATGTCACATTACATCATTCTTATCTATGGTAATAACAGATGATATGACCGGAGAGGTGAGAGATTCTGATGATGTCACATTACATCATTCTTATCTATGGTAATAACAGATGATAGGACCGGAGAGGTGAGAGATTCTGATGATGTCACATTACATCATTCTTATCTATGGTAATAACAGATGATATAACCGGAAAGGTGAGAGATTCTGATGATGTCACATTACATCATTCTTATCTATGGTAATAACAGAAGGACATGGCTGTAGAGGTGATGGACTCTGGAAATGTCAGTAGTGATAGTTATGGCTGTGTCTCCCCATACCCAGGATTACACAGTGGTGAAGAAGACCTCTAGTGAGCGCTGTCAGGCCCCTGTGTCTGAAAGATGGGGGAGAACCCTGAGCCCAATCACGGGACCTCCACCTCACCCCCTGATACATGAGGAGATCAATGCACAGAAGATCCTAGAACTCACCCACAAGATGATGGAGCTGCTGACTGGAGAGGTGACACTGCTGGGAATGCTGGGACATTATACAGTAACAACACTGGAGGGGTCTGGGTGATGACTGTGTCATTGTGTTGTCAGGTTCCTATAAGGTGTCAGGATGTCACTGTCTATTTCTCCATGGAGGAGTGGGAGTATGTAGAAGGACACAAGGATCTGTATGAAGATGTCATGATGGAGGACCACCAGCCCCTCACATCACCAGGTAATAGACAGGACTAAATACAAATATGTTTTAATTATCTGTATGTAAAGAATAAATTCAGTCACTGTATGTGTCTCCTACAGGGAGATCCAGTAAGAGAAGAACACCAGAGAGATGTCCCAGTCCTCTTCTTCTTCCACAGGATCATCAGGTAGATGGAGATATTCTTCTATGATCTGTAGAAGGCTGTGAAGTCCTTGTGTTCAGTCTTGTCTTTTCCCGTAATATTTTATGTTTTATATATGTGTAATGCAAAATGGTGAGATGATGGGAATAAAAATGCCTGGAACCGCCTTAAATGTTCCGGTGATGGATACTGGCAGCAGGAATAAGAAACCAACTGGATGAATTTATTCCTTTCTTTTCCTCCAATTTTCCTGAGACAAATATCACTAAAGGCCAACTTCCTCCCCTAAAACAACTCGATGCATATTTAGCCCAATACATACAGTATGTGAATGAGGATCTCGTCATTGAGCCATCATCTAATATCTCTGTTCTGGTTCAGGAGATCTACAGCCATTTTGCTCAGATAAATGGTGCTGTCATGTTATTTTTGATCGTTATGATAGTGTCTATGATTGACGCTGATAATTATATTGTTTGTTTTGCAGCTTTTGAATGCGGATAAAGATGTGAACAATAGTAATTCTACAGAGACATATGTGAGGGGTGATGACCAGAGTAAGGAAGAAATTCCTACAGAGACATATGTGAGAGGTGATGACCAGTGTAAGGAGGAAATTCTTACAGAGACATATGTGAGAGGTGATGACCAGTGTAAGGAGGAATTTCCTACTGATAACCACCCAGGTGAGTAGAAACCATTAAACAGAGAAGGGAAGACTCACAGATTCTACTTATTCACTGGCAGGAAGTTTTATTTTTCTTTAAGCTCTGTCGTATCAGATTTTCCTGCTGTATTCTTATTCAGCCAAAATACATATTAAATACGTACAAAAATATGAGACTGTTACAGGTGAAAACACATGCTGTTAAAGTAAAATGCGCCTCTGTGAAGAAGGCCGATTTTATTTATCTGCTGTCAGTACTGATGAGGGAAAAGCATTTGCCTAATCTTGGAACAAATATTTAGTCCTATTAGACTGGGAGGTGAGGAAGGACTCCACCCGACCTTTCCAAACTTGTGCTTTTGTCCGTTTTCACCCTGGGTTCAGACCTGAGCATTCTTAAAATGCGCGTTTTAGTCGCGCGTATTTCAGTGCGTTTTTGCCAATAGGAAACGCGCGTCGTATGCGCGTTCTTGTGATTGACTACTGTGGTGTCAATCACAAAACGCGCGACAAACGCCCCAAAAAAAGCTCAAGTACTTGTTTATGCGTATGGCGTTTTACAGCGCGTTCGTACGCGCTGTAAAACGCTCAGGTGAGAACCATGCCCATAGGGAAACATGGGTTTTCGCCTGTTGAGCGTTTTACAGCTCGTAGGAACGCGCTGTAAAACGCTCAGGTGTGAACCCAGGGTCAGACGAGTGTATTCTGGCTCAGGATCCTGATGATATACCATCAGTATTGTCATCAGGATTGCTTCAAGATTTAATCAGGAAAACTTGGACATGCTATGGATTTCAAATACTGACAGAAATTATACACCCATGTGAATAGCTCTATTATTAATATTAGCTGCGGATTCCGGAACATAAAATCCAGACTATATACGCATTGCAAATACAGTTATTTCTACAGTTTGTTACTGTGCCTTTAAATTGTTTGTTTTACTGTAATGTGCATCTATTCAGTAGAGCCTGAGATTTTTATGACTTATGTCCACTGCTATCCTGCCACCTAGTGTCCAGGCTGTGTGTTATGGCATTGTGTATATACAGCAGGATATTGACCCTTCAGTGAGGGTCCTTGAGACAGAAGCGAGCAGGATCCTGTACAGATGCTGGTTTCAACACAGAAGTGGAAAACTGCAATAGAACAGTCTGGTGGCCTAACACCATGATCTACTGGCCTTGCTGTGAGGTCTATTGTTAGATTGTGATCTGTTTTGCCATCATTGTCTTATAGGGAATGTGTCATCAGAAAATGACCTATTTAGAGATGAGCAAATCATTTCTGTACCAATTTGATGAATGTTAGTGGTGAAATCCATGGGGGTGGAAGAAGATGGAGGATCACATAACATTTGGAGGAAGTGGGGGGTGGCTTGCTCTATTTGGCTCCAAGACTGACAGCCTGGATCATACAATCAAGGGGCAGGTAGCTATTTAGGGCTTATGCATACGAACGCACACGGCACCATTTCACAGATTCTGACCCATTCATTTGAATTGGTCCACAATACGAAATATACAGTGCGGAGCCACAGAGTGGAAGGCCTCGGAAGCACTACGGGATCCCATGCATAGTCGTGGTGATAGTAGTGGCACTTGTAGCCATGGTGATGACGGTAGGGGCAATCATAGCGACAGTGGCTCTTGGGGCAAATACAGAGGAAGGAATTGGAAGAGGAGCCATGAAGCCCACAATGAAATATCACAGTCTGAATAAAGTGACGTAGAGGGTAAGGATGATGGTGATTGTGGGTTGTACAGGACCTGGGAGACGGATCAGGGTGCTGAGAAGGAGAGTGGTGGCAGTGGCAGCAATAAAAAGCAGAGGCAACGTACAGCCAGAACACACAAAAAACTGCAAAGTGCAGATATGTTTCTATTATGGTCAGCCCAGGAATTGGTGATGCCACTGATACTGTGGGTGCAGAATCAAAACTTGCCAGAACAAAGCCAAGATTGTCTGCTGCTAGCCCTGTATCGAGTATGTCTCATCTGACAGTTGTTTTCTACAGTGCTGGAAGAAAAAAGAATTACCATGTGCTAGATGTGTAGGATTAAAATAAGCCATGGGCGTTCATATAGAAACATATGCGCCACAGCTCTATAGCAGCACATGAAGTTACTGGTGGTGCCGTCGCTGGCATATCACTTCATGGATTTTGCTGCTTTTAGGGAGCTGATGGCGGGCACTCAGCCATTCAGGAAGATACCTAGCCGTCATTACTTCTGGAAAAAACTATCCCTGCCTTGTGCTGTCACGTTGTCGAGAACTGGGCTGCTCCTTATAATTTTTTAGGAAGTACAACTTGTCCCACAAAAAACAAACCCTCATATAGCTATGTGAATGGGGAAAATAAAAAAAGTTATGGCTTTGGGAAGGCTGGGAGTAAAAAACAAAAAAAAAATGGAAAATGACCCTGTTATTAAGGGATTAATATGCATAATTACATGGGAAAATAAAATATATATATATTGAACTTAAAAGTGTATTTTAAACAATGGCATTTTCTGATGAACCATACCCTCTAGGTTGGCTATATACTTAATTCAAGGGGTTCTGTAGCTTTTTATTACTGATGATCTATCCTTTGGGTAGCCCATCAGCATCTGATCAGTGGAGGTCTGACTCCCAGGACCACTGCCGATTAGCTGTTTGAGACGACAGGAGCTCAGCCCCGTTCACTTCAATGGGGCTGAGCAGCGCCAGGCCACTGATAGTAGTTGTGATGTCACTGGGCTGTGGGAAACAACAAGAAGGCTGCATCGTGACTGCTAGCACCACTGCCTTCTCAAACAGCCGATCAGATGCTTATAATCTATCCAAAGGATAGCTAATCAGTAATAAAAAGCTACAGAACCCTATTAAGAAAGTTTATTTGGCAGACAGCTATTTGTATCCCTCCCATTCATATGCCTAATCGGCTTGGCCAAACTCGGCCAGCAGGGAGCAGGGAGACACCTCCGAAGGCGGTTTATCTCCGCAAGAACAAAAATTTGAACATGATAAAATCTGACTGCCGGTTCCTTCCACACATTAAAGGGTAGGCAGGTCCAGCAATTCACTAGTTACATATCTTGCAATTTGTATGAAATTCTTAATATAAAAATTGTAGAAAATATCTAGGGTACTGGTACAGGGTCCTCTCTCTTCTTGTACCAGTTTGTAACTTATCTTGTTCATGCTTATTGTACTTGTTTTGTATCATGTATGTGTACTCCCCTTTTTATATGTACAGCACCATGGAAGGAATGGAGCAATAATTATTTAATTTTCGTGGTTATAGTATTTAAAAATAATCCAGTTTTTATTTTTGGCAGATGACTGTATCGGGAGCTCAGAGGGACATCTGATCTCTTCAGCTTTTAAAGCAAATGGTCATGGTCTCGCACAAGACACATATGAAGAGCATGCCGTTATCTCGGATATACCCTCAGCTCTTCACAGCCAAAATCGCTCATCTGATCCATTTAAACATCTTTTATCTTCTGATTCATCACAGACTGTAAAGCAGAATAAAAGTCACAAAATGGATGTTAAACATCAAAGAACGTACACAGGGAAGAAGACAATGTCATGTTCAGAATGTGGAAAATGTTTTACTTGGAAATCACAACTTATTGAACATCAACGAACTCACACAGCGGAGACGCCATTTTCATGCCAAGAATGTGGGAAATACTTCAAAAGAAAAGCACATGTTGTTAAACATCGGAGAAGTCACAAAGGGGCAAAGCCATTTTCATGTTCAGAATGTGGAAAATGTTTTACTTGTAGATCAAAATTTGTTGAACATAAACAAACTCACATAGGAGATACATCTTTCTCATGTTCTGAATGTGGAAAATGTTTTACTTGGAAATCAAAACTTGTTGCACATCTAAGAGCACACACAGGAGAGACGCCATTTTCATGCCAAGAATGCGGGAAAAGCTTCATGAGAAAAGCTCATCTTGTTGAACACCAGAGAATACACACAGGGCAGAGGCCATTTTCATGCCAAGAATGTGGGAAATGCTTCACAAGAAAAGGAAATCTTGTTAAACATCAGCTAACTCACACAGGGGAGAAGCCATTTTCATGTTCAGAATGTGGAAAATGTTTTACTAGGAAGTCAGATTGTGTTGACCATCAACGAACCCACACAGGGGAGACACCATTTTCATGTTCAGAATGTGGGAAATGTTTTACTTGGAAATCGCAACTTTTTAACCATAAAAAATGTCACACAGGGGAGAGACCATTTTCGTGTCCAGAATGTGGGAAATGCTTTTCACACAAAACAACATTTTTTGTACATCGAAGAACTCACATAGAAGAAAAGCCATTTTCATGTTCATAATGTGGGAAATGTTTTACTTAGAAACCACAGGGGAGGTGCCATTTTCAAATTACGAATTTTCATGTTACGAATGTGAAATATTTCTGAAGAAAAGCAAATCTTATTGAACATCTGAAATTCACACAGGAAAGAAGCCATTTTCATGTCAAAAATGTCGGAAATTTTATGGCAATAGATCAAACCTTGTTAGACACCAAAGAACTCACAGAAGGGGAAAAGCCATTTTCATGCCAAGAATCTGGGTAATGTTTTACCCATAAATCGCTTTGTGTTCAGCATCAGAATTTACACAGAGGCGAAGCCATTTTCATGGAGTGTATGTGAAAAGTGTTTAACCCAAAAGTCTAATTTCATTTCATGGAATTCACATTAGAAAAACAGTTCATGTCCAGAATGTAGGAAATGTTTAAGCAACAAATCATCAAAAACTCACTCAAGATAGTAGTCATTTTTACCCCTTCTCTCACCTTGACATAACTGTATAAGGGGTGAGGATTAACTTCCTATATGCTACTTAGTGATAGTGGGCACAGCAGTTGTGCTGGTGCCATAAGCACAATATATAGCCAGGCTCCATTCCTGGCGTTTAACTCATTTAGATGCCACAGTCAATAGTAGAAACCGCATAAAAGCAGGTAAGCAGATGGAGGCGGCTCAGTCTCACACTTGTGGTTGTTATGGTAGCCATAGGACTAATGATGGCCTCCAAGTTTGTGAAGTACAGAAAACTAATTAGAGCTTACCTAGGGACCCCCACTGATTAGCTGTTAGAAGAGGCTTTCAGTGCCTCGACCTCTTCCCAGACTAGTGACATTACTGTATATAGGTCACATGGCTTAGTTTCAGCTCAGCCCCATTCAATGAGGCTGAGCTGCATTACCAAACACTGTCACTATTCGATACATAGCACTGTCATTGGAAAAGTTGCTGGGAGTCTTAATACTGCTGGGAGACTTATGGGGTCATTTATCAAAACTGGTGTAAAGTAGAACTGGCTTAGTAGTCCATAGCAACCAATCAGATTCCACCTTTCATTTTTGACAGCTCCTTTGGAAAATTAAAGGTGGACTCTGATTGGTTGCTATGGGCAACTAAGACAGTTCTACTTTACACTAGTTTGATAAATGACCCCATTAGTACTTAAAGTATTTTTATTTTTTAATTATGAAGGTGGTAAATTATATATATATATTACAGTTGAAACTAGAAAAATTAGAATATCGTGTAAAAGTTCATTTATTTCAGTAATGCATAATTAAATAATACTTAAAAGAAGTTGCATTAATGCAGCTTAAATTAAGAATATTGTGAAAAGATTTAATATTCTAGGCTCAAAATGTCACACTCTAGTCAGTTAATTAATCCATACCCCCTGAGCAAAGGGTACCTGTGATTGTGACTTTGGGGTTTTTATAAGCTGTAAGCCATAATAATCCAAATTATAACAAATACAGGCTTGAAATATCTCGCTTTGCATGTAATGAGTCTATCTCCTATATTAGTTTCACCTTTTAAGTTGCATTACTGAAATAAATGAACTTTGCACGATATTGTAATTTTTAGAGTTTCACGTGTGTATGTATGTGTGTGTGTGTGTGTGTGTGTGTGTGTATATATATATATATATATATAAATTTGGGTTTACCCTTAGCTAAAAAATACCAACTAATGAAGCAATACCAACTTGTATGAGGATTCTTTGAGTTTTATGTTCTTTGCGAAGAGCCAGATCTTGTCTTCGAAAATTTAGGCCCTGCTCTTGCGATAAGTGAATTTCTTTATGCGAGTAAAGGCCTGAAGCAAACAAGTCTTGGTTTCTTACCAAGTCTGGGTGAAGCTATTGATAGCAGAATAAGCCACAGTAGCTAGTTAGCTACAGACAGGAAGATCTGGATTCATGGCAATATAAAATAAAGAAAGGGCTTTTACTGGAAGATTCACTGGAATGGTTGTATAAGAATTCTGCCCAGAGTAGTAAAGTAGCTCAGTCATTATGTTTATGCTAAAGTAAAGTTTTTCAGATAATTGACCAGGATCTAATACGTTCCAATTGACTATTGGATTGCGGATGGTAGGCTGACAAAAAGTCAATTTTAGAATCCAATAGCTTGCAGGTGGCCTCCAAAAATTTAGATCAATCACACACCATGTGTAAGGGTTACCCACGTAACAGTAAAATGTGTTCCACAAACAACTTGGCCAGTTGACTTGCAGATGGAAGACCTGGCAGACGAATGGAGTAAGACATATTTGAGAACCAATCAGCTACCACCCAGATTACCAGGAAGGCAGATCAGTAATAAAATCCATGGTGATATACTGCTATGGGGTATAATAGACCAGCAGGTTTTTCTTTGAAGTCTTTTAAAGCAGGAAGCAACAAAGTCTTGCACGTCGTTAGATAATGTAGGCCACCAGTAATCATATTTGCGGTCTTGAGGAGACCAAGATGGTAGGTAATTTTGGAATGATGACTTCCCAGGTCAGGTCATAATTTCTCTTGGACATGAGAACAAACAGGAGCAACAGAAACGATCAAAAGAACGGGAAAGAGCATCCGCTTTGATATTTTGTCAGCCTGATGGAAATGCAGAATGAATCTGAAGCATGAGAAAAACAAAGATCACAAAGAATTGCAAAGGTTGAAATACTATGCTGTCTGGAAACAAGGTAAATTCGTGTGGTCAGTGTAAATTATGATGGCATAACAAACCCCTTCTGTCATTCTTTCAAAGCCAACTTGATTGCAAGCAACTGCCTGTTCCTGTAGAGTAGTTCCTATCTTCTGCAGAGAAGGCCTTAGAGAAGAAACCACAAGAGTGCATCTTTCAACGGAAACTTTTTGGAATAAGAATGGCTCCAGCTCCAACCTCCTAAATAAATGGCTCTGTCACATCCGGACAATGAAGATTAGACTCAGAGGAGAAGGCTTACTTGAGGGACTAGAAAACCGATTCAGCCTTATTCTTATTTTACCCTCTGTGTTATCTTTTCTGTGTGTGTGTGTGTGTGTGTGTGTATATATATTTTCTGATATTTTAAAGAATTTATTTGCAATTTATGTTGGAAATTAAGTATTTGGTCAAAAACAAAAGTTCATCTCAATACCTTGTTATATACACTTTGTTGGCAATGACAGAGGTCAAACGTTTTATGTCTTTACAAGGTTTTCACATACTGTTGCTGGTATTTTGGCCCATTCCTCCATGCAGGTCTCCTCTAGAGCAGTGATGTTTTGGGGCTGTCACTGGGCAACACAGACTTTCAACTCCCTCCAATGGTTTTCTATGGGGTTGAGATCTGAAGACTGGCTAGGCCACTCCAGAACCTTGAAATGCTTCTTACGAAGCAACTCCTTTGTTGCCCGGGCGGTGTGTTTGGGATCATTATCATGCTGAAAGACCCAGCCACGTTTCATCTTCAATGATTTGCTGATGGAAGGAGGTTTTCACTCAAAATGTTACGATACATGGCCCCATTCATTCTTTCCTTTTACACGGATCAGTCGTCCTGGTCCCTTTGCAGAAAAACAGCCCCAAAGCATGATGTTTCCACCCGCATGCTTCACAGTAGGTATGGTGTTCTTTGGATGCAACTCAGCATTCTTTCTCCTCCAAACATAATGAGTTGAGTTTTTACCAAAAAGTTCTACTTTGGTTTCATTTGACCATATGACATTCTCCCAATCCTCTTCTAGATCATCCAAATGCTCTCTAGCAAACCTCAGATGGGCCCGGACATGTACTAAATTAAGCAGGGGGACATGTCTGGCACTGCAGGATTTGTGTCCCTGTCGGCGTAGTGTGTTACTGATGGTAGCCTTTCTTACTTTTGTCCTAGCTCTCTGCAGGTCATTCACTAGGTCCCCCTGTGTGGTTCTGGGATTTTTGCTCACTTTTCTTGTGATCATTTGGACCCCACAGGGTGAGATCTTGCGTGGAGCCTTAGATCAAGGGAGATTATCAGTGGTCTTGTATGTCTTCCATTTTCTAATAATTGCTCCCACAGTTGATTTCTTCACACCAAGCTGATTGCCTATTGCAGAGTCAGTCTTCCCAGCCTGGTGCAGGTTTACAATTTTGTTTCTGGTGTCTTTCGACAGCTCTTTGGTCTTGGCCATAGTGGAGTTTGGAGTGTGACTGTTTGAGGTTGTGGACAGGTGTCTTTTATACTGATAACAAGTTCAAACAGGTGCCATTAATACAGGTAACAAGTGGAGGACAGAGGAGCTTCTTAAAGAAGAAGTTACAGGTCTGTACTTATTTTACCGAGGAATTTACCTATTAATTCATTACAAATCCTACAATGTGATTTCCTGGATTCTTTCCCCCCATCCTGTCTCTCATAGTTGAGGTATACTTATGATGAAAATTACAGGCCTCTCTCATCTTTTTAAGTGAGAGAACTTGCACAATTGGTGGCTAAATACTTTTTTGCCCCACTGTATATACATACATACAGTATCTCACAAAAATGAGTATACCCCTAACATTTTAGTAAATATTTTTTTAAATCTTTCAATGGGATGACACTTTGATACAATTAGTGTGCCCTCAAAATAACTCTACGCACAGCCATTAATTTCTAAACCACTGGCAACAAAAGTGAGTACACCCCCAAGTAATAATGGACAAATTCTGCCCAAAGTGTCAATATTTTGTGTGGCCACCGTTTTTTTCCAGCACTGCCTTAACGCTTTTGGGCATTGAGTTCACTAGAGTCTCACAGGTTGCCAGTGGAATCATCTTTCACCCCTCTATGATGACATCATAGAGCTGGTGGATGTTAGAGACCTTGCGCTCCTCCACCTACTGTTTGAGTGTTTGAGGATGCCCCAAAAATTCTCAATAGGGTTTAGGTCTAGAGACATGCTTGGCAAGTCCAGCACCTTTACCCTCAGTTTCTTTAGCAAGGCAGTAGTTGTAGTCTTGATGTGTGTTTGAGGTCGTTATCATCTTGGAATACTGCCCTGCAGTCCTAGTTGTTGAAGGGAGGGGATCATGCTCTGCTTCAGTATGTCACAGCACATGTTGGCATTAATGGTTCCCTCAATGAATTGTAGCTCCCCACAGCTGGCAGCACTCATGCAGCCTCAAACCATGACACTTCTACCACCATGCTTGACTCTAGGCAAGACACACTTGTCTTTATACTCCTCGCCTGGTTGCTGCTACACACGCTTGACACCATCTGAACCAAATAAGTTTATCTTGGTCTCCTCAGACCATAGGACATGGCTCCAGTAATCCATGTCCTTAGTCTGCTTGTCTTCAGCAAACTGTTTGCAGACTTTCTTTTTTCATACTCTTTTTAGAAGAGGCTTCCTTCTGGGATGACAGCCAGGCAGACCAATTTGATGCAGTGTGCGGTGTATGGTCTGAGCACTGAGAGGATGACCCCCCCACCCTTGTTACCTCTGCAGCAATGCTGGCAGCACTCATACAACCTCTGGATATGACGCTGAGCATGTGCAGTTAACTTCTTTGGTCGACCATGGCGAGGCCTGTTCTGAGTGGAACTTGTCTTCTGAAACCACTGTATGGTCTTGGCCACCGTGCTGCAGCACAGTCTCAGTGTGTTGGCAATTTTATTATAGCCTCGGCCACCTTTTATGTAGAGCAACAATTCTTTTTTCATATCCTCAGAGAGTCCTTTGCCATAAGGTGCCATGTTGAACTTCCAAAGACCATTATGAGAGAGTGTGAGAGCGATAACACCAAATCTAACACACCTGAGACCTTAATTGGGTATATATATAAATAGCTAATTGGGCACAATTTGGCCTGTTTCACTTAGGGTACACTCACTTTTGTTGCCAGTGTTTAAGACCTTAATGGCGGTGTGTCGAGTTATTTCGAGGGCACACCAAATATACACTGTTATACAAGCTTTACACTGACTATACATTTTAGAATAAAATATTTTAAAAAATGTGAGGCGTGTGCGGGGTGTGCTTACTTTTGTGGAGATACTGGTGTGTATGTCTATGTGTGAGTGCGTGTGTGTGTGTGTGTGTATATATATATATATATATATATATATATATATATATATATATATATACACACATATAAAATGTCTGTTACCATAGAGTATTAAATTTTTATGCATCTAAGCCGTGTCAAGGCAATTTTATTTCCGAATCTCAAGCAAGTTCCCCAGTGGACAATTTGGGATCTGTTGATCAACTAGTCCATAATTCACCCAGTCATGGACACTACAAACCCACTACATCTTATCTCCTAATAACCTAGGCTGAAAAATGTTAAAAGCACTAGAAAAGTAAAAAAACATAATTTTTACAACTTCCTTTCCAAAGAAAAGTATATTCTTTGCATAAATAACTACATCTTCCACTCAAATCTTACTTTTATTAGCAAAGTGAAGTGGATCTAAAAATGCACAACAATATTTTCAGCACCTTAATAACTTATGATGGTAAAGAGGAATTCCGGTTAGAGAAGGTTTTTCCCTAGGGGATATTAGATCGATGGGGTTCCTAATGCTGAGGACGGGGGCTCCGTACCTGTTCTCCTAAAATGGACAGAGGGGCTGATCAGAAATGCATGCTGCCACTCCATTCATTTCTATGTGGGCACTGGAGATAGCCAAGTACAACACTGTGGCTAGGGGATAGCTTTCTGTAACTGGAATACCTCTTTAATACAGTAGGCCAATCAAGTTAGCTGGTCTTCTCATTTTAGGCACCATAACTGCACATGGTTTCTTCCACAACACTGGCACGATCTGAGAACAAAAGAGATGGATTCCCACACAAGTGACCCACACAGACCTTTAACACCTGTGGCACAATGCCATGTGGCTCCACAGACTTCACTAACTGATTTTGCACCATCTCAGCAGCCACTGTTACATGCAAATTATATATTCTCTTATCACATCCCACCACCTCTTGCTGTTTTTAAAAAAAAAATTAAACTACACTGCTTTCTTCCAAAAACGTATCTATCCTAAGACTACATTCACATGACAATGAAAAACATCCGCCGGATGGCCTTCGTAACTGCTGTCACGTGGCCATTCTTAGAACCAGTTGAAGTAGTCAATGGAGCCATTCACGTGGTGATTTTTTAATGGCCAGTGAACAATTGCTGTAAAAAAAATAGGATGTCCTATTTTTTGGCTATTTTCATGGCCAGATGGACCCCGTGAGTGCATTCTGCTACCAGTTGTTAAAAATGGGTAAATTAGTGAAAAGTCGCCTTTTAGAGGTCTAAAAAAATGAATTACCACATCTACTTGCATGCACAGGGACATTCGCTCCTCACTTAATGCAGAAGGACTTGTGCACCCAGTGTGATGACGTCCCCTTGCACTACCAGGGGGCAATAATGGGGGCATTATTAGTACTCTGAGCCTCTAAAGGGGGTATTCGTAATACTGGTGGGGCACTATGGGGGCCATGTGATGTCCAGGGGGCATTATGTACATTGTGAGGGTGCTGCGGGGTTTGGGATACTAAAAAAAGAAAAGTCAATGAAATTTACCTGTTTTTAATAGTTGATTTTTATTATAGTTGAAGGAGCAGAAGTGGCATCTTGGTGTTCTTCTGCGCTGGAAAGAGAAGGCTGAACCTGAATCCAAGAAGGTCTGTTCAATGAACTGTATGTCACTGGAAGAAAGGACCATAGGTGTACAGGTGCATCTCAATAAATTAGAATATCATCAAAAAGTTAATTTCTTTCAGTAATTCAATTCAGCTCATCTACAGTATTCTATAGATTCATTGCACACAGAGGGATCTAATTCAAGCGTTCATTTATTTTAATGTTGGCGATTATGTCTTACAGCTAATGAAAACTCAAAAGTTAGTTTTAGGAATATGCGAATCGACTTCGGATTAAAACATCTAAGGTCGATTGGCATAAAACTCCGTACAGCATTAGAATGTATTGGCTCCGATGAGCCAAAGTTATTACTTTAAATTAATTTATACTGTAAAAAAAAAAATTCCCGAACTCGGGTTCGGTTCCAAGGGATACCTTGGAATGACTTCAGCACATCGGAGCCAATACATTCTAATACTGTACGGAGCTCCTGTTCTGTACAGTATTAGAATTAAGTTTTATGCGAATCGACTTCGGTTGTTTCATCCGAAGTCGATTCGCTCATCCCTAGTTAGTATCTGAGAGAATTAAAATATTATATGACCAATTTAAAAAAAAGTTTTTTAATACAGAAATGTTGGCCTACCAAAAAGTTTGTACAGTATATGTACTCTACTTGATTGGGGCTAATTTTGCATTAATTGCTTCATCAGTGTGGCGTGGCACTGCTAAGGTTTTATTGAAACCTAGGTTGCTTTGATAGCCACCTTTAGCTCGTCTGCATTGTTGGCTCTGGTGTCGCTCATAGATTCAGTATTTGGTTTAGGTCAGGTGAGTTTGCTGGCCAATCAGGTATTGGTACTTTTGGCAGTGTGGGCAGGTGCCAAGTCCTGCTGGAAAATGAAATTAGCATCTCCATAAAGCTTGTCTGCCGAGGGAAGCATGAATACTCTAAGATTTCTGGGTAGACGGCTGTACTGACTTGATACAACACAGTGGACCAACACCAGCAGATGACATGGCTCCTCAAACTATCACTGACTATGGAAACTTCATATCGGACTTCAAGCAACTCTTTCCCCAGACTCTGGAACTTTGATTTCCAAATTAAATACAAAATTTTCTTTCATATGAAAACAGGACTTTGGACCACTGAGCAACAGTCCAGTGCTTTTTCTCCTTAGCCCAGTTAAGATGCTTCTGGCGTCGTCTCTGGGTTATGACTGGCTTGACACAAGGAATGTGACAGTTGTAGCCCATGTCCTGAATATGTCTGTGTGTGGTGGCTCTTGAAACTTTGACTCCAACCACAGTCCACTCCTTGTGAATCTCCCCCAAATTCTTGATTAGCCTTTTCTGGGCAATGATTTCAAGGCTGCGGTCATCCCTGTTGCTTGTGCACTTTTTTTTTTCCCTCACCTTTCTCTCAACCTTCCATTAATATGTTTGGATACAGCAGTCAGTGAACAGGCAGCTTCTTTAGGCTTACCCTTGTGGAGGATGTCAACGACTGTCTTTTGGACAACATATAAAAAATATCACATATCAAATACCTTCCCTCCTCCCTCCCCTATCCTTATATCCCTATCTCCTCGAATAACTTTTTTTCTTAATATTTTCTCTGCCTCTCGGCTCTTTGCCACTCTCCTACAATCTTGCCATAAAGAAAAATGTATATATCATCTGCTCGTTGACCTTTTCTGATCCCTGTAGGAGGTCCAAAATACACAGGGGTAGTGAAAGTTTCAATTTGTGCTTATAAATATCCCCAATCATATCAGAAAAATTCAACCAAAATGGTTGAATCTTTGGACATCGCCTCCACATGTGTGTGATGTCCACCTTCTCGGAGTCAAATCTAGGCAGGTTGCGGGGGTATTAGTGGATATTTTATGAAGCCATTTAGGAGTCACATACAGTTGCTGTATGTGCAAAGGGTGCCTCCCTCTAGGGCCCTTTATAACGCGACCCAGATGTCAGAATGCCAAGTGGTATAGTGCGGCCTACAATTTCTCTTTATGTGTGTCACGGTGCTCCTACCTGGATATATGCTGGACCTCAGGCTTTGGCTCTGAAGCAATAAATTGGGGGAAAAACTGAGGGATTTGAAAGAAAGATTGAGTCCTTGTAGACCTTGTATGTAGTTGAACAGCAGCTTTACTTGAATAAATGTTCATCAGAAACCATCTTCAAGCTTTATCTTGGTCCCAGCAGGCTTTAGCATTAAAACTGGCAGGAAAACTCGCCTCTACTACATCTGTTTCTTCTCTGGCTCTGCTGTACTGACAGGCTGACTGTATAATCTTAGCTTCTGCTGTACTTCTCTTTGTATGGTTTGTCTCTAGGTTATGCCAGGGAACTAGGCTCCTGGCTTCTGAGGCTTTAAGGGTTCTGCCTCCATGACCAGCAGAGCTGAGGGTGCTGTGACTGGCTTGGGCACATCCAGCAGAGATGTGCCCTGCACCTGCTTCCCCTAGCTGGGGGGTAAGATAGACTGACTCTCACTGGTTCCCACCCTTCCTGCAGGAAGTGGTAGTCGCCCACCTCTCCACAGAGGGGGGTTAGAATGGAATGAACTGTAACTATAGCTCTGCCATGTTTGCTGCCACCTGCTGGGGAACCAGGCACATTACATGTGAACATAATAGTTGCAAACATTGGAAATGAGCACTGTATAGGACGTGAACAAAATACATCAGATGACATTATATTAGCCCATTAGAGATAGTAACAGGGTGCAGAAGTGGTAATGCCACTCTGGGGCGTTACATTTGTGACTCCTAGATGTGTAACCCTATATGAGGGATTATATCAATAATCAACGTTTAACCCAGTCTATGCTAATACTCTTCTGTTATGGGGCCTATATCTCTTTCCCAACTATCCTTACTGCTACACCACAATTCTATACTTATTATTTCCCTGAACCTGCTATATAACAGTGAAATAAGCTTAAGTTTACCCTTCCATCCCAAAATAAAATTCATCACCTCATGTGAAACTAACTTCACATATTTTCTATTTTTAATTGCCTCAACAATTGAGCACAATTGATTATACCTAAATAAAAAACCATATCCTTTACTTGACCTAAATCCCTAAATAACTCAGCCCTTAATTTTCTAATTCCCCATCTTGCATAAACGTTCCTTTAGCAATCCAATATTTATCTTCCCCTGTGAAACCATAACACGGTGACCCCTATTGCTCCCTATAAATCCAAATGCTTCTTGATTCTTATTCCAGTCTGTCCTTATATGTATACATATGTGTCTCCAGTAGGCCTACAACATCTGGGAGATACTTCCCAATTATTCTGAACACGAAAAAATTTGGACCCCATACCTTTCTAGACCAATCCTTTGGATATTGAGAGCTGAGGAACAAGGGAAGAAGAAGAGACACCAAAAAAAAAAACACCTTTGAATAAAAATATATTATTCCTGCTTTCCTATGACCTATCACCCCTTCTCTAAACCCCCACTTAGTTTACCGATCCCATCTAAGTAAGATCATAGACACCCGATGTCTCTACGTGGACTTCGCTCTCCTGCCCATTTATAAAAACAAGTATTTTTTTTAACTACCTTAGTTCCCTGCCCTTATAGTCCCTCAGACTCAAGCCATTTATTAAGATCCTGTGCCAATAAATAAAATAAAGACTTATCCTTATAGATCACTCTTAATTTAGCTGGATATAAAAGAGAATAATTGATTTCTGTTCGGTGAAGCCTCCCCTTTACCATCAGAAACTTTTCTCTTTCCTTTTGCGTTGGGTCCGGACGATCAGACACTTTAGAGTCCTTATGAATTTTACGCATACTTTTCCAGCTCACCTCCCTGGTCTTTATTTCTCTCGTGTTCTGATGCCTTGGGTGAGTCCCAGGTACAGCAACGCAAAACGAAGAAAAACGGCTTCAGAATGAGATGAAAATCCTCTTAAAACTTCTCCTTTATTGCAATATATAACAGCAGACACATCCACATTGTATGCAGTGATCGTTAACGCGTTTCAGACATTTCGTCCTTAGTCGTAACTTTAGACTCCTTAATCTCCACTGTGTCCATAGATCTTATCTTGCCCGTAATCGCGTCTCTATCTTTAAATCACATAATTTTTGCGATAACGGTCCGGGGGTTATTACCAATCGCGGGCATTCTATGCGCTCTCTTGACAGTAAATGTATCAGAGATCCAGTTTTCAATAAATGCTGTACAGTTTGCATCTTCCATTTTCCAAGTCTGATATTTTGGCGCCTATGTCTGTCTTCTAGATTGGTAACCTTTTTTGTGAGAGACACACTCTACTCTACTTTGAGAGATTTTAAGTCCTTTAATGCCCCAGAGACCAAGTCCTCCAGATCACTTATCCTCTGCTCTGCCTGAGACACCCTCTTCCCCACTTTGTTACAGTCATCTCAGATTAGGTGGACCTCCACCTTTAATTCTCCAATTTGTGCCGTGATCGTTTTCAGCACCAAATTTGACCTATTCACCGCGGTCATAATATCGGAAAGTGTTGGAGAATAAGTGTCCTCTGGTGAAGTTTGTCCCATTTCTCCTTCCAATCTCACTGCACTCTCCCTAGCACTTGCTTCACTTTTACTCTGAGAATTTGACCAAGCAAGGCCTTTATTTATTGCAGTACTTAGAGATTTCAAAATCTATCCAGTCTGTTTTCTCTATCCGGCTTAGATCTGGTTGTGTTTTGCTTGGGGAGTTGTATACCCCCAATTGTCTGTGTTCCCCCAGAGTCTTGTCCCCAAGCCTGTCCTTTTCCTCATTTTCTCTTCCCACTGTTGAGGACCTTACACCTCTGCTTAATAGAGAGCTGTTTTTTTTGTTTTCTCCTTTCCTTCAGAAATATTTCATAGATAGATCACGGTCCAGTTACTTCAATCGTGCAGAAAATAATAATAACACGTAAAAGGGTAAAAGAGAAAAAACAAGTGTAGCAGGCAGAGTTCCTACCAAACAAGAAAGAAGAAGGAGGGGAAAGGAAAGAAAGAAAACTATTTCGGCTTTTACTGAAGCTCTCACCACTCCAAAGATCCTCAAGGGGCCCAGGCAGAGCAGGAGTCCGATGGCTGTGTTGGATAGATTGCTGTTGTGGCCTTAATATACCTCTTTTTTTTTGGGGGGGATAAACATGGCAGCAGATTTCAAGTACAGCGTCCTGACTTTCAGGTGCCTCTGCTATTCCTACAACTTCCCTGTATCCCATATTTCCTCAATGTGTAGGGGCATCCCTTCTTCCATGTGCTGCAGGGAAGGAGGAAGCTGGTACAGGAGATCTACATCTCTCACCTTCTGGTCCTCACAGCATTTTTGCTGCTCACCAACTCCTCAGCCCGCTCTTATAAAGGGCAACCTCTCCAGCGTGTTCACTCCACCAACAGGTATCCTGTAGGTAGTCCCCCTCCTCTCCACGCCTGACAGCTACAAAACAGTTTTAAATCGTAGCTGGCAAATATAGTGCTCTCCCGTGACACCGCTCCTCAGGAGAAGCTATTGGAAGTTTAGAAAACCTTTGCAGGCATTTTGTGTTGATTCGCCAATTAGAGTGAGACACCATGAGTCAAGATTGAACTTTTTTACAATATTCTGATTTTCAGAGATAATGATTTTTGGGTTTTCTTTAGCTGTAAGTCATAGTGATCCACATGCTTGAAATACATCACTTTGTGTGTAATGAATCTATATACCCGTATTTTCTGGCGTATAAGATGAATGGGCATATAAGACGACACCCTACTTTTCCTGTTAAAATGTGAAGTTTGGGCTCTACTCGCCGTATAAGACTACCCCTCTTCCAACGCACAACAGATAAAAATTAAACAGAGATCCGAGCGTGAGAAAACGACTGAGAGCAGGGAGAGGGGGCTGCTTCAGGAGCGGCTGGCCAGGATGCAGCGCACGGTGGCTCAGCTAGAGGGCGCCTGTCCCTGAAGCCGGAGAAGGACAGAAAGAGGACCTTTCACTGGTCCAACGATTGTTAGATAATGATATGTATGTGTAGAGCAGCGCCCAAGGATAATAGTAAGTGTAGGGAGATCCCTGGGCGCCGCTCTACACATACATATCATTATCTAACAATCGTTGGACCAGTGAAAGATCCTCTTAAGTTTCAGCACGCAGTATGCCGGCGTATAAGACGACCCCCGACTTTTGAGAAGATTTTCATGTGTTAAAAAGTAGTCTTATATGCCAGAAAATACAGTAATGTATGAGTTTTACTTTTTGAATTACCAAAATAATGACCTTTTCAATAATATTCCAATTTGAGTTGCACCTGTAGTTTATTCTGGAGAGAATCTCCTGATAACTACAGTAGAATGGACAACTCTTCACACTGTGACTCTTGCCACCACGGTAAAGACATATGTTATTGCTGCAGCTATGCTGGCACTCCTCCTCCGACAGCTTGACTCTACCCAGTTGCATGGGCTCCTCTGAAGAGGTAAAGAAAAAGGAAGCAAGGACATCTAGAAGAAAGTTGCTAATAATGGTGTTCTCCTCTCCCAGGAAATCAGACCAATACATGTGGACAATGTGAATCGCCTAGGGTAGCTATAAGATCTAAAACTGCTGATTCATCCTTAATACAACCTGACAGGCAATTCCAAAAAGCAGCCACCACGGCCTTATTGTTACTGGAAAACTCCCAGGAGAGGCTGTGGAACTGGATGGCACAACTGTGTGACCAAAAGATTACCTTGGCGAAGACACAATAAGGAAGATGTTGTGGAGGCCGACCATGTAGACTCCTCAAAGACTTAATGGTCAGCAAGAAATCAAGTTGATTACACGTCCGAGGTGTGACTAAGCCTACAGCTTCTAAGGACAGGAAGGCGACATTAGCCTGCTCAGTAGGGAACAGTTAATTCCAAGTGGATGGAGCCACAACAGGTCTTCGGATCCCCATCATAGCGGGGAGGCAGTTGTAGATGCAAAAAGGGACCCCCGAAGGAAGAGGCTGACTGAAGGTGCGATACAGAGTACACAGCTGTGTGTGTGTGTGTATATATATATATATAGATAGATATGAAACAGCGCAGGCTGTACATGTAATGTATACAGTGCAGAGCTGTGTGTAATGCCTCACTTACACATCAGTTTTTGGTCAGTGATTTTGTGCCAAAACCTTATTATACCTTATGTCTGTGGCAGCTCCAATCCTGGTTTTGGCTCACAATCACTGATGGAAATCATTGACCTAAGCACCGACATGTGAATGAGGCTTTATGTGTGTGGTGCAGAGCTCTGTGTGTGGAGCAGTGCAGATGTGTGTGTCTCAATAAATTTTGCTATTGGGTTTAGCAGCGTTTTAAGCTAAACCCACACCTATATCTCACCAGCAGTTTCCCCATTTACCATAATGTTAATACCGCCACCTGGTGCACACAGAGTAAAATGGTCGAGGTGTTTTCCGTCGCTGATTTTAAAAACTTCTTGACGTTACTTCTTGGAAACAGATTTGATTGTGAATTTCATAGAAGTCAATGCGGAAGCAAAGAAACTAAAATCTCCTGTAAAACCTGCACCAATTACAGATCTGCCACCACAATCCACCTGTTTTCTGCCACTGATTTTGCAGTGTGAACATAGCCTCAGGCGGCGCACACATCTCTACCACCTCACGTCACATTATCAAGAAGAATCTGAATCTCCTCAGACAGCACAGCCTGACTCCGCCCACACATGGTCACATGGTCATGACATCACCAAAGGTCCTTTCACCCACTAAGCTTCAGCATCTACAGATAAATACCTGGTCATGTGATTCCTGACTCCTCCCACACATGACTGTGACATCATCACAGGTCCTGTAAGCACAGAACAACCTCAGGGCTGCTCTGCAGGAGGAGGTAAGTGTCTGCTCACAGTCATGTAAGGATTGGGGTACACGGTGATAGAGGGGGTCGCCCGGAGGTCAGTATTGCGCTCTTCCAGTCCACATATCATTTGTTCACTTTTTCACCATACAATACATTGAACAGTTAATGCCGCAACGAAGAAGAACAACTCATTTTGTGAAAAATAAATCTCTGTACGGCTACGCTGAGAGAAAATAAAAACATTATAGCTCTTGGAAGGCAGGAGGGAAAAAATAAGGATTCGCTGTGATAGGAAGGGGTTAAATATCTCTAATGGTTTTACATGGTCCAGTAGTATGATGATGATGATAGCAGGTAGACATGTCAATTTTATTACACGCTTTTGCAAAATGATGGTAAAAAGTTATTAGTAAAAATATCTCAGAAAACCCATCTTTAGGATAGGTTATCAGTATCTGTTCGGTGGGGGTCCGTCACCCAGGACCCCCACTGATCAGCTGATTGTGAAGGCACCGATGCTCCTTTGTGTACCAACTCCCTTCTCTGAGCTCACCAAGGACAGCGCCGTACAGTGTATAGTGGCCATGCTTGGTATCGCGCTCAGCCCCATTCACGTCTATAGGGCTGAGATTCACTTAGGTCATGTGACCGATGAATGTGTCATCACACGGCCTAGGAAATGCAGAAGAAGGCCGTGGTGCTACCGTGAGCCTTCTCAAACAGCTAATTTGTGCGAGACCCGGGTATCAAACCCTACCGATCAGGATACAGATACAGAGGTCGTCAGTAAAAACTATCTTGGAAAACCTGAAGAGGTTGGCCCATCTTAGACAATGGGACCTGCACCTATCCTTAGAAAGAAGCCTGCAAAGTGCAGGAGGGCACACCGTGCGTGTTCGACCGCCCTCCATTCCCGGGCTCGGCTTTCTTCAGTAGTCCTATTGAAATGAATGGGAAGTGGACCGCTCCTTTCTCTCCTATCGAGCTGACGGAAATAGTTGAGCCCTCGCTTGGCTGTTTTCGACAGTCCCAAAGAAATAAAGGGAGGTTGGCTGCGCATGCACATTGTACCCTTCTGCACTTTGCTGGCTCCGTTATAAGGACAGGTGCGGGTCCCAGAGGGGGGCCCCGCACCTATCGGACATTGGGGGCATATCCTAGCAATATGCCACCTATGTCCAAGATGAGTATACCCTATTAATTACTTAATTATGACTTTTCCCATCCCAGAAGGGAACCTCACAATGCCGTCTATAGGTCTATGGCTTACTCAGCAATAGACCTACAGGCAGTCTGTTAGGCCGGGCCTTTCTTTAAAGGGGTTTTCCAATTTCACCATGTGTGGCATATAGCTAGAAGGTGCCATGAGTGTCGGGTGCAGGGTCCTATGTCTGGAATTTGCTCCCAACTCCAGAAGTTGGGCCTCAAAGTGAAGGAGCGTGCGCCGTGTATGCGCAGCTTTTTCTCCATTCGTTGTTAGAAGACTTCTGAAGATATCCAAGCTAGTGCTGTCAGCTCATTTCAGAAGTCCCATAGCAGTGAATGGAGAGCGCACGGCGCATGTGCGGCCACCACTCCATTCGCCACTGTGGGACTGTTGGAAATAGCCGCTATTTTTAGAACTCGCATAGCGGTCATTGGATGTTGGCTGCGCAGGCACAGCTGCTTATTAGTGATGAACGAAGTGAGTTTCGGATGTTAAATACAATTTCGGATTAATACTGTACGGAGATCTGTCTCCGCACAGTATTAGAATGTATGGGCTCCGATGAGCCGAAGTTAGTTATTCGCGAAGCCGTTTGTGACTTCGTTGGATAACTTCGGTTATTGATTTATAAGCTGAAACCGAACTCTGCTTCAGTTCCAAGGTACCGGTTCCGGAGATGGGAGCGTCTCCCAGAGGTCGGTCTCACACTTGTCTGACGCAGATGGAGTATCCTGGTGATATGCCATAAATGTTGAGACAGGAAACACCTTTAAGATCTCAGCTAAGAGGGAAACATATCCCCCCATGATTGTTCACTCCAATCTCGCCATTGCAACCGGATATCTATATGTATCACAGCTGACATTCTCTGCTGATGGGCGAGACACAGAACCTGCCAGCCTGATTGTAATTGTATGTCACGGTGTAGGAAGTACAGCAAAATTACAAAGTACAGTTATGTTGTGATATAGGAAAGGGTTAAGCCACTCCTGGCTGTGTGATTAGGGTCACTGTCTTGCTGGAAGGTGATCCTTCGGCCCAGTCTGAGGTACAGATCCAGTTTGGATCAGGATCAGGTTTTCATTAAAGGGACTGTCTCATCTCAGACATTGGTGACATATTGCTAGCTTGTCAGATCCTCCTATCTCCAGAATGAGCCTCACAACGTGAATGAGAGCGCACCGCGCAAGTGCAGCCTTCCTCCATTCACTTCTATGGGAGTTACGAAAATAGCCGAGCATTCATTCAGCTATTTTTGGATCTCTCATAGAAGTGAATGGAGAGCATGCACGATGTCCTCTTATTCACTTTAAAGTGTATGTTCTGGAGGAGCGATATGTCACCAATGTCTTAGATGACATCTTTAAGAATATCTCTGTACTTTGCTTCATTCAGCATTATGCTGCCATGGATGGTACTGGGCAGGTGATGAGCAGTGCCTGGTTTCCTCCAGACATGACACTTAGGCTGGGTTTAGACTTGCGCGTATTTGATACACGCGATTTACGCGCGTTTTACGCGCGTTTCTGTTGCGCGTTTTTGGAAATAGTCTAACGCCTGTTCGTGTGATTGACCACTGTGGCGTCAATCACAATACGGCGACAAAACGCCCCAAAGAAGCTCAGGAACTTTTTTGAGCGTAGGGAGTTTTTCAGCGTGTTCAAACGTGCTGTAAAACGCTCAAGTGAGAACCAGGGCCATAGGGAAGCATTGGTTTTCATGTGTTGAGCGTTTTACAGCGCGTTTGAATGCGCTGTAAAACGCCCAAGTCTGAACCCAGCCTTAGGCCTCATGCACATGATCATGTGTATTTTGTGGTCCACAGAATATGGATGATGTCCGTATTGCATCTGTTTTTTTTTTGCCGACCCGCTGACTTCATTGGGCCTGTGGTCTGCATTTTGTAGCCAAGTATAGTATATGTTCCATCCTTTTGTGGGATATACAGATGTGGAAAGTCATTTTTGTGTGGGGGAGGGATCACTACCGTCTGACTTTCCTGCAACATCAACAAAAGAAAAAATTGATGCAAAATTCTCCTCTAAATCTACTGCAATATTAGACGACCACATCACCGAAGTGAGAGCACCCACAAGGAAGGGGGATAGAGAAGGAGCATACTGAGCTCTGATTGGAAGTGCAGACTGGTGTGGAGGCCTTAACAGGGTCACGAGGGTCCGATGTGATGCTGCACAGGATGTAAACAGTGCACAGTATGGATCTGTCACCAAACTGGCATACGTCCCAGGGATGAAATCCTGTGGCTCCGTCTGACGTAGACACATGAAGCGTCACATGTCATAATGGAACCCGAAATGAGGTGAAAACGAGGAGTAGAGGGAATCCCTTCTCAATAGGGATTCTCAGTTTGCAGAAGCTACGGACATGGCCTGATCCCATCAGGATTGAACTTTCCAATATCTGCACCACATCACAGGGCTGCCTTTCTCGGAGAACACCCAAAACGATGAGGGAGGACACTGCTGCCGCCTGAAACCCCCAGTATCCCAAGTGTCAGGAAACAACTGGATCAGGTGTAGGTGAAGGGCTTTTTATTACTACCTTCCATGTCGTTTGCTGTCCCTGGGAGGTGAGGAAACCCTCCTGTCCTTGTGATGTGGAGGTGCGAGGGAGAGAGAAGCTACAACATCTCCACTAAAATATCTCCTCAGATGTTCCCCCTTATTAACTAATTCCTGGATTTTTACATGGGATTATGTCTGTATTCTTACAGTGTTTCTTCTTCTTTCCATTTAGGTTCCTACAATATAGAAACATTTCAGTTAATATCTTCCACTGAACAGAATTTTCCTGATTGACCCATCAAGGATAGGGACAGAGACAAGATGGCAGAGAAGATATTAAATCTTACCCTAGAGATACTATTCCAACTTACTGGAGAGGTGAGAGATTCTGATGATGTCACATTACATCATTCTTATCTATGGTAATAACAGATGATATGACCGGAGAGGTGAGAGGTTCTGATGATGTCATATTACATCATTCTTATCTATGGTAATAACGGATGATATGACCAGAGAGGTGAGAGATTCTGATGATGTCACATTACATCATTCTTATCTATGGTAATAACAGATGATATGACCGGAGAGGTGAGAGATTCTGATGATGTCATATTACATCATTCTTATCTATGGTAATAACAGATGATATGACCGGAGAGGTGAGAGATTCTGATGATGTCACATTACATCATTCTTATCTATGGTAATAACAGATGATAGGACCGGAGAGGTGAGAGATTCTGATGATGTCACATTACATCATTCTTATCTATGGTAATAACAGATGATATGACCGGAGAGGTGAGAGATTCTGATGATGTCACATTACATCATTCTTATCTATGGTAATAACAGATGATATGACCGGAGAGGTGAGAGATTCTGATGATGTCACATTACATCATTCTTATCTATGGTAATAACAGATGATATGACCGGAGAGGTGAGAGATTCTGATGATGTCACATTACATCATTCTTATCTATGGTAATAACAGAAGGACATGGCTGTAGAGGTGATGGACTCTGGAGATGTCAGTAGTGATAGTTATGGCTGTGTCTCCCCATACCCAGGATTACACAGTGGTGAAGAAGACCTCTAGTGAGCGCTGTCAGGCCCCTGTGTCTGAAGGATGGGGAAGAACCCTGAGCCCAATCACGGGGCCTCCACCTCACCCCCTGATACATGAGGAGATCAATGCACAGAAGATCCTAGAACTCATCCACAAGATGATGGAGCTGCTGACTGGAGAGGTGACACTGCTGGGAATGCTGGGACATTATACAGTAACAGCACTGGAGGGGTCTGGGTGATGACGGTGTCATTGTGTTGTCAGGTTCCTATAAGGTGTCAGGATGTCACTGTCTATTTCTCCATGGAGGAGTGGGAGTATGTAGAAGGACACAAGGATCTGTACAAGGACGTCATGATGGAGGAACACCAGACCCTCACATCACCAGGTAATAGACAGAGAATAAATACACCCGTCCTTTAGTTATCTGTATGTATAGAATGAATTCAGTCACTGTATGTGTCTCCTACAGGAAGATCCAGTAAGAGAAGAACACCAGAGAGATGTCCCAGTCCTCTTCTTCCACAGGATCATCAGGTAGATGGAGATATTCTTCTATGATCTGTAGAAGGCTGTGAAGTCCTTGTGTTCAGTCTTGTTTTATCCCATATTATTGTATGTGTGTAATAAAAAATAGTGAGATGATGGAATTAAAGAACCGCTTTGAATGTTCTGGTTATGGATACTGGCAGCAGGAATAAGAAACCAACTGGATTTATTTCTATCTTATCCTTAAAACAACACTCCACCGAATCAATTTGATCCACGTCTAGCCATGCCAAACACATATGTGAATGAGGTTCTTGTCATTGAGCCATCATCTAATATCTATGTTCTGCTGTAGGAGATCTACAGCCATAAGACAAATAGTGATGTCATGTTATTTTTGTTTGTCGTGATAATTAATGATCCTCTCTACTCTTTTTGAACATTCAATTAAGTTATTTGTATGATTGATACTGATAATAATATTGTTTGTTTTGCAGCTTTTGAATGCGGATAAAGATCTGAGTAATATTAATTCTCCATATACATATGTGAGGGGTGATGCCCAGTGTAAGGAGGAAATTTCTACAGAGACATATGTGAGGGGTGATGACCAGTGTAAGCAAGAATTTTCTACAGACACATATATGTGGGGTGATGCCCAGTGTAAGCAAGAATTTTCTACAGATAACCACCCAGGTGAGTAGAAACAAAAAAAAAAAACAGAGCAGCCAAAATACATCTTAAATATGTATAAAAATATGAGACTTTTACAGGTGAAAACACTTGCTCCTAAAGTAAAATATGCCTCTGTGAAGAAGGCCGATTTATACAACTGGATCCATTCATGACGGATGCATGCGATTGTATTATTGTAACAGAAGCATTTTTGCAGATCCATGACGGATCTGCAAAAAACGCTAGTGTGAAAGTAGCCTAAGATAGTTATGGGAAAACAGATCACAATCTAACAATAGACCTCACAACAAGGACCAGTAGATCTTGGTTTTAGGCCACAAGACTGTTCTCTTCCAGTTTTTCACTTCTGCGTTGAAGCCAACATCTTCATTGGGTCATGTTCAGTTGAAGAAGATCGAGAATTATATGACACTGGGAGGAAGTGGGGGTGGATTGTACTATTTGGCTCAGAGGCTGGCAGATAGCCGGGATAAGCCAATTAGGGAGCAGGGGTGAGGCAGCAACTTATGCTGAGACAGAGGAATCGACATTTTCTCTTCAGCTTGTGACCTGGAAGGGTGTTATGTGGCAGTGTCTGACAAAAAGCTATTACAGACACAAGTCACTAATGTAGTGAGATAGGGACATTATAGGTAAAGAATAAGGGGATATAATTGGTGCTGGTTACCCAGTTGTGTGTTTAATACAGCTTCAGGCTGGCATTTAGTTCCACATTATAAAACCCCCTGTGAGAAAAAGAAACTTGTCTGACCCAGGAAGAAGTACAGCGGCGTCTTAAAATTTTAGATTAAAATAGACAAATCGCCAGAATTAAGTGATGTCATAGCCAGACCCTTATTTCTGATATTTAAGAACTCTATACTGACAGGGAGTGTTCCACAGGATTGGCGCATAGCAAATGTGGTGCCAATATTCAAAAAGGGTCCAAAAACAGAGCCCCGGAAACTATAGGCCGATAAGTTTAACATCTGTCGAGGGTAAACTGTTTGAAGGTTTTCTAAGAGATACTATCTTGGAGTACCTCAATGAAAATAAGCAAATAACGCCATATCAGCATGGCTTCATGAGGGATCGGTCACGTCAAACTAATTTAATCAGTTTCTATGAGGAGGTAAGTTCTAGACTTGACAGCGGTGAATCAATGGATGTCGTATATCTGGACTTCTCCAAAGCATTTGACACTGTACCTCATAAAAGGTTAGTATATAAAATGAGGATGCTCGGACTGGGAGAAAATATCTGTAAGTGGGTAAGTAACTGGCTGAGTGACAGAAAACAGAGGGTGGTTATTAACGGTAGATACTCAGATTGGGTCACTGTCACTAGTGGGGTACCTCAGGGGTCAGTATTGTGCCCTATTCTCTTCAATATATTTATTAATGATCTTGTAGAAGGCTTGCACAGTAAAATATCAATTTTTGTAGATGACACTAAGCTGTGTAAAGTAATTAACACTGAAGAGGACAGTATACTGCTACAGAGTGATCTGGATAGATTTGGGGCTTGGGCAGAGAAATGGCAGATGAGGTTTAACACTGACAAATGTAAAGTTATGCACATGGGAAGGAATAATGCAAGTCCCCCGTACATACTAAATGGTAAAACACTGGGTAACACTGACATGGAAAAGGACCAAGGAATTTTAGTGAACAGCAAACTAAGCTGTAGAAACCAGTGTCAGGCAGCTGCTGCCAAGGCCAATAAGATAATGGGTTGCATCAAAAGGGGCATAGAAGCCCGTGATGAGAACATAGTCCTACCACTTTACAAATCACTAGTCAGACCACACATGAAGTACAGTTCTGGGCTCCTGTGAACAAGGCAGACATAGCAGAGCTGGAGAGGGTTCAGAGGAGGGCAACTAAAGTAATAACTGTAATGGGGGGACTACAGCACCCTAAAAGATTATCAAAATAAGAGTTATTAATTTTAGAAAAAAGACGACTGAGGGGAGATCTAATAACGATGTATAAATATATCAGGGGTCAGTACAGAGATCTCTCCCATCATCTATTTATCCCCAGGACTGTGACGAGGGGACATCCTCTGTGTCTGGAGGAAAGAAGGTTTGTACACAAACATAGAAGAGGATTCTTTACGGTAAGAGCAGTGAGACTATGGAACTCTCTGCCTGAGGAGGTGGTGATGGTGAGTTCACTAAAAGAGTTTGAGGGGCCTGGATGTATTTCTGGAGTGTAATAATATTACAGGTTACAGCTACTAGACATGGGTAGTTGATCCAGGGAGTTATTCTGATTGCTTGATTGGAGTCGGGAAGGAATTTTTCCCCCTTAAGTGGGGAAAATTGTCTTCTACCTCACAGTTTTTTTTTTCCTCTGGATCAACTTGCAGGATAACAGACCGAACTGGATGGACAGATGTTTTTTTTCGGCCTTATAAACTATGTTACTAAGATCAAAACTTGCCAGACAAAAGCAAAGATTGGCTGCTGCTAGCTCTGTGTGAGGTAGAAAAAAGCTTTACTGCATGCTAGATCTGTAGAAAATAGACACAACGGCTCTATGGCAGCCCATGAAGTCGCGGCCAGCTAGCGCAACAAGAGTGTCCTCCCTCTCCCGATAATGGAATGTGTGGCCACAAAAAAACTCTACACTCCCAGCGATCCACTGGTGCACAAGCTTAAATCTGTGGCCAAGTTACTGATGGTGCTATCGCTGCCATACCACTTAATGGATTATTTCTACCTTTAGGGAGCTGATGGCATGTGCTCAGCCTCTCTGGAAGATACCTAGCCAACATTATTTCTCCTGTACCTGTTGGGGACATACATCTAGAAAGTCCCAGGGAGGAAGAGTTGGAGGGTAAAAAACTGCCTTTGGAGGAGGAGGAGTTGCTTGTGCAGGGGAACAAGGTTGACAATGATGATGAAAACTGTAGCCATGATGACCAAACATCTCACTGGGGGGCAGAGCCAGAAAGAACTGGGTTCTTGGGATCATTAGCAAGAATAGCAAGCTGTATGCTTGCTTCTTCATGTAATGACAGGCATATCCTTTCCATCAAGCAACCTGATGGTTACTGCAGTGTTAGCCATGCTTTTAGACCTTTGTGATCAAAGCAAAATGGGGTAATGTTTTCCTGTTGCCTAAAGGGAGGTCAAATTGCTTTATTACCAGGATACAGTGTGTATGCAACTTGCTTTCATTGAGCAGATGCATACTATCCATGTATTTGACCAGCAGGTCCCTTTACCCCCACAGAGGCATCCACCTCCCACCATCTTGACTACCACATTCAGCAGACCCTGCAGCAAGTGGTTCAGTATTATCAACATGATTGAGCAGTTTTTTTCATGTGCCACACCAGGCTGGTGCAAATCAGCAAGAGGAGACAAACCGTTTGAATACCCCGACTCAGGCCTTTCTTTAGCATTCCTGACCCCATGGACTTCTGGGCAGGCAGAGCGGAACAGTGGCTGGAACTGGCCTAGTTTGCTCTATCTGTACTGATGCCTCAGAATCTAGTTTTATCTAGGAGGAGTTTCAGCACATCAAGACACCCAAACAAAGTTGTCCGGTGCTCATGTACAAAACATCACTTTTGTCAAATTGAATGAGGCATGGCTCTATGAGGATTTTCACATCTCCAGCTGAGACCAATTAATAGATCTGCCCTTGCTAACGGTGCCCCCATTATGCCACTGCCGCTGTCTTCCTGGCTATCATTTTGTTCTGTACCATATGGTTTTTGCTGCCACCATCATGCCACTTCCACTGCCTGCCTACCATCTTGTTCTCATATCATATGGCTGCTGCTGGAGCCATCATGCCACTTTTGCTGTCTGCCTGCCTACCTATTATGCTTCATACTGTATGGCTGCTGAATCTGCTTCCATCATGCCACTGCCATTGTCTGCCTGCCTACCATTATGCTCAGTAAAGTATGGCTGCTGCAATTGAAACTGCTTATCCCCTACTGCCACTTCCATTACCCCTACTGCCATTACCATTATTGGTACACACCTACACACACATCTGCTGCTTTGTGTGTTCCATACTGTGCTGCTACCTATACTTTTGTGGCTATATGCAACTATTACGCTCCCTTTCCACATCCAAACTGTACTGCTGCTGCTCCCAAAAGGGAGAATTTTTCCAAGTTTGTTTAGAACTGCTACTCTTTCTTCTGACAATCAGCACTTGTATAAATACAGACATTCTGCCCCCATTAACAAATCATTTTTGGAAGCCTGTGCAGAACAAGCCACTGTTTCTCATTATATTAACATACGTGTGTGTATACAAGGGCAGGCACCTGCACCCGTTAATACATAATTTTTGACCATCCGGTCCCAAAAATCCATAGTTCTTTCATATAACGCCTTGTGTCTAAAGGACAATATTTAGAAAGTTTCTAATATGAAAACATAAAACACGTGACAACGTGCGAGGGTGGGAAGGGCAAAATTTTTAAAAAAGAGATAAAAAAATCATAGTATCATATCAATTTTCAGCCCATGTAGAATCGATTTGGACACCAATCAAATTATATTTTTTTAAATTCAACAAATTGGACACAAAACTATTTTCAAGTTCACTCATCTCTAGAAAACAATTTTTTTAATTTTTGGTCCATTCATGATTTTCTGTTCTGTACAGGTAATTTTTTCAGTACTTTTGTCGAATAATTTATAAAGCAAAAGGGCTTTATAGAATTAGAAAGGATAAAAAAAAAAAAAAAAAGTTATAGGATCCTGCCGGCGGACATAATCACCTTTAAATTCTTTTATCGAGAATCTTATTTTGTTTTGTGCAAGCAGTGAAACAAAGGGACAATCGTCTATGCAAAATATATAATAATTTATTTACAAAAGTTAGATACCAAATCAATAACAATTCAAAGACAAATATGAAAACAAATGTAGGACGTTATGCCAAAATACGCCACTAGATGACACACGATGAATTTATCAGCACTCTCAGACAAACCAATACAATGATAATGAGAAAATGCCAATTCTGTTCACAATTTATCACCGATATTACCAATCAACGTAATAATTCAAATAATGGCAATGAGAGGTATCAACCCTTGCTCTGTCACCCTATGACCAATCTTGGATATCTGGTAGCATGTAACACAACTTATAAATTCCCAAATCGGTATCAGACTAAGTAATATACAAATTCACAAAGGACTGGTCCTCTTCCAAACAAGATCTGATCTTCATTTAGCAATATGTGTCGTTGCTAAGAAAATTATCAACATTGATGAGGCGCCTAACTCTACGTATCCACACAATATGGGGATATTTGGCTATATACCGAGTGAGGTAATCTATAAATATTACACGTGTAGAACAACATATACGTTACCGAGGATGAGCAGAGTCTTTAAGAGGAAGTTCGCTCTCAAAAATTTTCTGCAGAAATTTCCCTCCTTGTTTCTTTTGACCTGGTGTTTCCTTGTTTCTCTGTTTCTGGGCTCCTTTGTTTGGCATATTTTCATCTGTGATCTTCATCTGTCCTCGTCTGTCTTCCCCTATCCTCCTGGTAGGTGGTAATTATCCCCATCTCCTGACCTTCACAAACCATGCCTAAAAAACTCTCCCAAGTCAAAGAGTCCTGTCCATTGTGTCTGTGGCCAATGTAGCTGCTCTCAAAAGACAGAAAGTCTTAACATATTTTACTTATAGTGGCCAGTGTGAAAACTGTATGATTATATGTATAAATATATGTATATATTTAATATAAATAGCAACAAGAAAAAATGTTAAACATAAAAATGTAATTTCCTAATGACCCATTACCTCTAAGCTGACTATATAATTCTGAAAGTTAATTTTGCTCACAGCTATTAGTGTCCATGCCAAATTTCCCACAAATGTGCCCACTTGACTTGGCCAAAGTGTATGTTTTCTGAATGGGGAGACATCTCTGGAGGTGGATTATCTCCTGTTAATATTTGAACATGTTAAAATCTAACTGTTAGTTCCTTCTACACATTAAAGGGTATGCAGGTTCAGCCAGCATTTTGCTACATACAGAATCTTGCAATTTGTATAAAATTCTTAATATAAACATCCAGGGTCCTCTCTCTCCTTGTACCAGTTTGTAACTTATATTGTTCATGCTTATTGTATTTGTGTTGTTTTATGTATGTGTACACCCTTTTTATATGTACAGCACCATGGAATAATTGGCACAATAATAATGTATTCCATTTTAAAGGTTATAGTATTAAAAAAATAATACCATTTTATTTTTGGCAGATGACTGTATCGGGAGCTCAGAGGGACATCTGATCTCTTCAGCTTTTAAAGCAAATGGTCATGGTCTCGCACAAGACACATATGAAGAGCATGCCGTTATCTCGGATATACCCTCAGCTCTTCACAGCCAAAATTGCTCGTTTGATCCATTTATACATCTTCTATCTTCTGGTTCATCACAAACTGTAAAGCAGAATCAAAGTCACAGAAGGGGTATTAAAGATCAAAGAATGCACACAAGGAAGAAGACAATTTCATGCTTAGAATGTGGGAAATATTTTACTTGGAAATCACAACTTGTTGAACATCAAAGAACTCACACAGGGGAGACACCGTTTTCATGCCAAGAATGTGGGAAATGCTTCATAAGAAAATCACATCTAGTTGAACATCAGAGAATACACACAGGGCAGAGGCCATTTTCATGTTCAGAATGTGGGAAATGCTTCATAAGAAAAGCACATCTTGTTGAACATCAGAGAATTCACACAGGGGCAAAGCCATTTTCATGTTCAGAATGTGGAAAATGTTTTACTTGGAAATCGCATCTTGTTAAACATCAACAAACTCACACAGGAGATACACCATTCTCATGTCCAGAATGTGGGAAAGGTTTTACTTGGAAATCACAACTTGTAAAACATCAACGAATTCACACAGGGGAGAAGCCAATTTCATGTCCAGAATGTGGGAAATGTTTTACACACAAAACAACACTTGTTGGACATCGAAGAACTCACACAGGAGAGAAGCCATTTTCCTGTTCAGAATGTGGAAAATGTTTTACACACACAACAACACTTGTTGGACATCAAAGAATTCACACGGGAGAGAAGCCATTTTCATGTGAAGAATGTGGGAAAGGCTTCATAAGAAAATCACATCTTGTTGAACATCAGAGAATTCACACAGGGGTGAAGCCATTTTCATGTTCAGAATGTGGAAAATGTTTTACCTGGAAATCACATTTTGTTGAACATCAACGAACTCACACAGGTGAGACACCATTTTCATGTCTAGAATGTGGGAAATCTTTTACTTGGAAATCACAACTTGTTAAACATCAACGAATTCACACAGGGGAGACGCCGTTTTCATGTGAAGAATGTGGGAGATGTTTTACACACAAGACGACACTTGTTGTACATCGAAGAATTCACACAGGGGAGAAGCCATTTTCATGTTCAGAATGTGGGAGATGTTTTGCACAGAAAGCAACACTTGTTGTACATCGAAGAACTCACACGGGAGATAAGCCATTTTCATGTCCAGAATGTGGGAAATGTTTTACTTGGAAACAACAACTTGTTAAACATCAACAAACTCACACAGCGGAAAAGCCAATTTTATGATAACAATGTGGGAAATGTTTCTTAGGAAAAGAAAATCTTGCTGAACATCCTAAAAATCACAAAGGGAAGATGCCTTTTTATGTCCAGAATGTGGGAAATATTTAACTTTTAAATCACAAATTGTCGAACATCAATGAACTCACACAGGAGAGAAGCCATTTTGATACCAAAAATGTGGGAAATTTTATAGTGACAGATCAAACTTTGTTAGACACCAAAGAACTCACAGAAGGGGAAAAGCCATTTTTCACGCCAAGAATGTGGGGAATGTTTTGCCCATAAATCAGTCTGTTTGGGGCAGAATTTGTTCAGAATTTACACAGAAGCGAAGCCAATTTCATGCACTGTATGTGGAAAAGTTTTCACCTAAAAGTCTAATCCAATTTCACATCATGGAACTCACATTGGAAAAACAGTTCATATCCAGAATGTAGGAAATGTTTAACCAACAAATCATCAAGAAACTCACACAAGATAGTAGTCATGTTTACCCCTTCTCCCACCGTGACATAACTGTATAAGGGGTAAGGGCTAACTTCCTATACCCTACTTATTGATGGTGGGAACAGCAGTTGTGCTTGTGCCATCAACATAATATATATCCAGGATTGTAGCAAGCTCCATTCCTGGCTATTTGACTCATTTAGACATTTAGATGCCACAGTCAATACTCACAACTGCATGAGAGGTGGCTCGCTCTCACACTCTATCATCTATTCCCTTGGGCAACATAATCATGGTGTGATTATGTTTGCTATAGTAGTGAGAGGACTAACAATGGCCTCCAGGTTTGTGAAGTACAGAAAAACAATTAGAGCTACCTGAGGGTTAAATAGGCTATCTGTCGGAATACGTACAGGGAGACATAATGGACTGTACTACATAAGTGGTGCAGTGTATTATGTAATCAATTAACTGACTGCACGTTCAAGTTCTATTCTGAGCCTAATAACTATACTACAGAAAAGTATATGATTTTAAAGGGGTTGTCCAGGAAAAGATAGCTGCAATAACCAGCACTGTCACTATTTGAAGCAGAAAAAGCATCCACTATGATATGTTCATCAGCCTGATGGAAATCCAGGATGAATCTGAAGCATACGAAGAACAAAGACCACCAGGATTTGCGAGGGTTGAGATACTGTACTGTCTGTAGACAAGATAAATTCTTGTAGCAAGTGTAAATGATGACAGGATAACAAGCCATTTCCAGCAGAAGGTGTCAATCTTCCAAAGCCAACTTGATTGCAATCAACTCGCTGTTCCAATGGGGCCTTAGAGAAGAATCCACAATAGTGCATCTTTCCACAGGAACTCTTTGGAGTAAGAATGGCTCCATCTCCCACAGAGGATGGGTTAACCTCCTGAATAAGTGGCTTGGTCACATCTGGATGATGAAGAATAGACTCAGAGGAGAAGACTTGCTTGAGGGACTAGAAAGCCAATTCAGCCTCATTCTTACTTTACCCTTTGTGTTATCTTTTGGTGTGTGTGTGTGTATGTATATATATATATATATATATATATATATATTACTAGTTTAGTAAACTTTTTATGCCACAAAGCCGTGTGAAGGCAATTTTATTTCTGAATTTCTGCCACAGATGTACGTTAGAGAAGTTTCTGACAAGCAAATGGTTGTGAGGTAGGCAGATCTCTGTACAAGCAAATGTAGACAGCTGAACTCACTAATATTCCTTATGTCGTGGTACCAGATGCATGTGAAGATCTAGTGAGGAGGATACAATGGAGATGCTTTGGTAATTTATTGAGTTTACCTTGAGCTAAGACATATAGATGCATCAGGACCAGGTAAACAGGAAATGATGTCACCGAAAGGGGGGAGTAGACAGAGAGCAAAGGCAAATGGGAGTTAGATAATACATTCAGGAAGCCCATAACAAGAACCACCACAGGGGGGCAGCATTGCATAGTAGGGTAATTATATAATAACACAAATACAGCAATTAATATTAAATGGAAGAAATAAATGCTAAAACAGCACACTTCCCGTCTGAAATCCTAGGATTTCACACTATATACTAACATGAATATCCATATGACGTTCAATGAAAATACTGGAACTTGAAAGACAATAGGCAACAAATAAAACATTTTAAACTGGAATGGGTGGACAGGAACAGTCCAAATGGCTGGTATGCCTGGTTTGTGATGTCTGGAATTTTCTAGGAATAGTCCAGTGATTAACAACTAAATGGATGAAAAGTTCTTAAAAATTTCCGCAAGGATCTTGCCATCTTCACTGGCAAAGATTTTTGAGATGAGACCCATGGGCCAGGAATTTCTTTCCACCTTCTGGTCCTTCATGAGAACAAGATCTCCTATTTGTAAGTTTGGCTTGACCTGCTGCCACTTCATACGTCCTTGAAGAAGGGTTACGTACTCCTTTTTCCACCTGCTCCAGAAACAGTTGGCCAGATTCCACTGTTGAACGTGTTTCCACTGTTTCATATATAGGTTACCAGAAGAAGACTCTTCAGGTGGATTAGTGTCACGGCGCGGTGTGGTAAATACACTCCCCACTGAACACAGAAAGGAAGGGAAAAGGTATTAGGCCTGAAACCTAAGGAAAGGGAAATGGTCACACCTAGTGAGTCCCTATGCCGAGCCCTGACTGCTATCAGTATGAACAGACCTTTATGGTAGGAATGTTCACACGCAGGAACCTAGGCCCAATCTCACCCTAAAAGGGCCCTGCAGATAGTGTTAGGACACGGATGGCCTATTCCTTCCCAGATGAAGGAATAGGAGACCCCTCAGGCCAAATTCCAGTATACCAGAAGTTTACCTACGGAAATGTGCCAAATTGCGGGTGGAACCCATATGCCCCAAAAAACGGCGACTTATCAGTGGACTCCTATCTACGGTTATTTATGGCAAATTCGCAAAAAGACAAAAATGAAGACCACTCCTCCTGGTTCTCTGAGACAAAACATCTCAATTAAGTCTCCAGATTCTGGTTAGTGCATTCAGTCTGTCCATTTGACTGAGGATGAAAGGCCTTTGTAAACAAACTGAGTCCCCTTATCAGACACCAAATCAGAAGGAATACCATGTAATTTCACGATGTTATCGACACTTAACACTTGTGCAAGAGTTTTAGCATTAGGTAGACCTGGCAATGCTGTAAAGTGCACCTTCTTACTAAAGCGATCAACAACCATCAAAATCACAGTTTTTCCTGAAGAATTAGGCAAATCATTGATAAAATCCATGGACAAATAAGTCCAAGATCTGGATGGGATGGGCAACAGAAGTAAAGATCCGGAAGGCCAAGTATGTGTCACCTTAGCATATGCACAAGTACTACAAGCAGACAGATAGTCCTCAACACCTTTACGCAACCCGGGCCACTAGAATCTATGAGAGATGAGATTGACAGTGGATCTGCTCCCAGGGTGTCCTGTGAGAACCGTACAATGATGTTCCTCGAACACCTTGTGACGTAATTCAGAAGGAATAATCAACTTCCATGGAGGACAGGAATTTGGTGCATCTCCCTGGGCCTCCAACACCTCTGCCTCTAGGTCAGGATATAGGGCGTATATGACTACCCCTTCACACAATATCGGACCAGAATCTTCCGAATCACCCCCCCAGGTAAGCTACGTGACAAAGCATCAGGCTTGATCTGGCCTGCCTAGGGTTCAGTCATGTAGCCAACTCCAGATAAGCCAGATTTTTGTGGTCAGCTAGCATAGTAATAGGATGAATAGCTCCTTCCAACCACTGACGCCATTCCTCAAAAGCCAACTTATTGGCCAGCAACTCTCATTACCCACGTCATAATTCCTTTCTGCAGCCAAGAGTTTCTTAGAAAAGAAAGCACATGGGCGCCATTTACTAGGTGAAGGACCCTGCGACAAAACTGCTCCTACACCCACCTTGGATGCGTCAACGTCCACAATGATATAGTTGTGACACATCAGGTTTTACCAGTATAGGAGCAGAAGCAAAACACTCCTTCACCGCAGAAGAGGCTTATAATGCCGAATCAGACCAGACTGAGAAATATGAAATCCTAATGAGTCTCCATATCTGGAGAATAAATTAATATGTCATCCAGATACACAACAACAAACCTCCCCACCAGATGATGAAAAATATCATTAACAAAATGCTGAAAAACCACGGAAGCATTAGGTAATCCAAACGGCATGACCAGACTCTCAAAATGACCCTCTGGGGTATTAAACGCCATCTTCCATTCATCCCCTTCCTTGATCCTGACCAGATATATGCCCCCCTAAGGTTCAACTTGGAGAACACTTTGACACCAACAATCTGATTAAACAAGTCTGGAATCAAAGGCATGTACGGATCACAGACCGTAATACAATTGAGCTCACGGAAGTCCAGGCATGGCCTAAGGGTTCCATCTTTCATCTTTACAAAGAAAAAACCCGCCGCCACTGGGGACTTGGAAGGTCTAATATGTCCCTTAGCCAAACTCTCGGCCATATACTCACGCATGGCCGCTCTTTCGGGTTCAGAGAGGTTACATAACCTAGATTTGGGCAACTACGCTTTGGGAATAAGATTGATGAGACAATCATATTCCCAAAGGCGGGGGGGTTAACCCCTGGCAACCACTCTCCGAAAATACATCAGGAAAATCTGAAATAAAAGTGGGAGCAACGTTAGGGCTCAAGACAGAAAGAGATTTATTAAGACAGTTGTCCATGCATAATCGAGAATCTGTCTCGCTTGACACTCAATGGTAGGATTATGTTTGCTCAATCATGGTAAACCCAGAACCAATGGAGCAGACAGACCCTCCAGCACAAAACACAAAATGGATTCCTGATGAAAAGCACCCACTCTTAGGCCCCTTTTACACAAGCGAGTTTTCCGCGCGGGTGCAATGCGTGACGTGAACGCATAGCACCCACACTGAATCCTGACTCATTCATTTTAATGGGTCTGTGTATATGAGCGTTTTTTTTCACGCATCAGTTCTGCGTTGCGTGAAAATCGCAGCATGTTCTATATTCTGTGTTTTTAACGCAGCCCTAGCCCCATAGAAGTGAATAGGGCTGCGTGAAAAAACGCATTGCATCCGCAAGCAAGTGCGGGTGCGTTGCGTTTTTCACTGATGTTTGCTAAGAGATGTAAACCTTCAGGTTTTTTTCACGCGTGTGAAAAACGCATCAAAACGCATTGCACCCACGCGGAAAAAACTGAACAACTGAACGCAATCGCAGGCAAAACTAAATGGCTTTGCCTGTGAAATCGCACAGTTTTCACTGAACGCATCCGCAATGCATCCGGACCTAATCCGGACACGCTCGTGTGAAAGAGGCCTTAAACGGATATCCTGCACCATCTGTGACAAACATTTTAGAGTAAGTGGTGCGGAGTCTATTGCGAACACCGAAATATTCTTTTTTAATGCACTTGTTGTCAACCCATGCATACAGACAAACTGACCATCGACTAGGTTAACCCCTGCCCCACTGTCAATAAACACCTCAATTCCCACAGTTTTGGACTCTAGCGCCACCTCGGCAGACAGGAGAAATTGGGTACTACCAGTAAATGGCAAAAGCAAGTTCTCTGACTCCCCACCCACACCACCAAGAGTGAGATGGGAAAAAGTTTTCTTCTTGTTTTCACCTTGACGCAGAACATAAGGACAGACATTAACAAAATGTCCCCTTTTTCCACAGAAAAAACATACTCCCTTCTTATGACTAGAACTCTTGCAAGCATGCCCAGCGGTAGCTCCCCCTAACTTCATGGGTTTGGAGTCCCTCCTCCCAAGGTGTCAGAGGAAGCCGCCACGTTATATGATTCGTCCTGAGAGTAAGGGACCTTTGATCTCTCTCTCAGGCGTCTATCCATACTTACGGCAAGGGTCATAGCCTCTTCCAGTGACTCAGGATTTTTGTGAAAGGCCAAGGCGTCCTTTAGCCTCTCAGACAATCCCTGACTGAATTGACTATGGAAAGCATTTTACTCCGTATCCGTAGCCCCTCCTGAATTCAGAGCAATAGATCTCCCCAGAACGCTCTCCCTGTCGTAAACCTCTCCCTGTCGTAAAAGTAACTTGGTCTCGGCCAGGGAGATCCTATTCGGGTCCTATCCAGGTCAAGCTAGATAAGACCTAGAGCTCTGAAAAATACATCTACCGACCGGAGAGACTGTGATCTGGTCGGCAGAGAAAAAGCCCAAGACTGAGCGTCCCCTTTAAGCCACGAAATAATAATACTAACTCTTTTACTTTCATTCCTAGATGAGAGCGGGCGTAACTTAAAATACAACTTACACGGCTCTCTGAACCGAATAAAGTTGTCACTCCCCCCCGAAAACCTGTCCGTAAGTGCAACCTTAGGTTTAGGACAGGCCTGGTAAGTACTACTGACATCAGCAGCCTGTGATCACTGGATCTGCGTGTGTAGGTTCGGCTACCTCCAAAGACAGATCTTGCAATTGTCCAGCAAGTGCAGCGATAGGATCCATAGCCTCACTGATAAAGACAAAGAAATTACGGTTTTTGGCTGTTGATAATGCCACAGCGCAGTGTGGTAAATACACTCCACACTGAACACAGAAGAGAAGGGAAAAGGTATTAGGCCTGGAACCTAGGGAAAGGGAAATGATTCTTCATTTCAGGCTTGTTTTTTAACGTACGTTGCAAGGAGATGAATCTGGATAGTGCCTGTTCCCAGTTGTCAGGAAGTCTGGCTCTTACAGCACAGAAAGGTAAAGGTACAACCCAGTGGTTAGATACATCTTTGAAGAAACTATTGTCCATTTTTTTAAATAAACTCTTTTTCATCTATGGACAAGGCTAAAATGTCATAAAGGGCTAGGAATGATGTCTGGTGCCTTAAGGAGGTTAGAAAGCTTTTCCTTTGCCTCGTAATGATGAATACATGGCTTAAAGTCAGTTGTGTGACAATTTTTGAGCACAAAAGTTTTGAAGGAGTTCACTTGAGATGGTTTGTGGCTCTTACCTATACATACATCGCCCACAATCACCCAGCCTAAGTCGAGTCTCTGTGCATATGGGGCGTTGTCAGGACCTTGTTGCCGCACCTTGTGGACCCTCAGAATGTCTCTTCCGAGGAAGAGTAGGATGTCAGCATTCATGTCCATAGGAGGAATCTCACTAGCTAGATGTTTGAAGTGGGAATAATGGTATGCAGCTTCTGGAGTAGGAATTTCATCTCTTTCATCAGGTATCTGCTCGCATTCAATTAACGTGGGCAAGAGTATATGAACATTCCCTTTAATGGAGGAGATAAGGTATCCAGTGGCTCTTCTACCATAAGTCTCTACACGACCAGAACAAGTATTGAGGATGTATGGTGTTGCTTCTCCCATTATGCCGAAAACCTCAAAGAATTTAGGTTTTGCCAGAGACCTATTGCTTTGTTCATCTATAATGGCGTACATTCTGGTGGCCTTTTTAGATTGTCCTTCTGGGCAGACGTTGACCAAACACACTTTTGCACAGAACTTGGAACCAGTCTCCTTGCCACATATTTCCATACAGGAAGAGGAGGCAGTGGTTGTAGCTAGCTCTTGAGCTGGTGGCTCTCCGCCATGAAGTGCGACGGCGTTGGTTGTGGCATGAGGTGGTGCGTTGTCTGGAGGCAAAGTAGGATGCATTGCTGTTTATGCTTGTTACTGCTGCATTCTGCACACCTGATGATAGCCTTACAGTCTTTTGCCATATGTTTTGACGAAGCACAACACTTGTAACACACTCCAAGCTCTTAGAGTGTCTCTCTGCGTTCTTGCAAAGTCTTTGCCCTGAGCCCACGACATTCTTTGAAAGGATGAGGTTTTTTGTGGATCGGACACATGCGGTTAGGGTCCTTCCCAGTAGTGGAGGCTGCAATAAGTTTGTTTTTCTAACGGATACTGTTCCCCTTAGGTCTCTACGTTTACTTGTTGTGTTGTCATACCTTGAGCATGAGGATGAAGCAGGTACAGTGGATTCTGTGAAGTCAAAGTTGGTATCATTCTTCTTCCGAGCTTGGTCACTGATGAATCTGGAAAATAAGAGAAAGAGGGAAAAGACAAATTGTGTTTCTGGAGACTGGTTTTCAAAGGTCGATTTCCAGTCTCTGTAGTTTTCAGCATGGTCATCATACTTCGAGAGACTAATGTTAGTCAGCTCCCTGCGCATCATGTATCTGGCAAAATCCGACATGTCTGACATCCCATTCCTTGTTGCTGGATCGCATTGTGGTGTCTCTGGGGCATGTAGAGGCTCTAGCATATAAGGCTGAGATTGATCAGGACAGAATGATGTGGCATAAGGATTAAGCTATAGTGTATAAACAGAAAAGGTATAGCAGCTCTCACCCACTGTCCACCTGCCTTGAGCACGGATGGCAACCTCCGGATTTGATTGCTGTCATTATCCAAAAACCAAGAAAAATCCAGCTTCAAAGATGCAAAAAGGTGGAATCTTTATTATGCGATTAAAATCCAATGCAAGACATTACAGTTACAGTAGTAACACGTTTCAGACCAAAAACAAATCAGGGTCCTTCATCATGAACAATTGATCATGATGAAGGACCCTGATTTGTTTGTGGTCTGAAACGTGTTACTACTGTAACTGTGATGTCTTGCATTGGATTTTAATAAAGATTCCACCTTTTTGCACCTTTGCCGGATATACCTTATTAGCAACTTGCTCTGCAAACAGTGACATCATAGTACGCTATATCTAGCAGTGATATTTTTTGGTTTATTAAAGTTGCATTCATCTCACACTTTAACTTTTAGTGTATGTCAAATAAAAGTGACGTTTTATAATAACCTGGGTCAAGATAGGTTTACTGCCCGTCTGGGCATTTGTTAGATAATATATATGTTAAATAACCTTACCCAGGCTAGGTCCCATAGATGATTATTGCATTATTTCTATAATGCATTACATTTTAATAGCAATGTAATTCAAACTTTGACCAGCAGGCTGCACCAGAGAGGCATAGCCTGCTGGAGTTAACTGAAGAACAGGCTCGGGCCCCTGCCGGAAGCCAGGACCCGTGCAGCGTTTAGACTGGGCCACTGTAAAAACGCGGCGGCCCAGCCTAAGGCCTTCTAGTGACCGCCGTAAAAAGGCGTATGGGTGGTCACTAAGGGGTTAAGGATTAGGCTATGGTTTAGTCTCTGGAGGATCAGCTGGCTCGATGCTACAAATTACCTTGTATTGGTGGATGACGATATCTGGTGCTCTGTGGGTTCACCCAGTTGGTGATTTAGAAGTGGCGTTGGTACATACGATTTAGCAGGAGGAGCACGGTGATGGCGAACCTATGGCACGGGTGCCAGAGGCGGCCTCAGAGCCCCATCTGTGGGCACCCACACCCTGGAAAAAGTCTATGGTGTACCAATATACCTTAGACTTCTCCTACCATTCATCAGTGCAGGACGCACTATGTATGGCACCGGCAGCGCACTGTATGTAAGCAGGCTATTATAGCTTAGTGATAAAGTACATGGAAGATATACTATACTGAACTGTAGTATTCAGGGTAAATTGCCGTGTTGGCACTTTGTGATAAATAAGTGGGTTTTGGGTGGCAGTTTGGGCACTCGTCCTCTAAAAGGTTGACCATCACTGCCTTAGCACATATATGGCAGTCCAGTCAGCTGGGTCTTCCACTCCTCCTGGGATGAAACAGTCTAGGTCAGTACCTTGGCCTAATTCTTGCTTGAGGATCTTTAGTTTAGCTAAGGTAGCTGCTTCTTCCCTTTTTGTTTCGAGAATTTTTAGTTAGGCTTCTGCCTCTGCCTCCTTCTTAGCAAAAGAACTTCTAACACTAGCTTCCTCTGCTTCTGCCTGGATCTCTACAAGCTTGTCATGTAAAGCCGACCTTCCGGAACGAGAGGTTTTGGAAGATGAAAGCGTATATTTGGTTGAAGTTGATCGATGAAATTTCACCTCCTCTAAGTGTGCGATGCAGAGTTTTGCCTTGCTCTTAGTGTCTTGTACTAAGGCATCCTTCTCTTAAAGGAGATTCTTTCTCTTTTTCAACTCTTCTGAAGCATCATCAAAATCAGAATCGTTCAGAAAAGTGATGTACTTTGAAGACAGTTGCTGATAGCGAACATAGGCGTTAGTTAAACGATTTAACGCTGTGTTTAACTTTGGTGCATCATTGTTATAGCATAAAAGAGCTGCTATATAGTGTTCAGTTCTTTTCCAGAAATCATTTCAATTGTCACTAAACTCCTCTTTGGTTGCCTCAAAGTTCTCTCTAATCTTTTGTGTTGGTGATAACATATTTAGATCGTACAGTTTGTTCTTCAGTCAACATGGGCTCTGCTTCCTCAATATCTGTGTTTTTGGGAGCAAGGTGAGTTTCTGTATGTTCAGTGACCGAGAAATCCACGGAGCCTTTTGTGGATATGTTATTCCTGGTACTATCTTTTTAAGAAAGGATTTCGGCTTACTCGCTGTGCTTATGAAGCCAAGTGCATGTAAGATGGCGGACAGCTCTAAGCTTTCTTGCAGACTGCGTGTAGATATGCAAAGAGTGTAGATTTAGACTTCGTTTTGACTATTCTGCCACAGATGTACATTAGAGAAGTCTCTGACTGGTTGTGAGTGGCAATCTCTGTACAAGCAATTGTAGACAGCTGAACTCACTAATATCCCCTAGGTCGTGGTACCAGTTGCATGTGAGGAGGATACAATGGGGATGCTTTGGTAATTTATTGAGTTTACCTTGAGCAAAGACATATAGAGGACATTAGAGGGCAAAACAAATGCTCTCTCCAGCTCTGAGTCTGCTGCAGAAGAAAAAAAACATCAGGACCAGGGAAACAGGAAATTATGTAACCGAAAGGGAGCAGTAGACAGAGAGCAGAGGCACATGGGAGTTACATAATACATTCAGGAAACCTTTCACAAGAATGACCACAGGGCAGCATTACATAGTAAGGTAAGGATATAATTACACGAATACAGCAATCTTAGGATTCTTTCACACTCGCGTTTTGGCTTTCTGTTTGTGAGATACGTCTTGGGCTCTCACAAGCGGTCCAAAACAGATCAGTTTTGCCCTAATGCATTCTGAATGAAAAAAGATCCGCTCAAAATGCATCAGTTTGCCTCTGATCAGTCTCCATCCCGCTCTGGAGGCGGACACCAAAACGCTGATGGATGACGGATCCGCCCAAATTGCGAGTGTGAAAGTAGCCTAAAATGGAATAAATAAATGCTGAAACAGCACTCCGGATCTTAGAATTCACGGTAAACCACTACACAGCTTAGTATCCAAAATGCAAGTTCCCCATTGGACAAGTTAGGATCTGTTGATCAACTAGTCCATAATCCACCCAGTTATGGACAGTACTAACCCACTACATCTTATCTCCTAATAACCTAGGCTAAAAAATGTTCTTGAAAAGTAAAAAGTACAACAATGCCCTTCCCTGCCAAGTAAAAGTATATTCTCTGCATAAATAACTGCATCTTCCACCCCAATCTTACTTTTATTCGCAAATTGAAGTGAATCTAAAATGCATAACAATTTTTCCAGCACCTTTTTGATGTCAAATGGGTATTCCTAGGGGATATTAGATCGGTGGGGTCCTACTGCTAGGACCCCATGGAGTTCCCCTAAAATAGATGAAGCTTCTGGTCAGAAATGCATGCTGCCACTCCATTTATTTTGATGGGCACACTGGAAATAGCCAAGTACAACACTGTGGATAGGGGATAACTTTCTGTCACCGAAATACCCCTTTAATACAGCAGGCCAATAATCACTCAAGTTAACTGGTCTTCCCTTTCTAGGCACCAGAACTGCACATGGTTTCTTCTACAACATTGGCGCGACCTGGAAAAAAATGGATAGAAACCCACACATTTGACCCACACAGACCTTTAACCCCTGTGGCACAATGCCATGTGGCTCCACAGACTTCACTGATTTCACATTATGTTAGTGAATATTATTTACTACAACACATCACAGGGATACTGCAGGGAATACTACAGTCCTGGGCACATCTTGTCATCCCTCATGTCAGAAACAACATTCCTATAGGAGAATTTATACAGGCCAGGCGTAACTGCTCAAATGACAGCTCATACATAATAGAGGCTTAAATCATTACAAGTAGATTATCCTCCTGTAAGTATCCCACATGGTCGCTGAATTGTGCAAACCACATAGCACAGTCTAAATCTAGGTTAGATATTATATCTCCTAAAATGCAAGCAACTAATACTAAGAATGACACACATCTCGGTGTTTGTGACCAGTGTGGGGAGTCGCTCTGGTAGATAGCGGTGCGGGTGCAGTACCGAGGCAAAACAGGAGTCTCGAAGGTGCAATAAACAGTGTTTTATTCACACTTGCACAAGATAAACAAAAACAGTCTCTTGGTGTTACTTCACACACATAAGAAATCATGAGAAAAACAAGACAGTCCAATACAGGCTCCAGTCACCTGGGAGGTTTTAGGTGCAGGTTCACACCTGGCTGTCAGTCCAGCCGCAAGACAAGAGACGTCAGGTTTCCAGGCCGTCTGCAGTCCTCCTTGCTGGGCTCTTGCTTCCTGCCCAGAGAACTTCCAAACTCAAATGATTCCCCAGCCTAACAGCAGCTCCAGGATAATCACACCACCTGCTGGTGCTGGCTGTCTTATAAAGGCCCGGCAAAGTCCGGCCTGGACCGTGGGGAGTAGGCACCCACCCAACTCTTTGCCTACTCCCAGTAAGAGCCGGCCCGGATTGGCTTTGCAGCCAAACTAAATTTCAAGGTGTCAAGCAGCACTAGCTGCTGCTGACACAGGAAAACCCGGCTCTTACCTCACCGAGGCCAGGAACCTCGGTGACACGTACCTGCCATCGACCACGGTACCTTTCACCTTTCCACACCAGGTATAGTCAAGAAAATACACAAATTCACAAAATTATAAGAATTTTTTTTGCTTTTTTGCAGCTAGATGAACACTGGTCACAAATCATGGGGGATAATGACAAACATTTAGCACGTCGTGCTTCCACATTGGGACAGAAGCTCTGTCCAAGTCTATTTTCTGAAAAAGCAAAAATCCAACCTATATGGCTACAGTGCCAAGGGAGTTTCAAGTTTGGGCACCGCATTTGTACGTGTTGTCGGTATATGCGGACTGGGCGGGTGGTGCAGTCAGCAGCTAATGGATGCATTTTTCAGATAAAACAGTAGATTAATTGTAACACAAGACATGTCGTCTATTGCGTCACCTGCTCAGCCTGCAGTTTACAATATATAGGTTGTACTACTAATGAACTAAAAATCTGCATCAGAAAGCATCTGTCTGATATACCGCACTATAAGGCAAAAAAATGTATCTGCGGTAAGTTTACACTTTGCGGTTGTTCATCAAGGTAATACCACACATTTTCACGCACAGCGGGTTGAGGGAGTCACTTACCTGTAAGAGGGGGTGACCACAAACGTTAACTCCTTAATCAGGTGTCTTTTTGATTTTTTCAGCTAGGCACATGAATACCAGCAGGATTGAACAAGAGACACAACTTAATCTTGCAATATTAATTATTATTTTTTAATTGATGCTGTTTATTCTGTGTGCTGTTGCACTTTGGGTTGTCTTTTTAATTTGCTTATTTTTACCAGTCAGCAGGTGTGCTTGTTCCGCCCCACCACTCTGATTGGTGAATTTTCAGATAAAAGCACCTGCGATCTGGAGCATAACCATGTCATGATTAAGAGTCTCTGGCCTGAAACGCGTAGACTTTGTGCTAGTCTTGGATTTTATACATATGGAATAATAAAGGCTGTTGAATCAGTTTTGGAAGCTGGGTTTACCTTGTATTTTTGAATAAGGCTAACAGACTTTTAGTTTATTTGAGTTTTAGGAAGGTAATTGTACAGAGGCTAATTTATGCAAAATAAATGTGGAGCCCCAGTATTGGGTCTACAACACAATGAAAGCCAGAAATCCCTCAAAGGAAGGAAAACCGGTGCAAAGGAGTGTCTCCATTACAGAGATCACCAAATCCACCATATTAAGTGGCCCCTATGTCAAGATCCCGCTTTTTTACAAGCTTTAAGGATGTGACGGGGAAAACCTAAGCCAGTTATCCATCTATAGAGAGCTGTTTCGGGGTGTTGCCCCTCATCAGTGTGGAGTAGGATTCTGGCTAACCGGAGCAATGCCTTGGAGACTACTCAAACAAAACAATAGCTGATCTCAGGGAGACCAGCCACAAAAACACTGCTGAGCCTCAGTTAAGAGTCTCAACACAGCAATCCGAAGTGCAAAGCTCCCTGGGAAACAGGAATATGCTAAATAAATGTGGAGCCCCAGTATTGGGTCTACAACACAATGAAAGCCAGATATCCCTCAAAAGGAAGGAAAACCGATGCAAAGGGGTGTCTCTATTACAGAGATCACCAAATCCACCATATTAAATGAACTGACACTTGTCATTGTGTCTTCTGTACTTCTGGTACTCCTGGTTCTGGTGGGGTTAACATTCCCTGATCTGTTCCTGGGTGGGGCTTATCAGGTGCCCTTGTTATTGCAGCTATATCTATCTGTGAACTGTGGAGCTTGTGGTTAGTCTGTCTTTTGCCTTGCTGGGTGTAGCCCCTTGCTGCTGGACCAGGGGGTTTTGCCAACTGCCCTTCTGTGTGGTGTCGCCTGGTATAGTATTGGTGTTGTTGATGTCCATGCCTTGCCTGATCTTTTATAACTGTTCTGTTCCATGTTTAGCCTAGCAGTGCTCTAACTGCGTCTGATAGCTTGGCAGTGCTAAACTGCTTCTGATCCTGTCTCTTCTATGTCCAGCCTGGCAGTGTCTACTGCTTCTTAACCAGTCTGTTCCATGTCTGTCCTGCAGTGCCTTACTGCTTCTGTTCCTGTGTTTGTCCTGCCGTTGTGAGAGGGCTCCTGGGTTCTCGGGAGGGAGGATCTCTAGTCTGTGTGCAGCTCTGCCTGAGACCGCCACGCTTCCATTCTGCTTGGGATCTGGGCATCTGCTTGTGTGCTGGTTCCCATTTGTCGTCTGTTCCATGTTGTGAGTTTGGTTGGGTTCCAGTCCGGTTGTCTTTGGTTCTCTGCAGGTAGCAGCCAAGTGTATCGGCACCTTCCTGGAAGTGCGACCAGTGAGCTCTCGGCCCAGTTCATCCCCAGCACCAGGGGCTCCGTGAAGAACGGGGTTCACTGGCTTTTCGCCCTCTGGGTTTTGCCTCTGGTCTGACGGTGCACTTGGTTCTGTGGTAGTGCTACTACTATTGCCTAACCTACTTTTCAGTACTGTCATGTTCACTTATTACATGTGTAATAAAGTACTCTGTTGGTCCCTGGCCTCTATCTGCCTGTGTCATGTTTGCAAGACGTGCCGGATGTCTGACTTGGACACACCAGCCACAGTCCACTCCTTGTAAATCTCCCCCAAATTCATGAATGGTCTTTTTTGGACAAACATTTCAAGGCTGCAGTCATCCCTGTTGCTAGTGCAGCTTTTTCTACCATACTTTTTCCATCCACTTACCTTTCCATTGATATGCTTGGATACAGCACTAAGTAAACAGACAGCTTCTTTAGCTCTGGCCCTTAAGGCTAATCCGTGTGGAGGGTTTCAATGACTGTCTTCTGGACAACTGTGAAGTCAGCAGTCTTTCCTCTGATTGTGTAACCTACTGAACCAGAAGGACCATTAAAAGGATAAGGAAACCTTTGCAGGTGTTTGTGTTGATTGGCTGATTAGAGTATGACACCTTAAGTCTACAAGATTGAACTTTTTCACACTATTCTAATTTTTTAGAGCTACTGACGTTTGAGTTTTTATTAGCTGTAAACCATAATGATCAACATTAAAAGAAATTAATACTTGAAAAACATTACTCTGTGTGCAATGAGTCTATATAACATATGAGTTTCACTATTTGAATTTAATTACTGAAATAAATGCCTTTTTAATAATAGTCCAATTTGAGATGCACCTGTAGTTTACTCTGGAGAGACAATATCTTCACACTGTGACCCTTGCCACCACGGTAAAGACATATGTTATTGCTGCATCTATGCTGGCACTCCGCCTCAGATAGAGGACAGAGGTTGAAGAAAAAAGGAAACAACGACATCTAGAAGAAAAGTGCTAATAGTGGGGCTATTCTCTCCCAGATAATCAGACCAATACATGTGGCCAATGTGATTAAATGGTCCAGGGTGGCTATAAGATCTAAAACTGCTAATTCATCATTTATGTAACCTGAAAGCCCATTCCAAAAAGCAGCCACCAGGGCCTTGTTACAGGAAAACTCCCAGGAGAGGCTGCGGAACTGGATGGCACACTGTGTGACCAAAAGGTTGTCCTTACGAAGACGCAATAAGGAAGATGTTGTGCATTTAATTCCAAGTGGATGATGCACTGGTTCAAAAATACACAACAGGTCTTAGGATCTCCATAACAGCGTGGGTACAGTTGTAGATGCATAAAGGAACCCTGAAGGAAAAGGCAGAATGAAGGAGCGATTCAGATGCTATGGCTTGAGTGCAGAGCTGTGTATATATAAAGCGTACAGCGCAGATCTGCGTATATATAAAGCATACAGTACAGAGCTGTGTATATATAAAGCATACAGTACAGAGCTGTGTATATATAAAGTATACAGTACAGAGCTGTGTATATATAAAGCATACAGTACAGAGCTGTGTATATATAAAGTATACAGTACAGAGCTGTGTATATATAAAGTATACAGTACAGAGCTGTGTATATATAAAGCATACAGTACAGAGCTGTGTATATATAAAGCATACAGTACAGAGCTGTGTATATATAAAGTATACAGTACAGAGCTGTGTATATATAAAGTATACAGTACAGAGCTGTGTATATATAAAGCATACAGTACAGAGCTGTGTATATATAAAGTATACAGTACAGAGCTGTGTATATATAAAGTATACAGTACAGAGCTGTGTATATATAAAGTATACAGTACAGAGCTGTGTATATATAAAGTATACAGTACAGAGCTGTGTATATATAAAGCATACAGTGCAGAGCTGTGTATATATAAAGCATACAGTACAGAGCTGTGTATATATAAAGCATACAGTACAGAGCTGTGTATATATAAAGTATACAGTACAGAGCTGTGTATATATAAAGCATACAGTACAGAGCTGTGTATATATAAAGCATACAGTACAGAGCTGTGTATATATAAAGTATACAGTACAGAGCTGTGTATATATAAAGTATACAGTACAGAGCTGTGTATATATAAAGCATACAGTACAGAGCTGTGTATATATAAAGTATACAGTACAGAGCTGTGTATATATAAAGTATACAGTACAGAGCTGTGTATATATAAAGCATACAGTACAGAGCTGTGTATATATAAAGCATACAGTACAGAGCTGTGTATATATAAAGCATACAGTACAGAGCTGTGTATATATAAAGCATACAGTACAGAGCTGTGTATATATAAAGTATACAGTACAGAGCTGTGTATATATAAAGTATACAGTACAGAGCTGTGTATATATAAAGTATACAGTACAGAGCTGTGTATATATAAAGCATACAGTACAGAGCTGTGTATATATAAAGCATACAGTACAGAGCTGTGTATATATAAAGTATACAGTACAGAGCTGTGTATATATAAAGTATACAGTGCAGAGCTGTGTATATATAAAGTATACAGTACAGAGCTGTGTATATATAAAGCATACAGTACAGAGCTGTGTATATATAAAGCATACAGTACAGAGCTGTGTATATATAAAGTATACAGTACAGAGCTGTGTATATATAAAGTATACAGTACAGAGCTGTGTATATATAAAGTATACAGCACAGAGCTGTGTATATATAAAGTATACAGTACAGAGCTGTGTATATATAAAGCATACAGCACAGAGCTGTGTATATATAAAGTATACAGTACAGAGCTGTGTATATATAAAGTATACAGTACAGAGCTGTGTATATATAAAGCATACAGTACAGAGCTGTGTATATATAAAGTATACAGTACAGAGCTGTGTATATATAAAGCATACAGTACAGAGCTGTGTATATATAAAGTATACAGTACAGAGCTGTGTATATATAAAGCTATACAGTACAGAGCTGTGTATATATAAAGCATACAGTACAGAGCTGTGTATATATAAAGCATACAGTACAGAGCTGTGTATATATAAAGCATACAGTACAGAGCTGTGTATATATAAAGTATACAGTACAGAGCTGTGTATATATAAAGTATACAGTACAGAGCTGTGTATATATAAAGCATACAGTACAGAGCTGTGTATATATAAAGCATACAGTACAGAGCTGTGTATATATAAAGCATACAGTACAGAGCTGTGTATATATAAAGCATACAGTACAGAGCTGTGTATATATAAAGTATACAGTACAGAGCTGTGTATATATAAAGTATACAGTACAGAGCTGTGTATATATAAAGTATACAGTACAGAGCTGTGTATATATAAAGTATACAGTACAGAGCTGTGTATATATAAAGTATACAGTACAGAGCTGTGTATATATAAAGTATACAGTACAGAGCTGTGTATATATAAAGCATACAGTACAGAGCTGTGTATATATAAAGCATACAGTACAGAGCTGTGTATATATAAAGCATACAGTACAGAGCTGTGTATATATAAAGCATACAGTGCAGAGCTGTGTATATATAAAGTATACAGTACAGAGCTGTGTATATATAAAGCATACAGCACAGAGCTGTGTATATATAAAGTATACAGTACAGAGCTGTGTATATATAAAGTATACAGTACAGAGCTGTGTATATATAAAGCATACAGTACAGAGCTGTGTATATATAAAGTATACAGTACAGAGCTGTGTATATATAAAGCATACAGTACAGAGCTGTGTATATATAAAGCATACAGTACAGAGCTGTGTATATATAAAGCATACAGCACAGAGCTGTGTATATATAAAGCATACAGTACAGAGCTGTGTATATATAAAGCATACAGTACAGAGCTGTGTATATATAAAGCATACAGTACAGAGCTGTGTATATATAAAGTATACAGTACAGAGCTGTGTATATATAAAGTATACAGTACAGAGCTGTGTATATATAAAGTATACAGTACAGAGCTGTGTATATATAAAGTATACAGTACAGAGCTGTGTATATATAAAGCATACAGTACAGAGCTGTGTATATATAAAGCATACAGTACAGAGCTGTGTATATATAAAGTATACAGTACAGAGCTGTGTATATATAAAGCATACAGTACAGAGCTGTGTATATATAAAGTATACAGTACAGAGCTGTGTATATATAAAGTATACAGTACAGAGCTGTGTATATATAAAGTATACAGTACAGAGCTGTGTATATATAAAGTATACAGTACAGAGCTGTGTATATATAAAGCATACAGTACAGAGCTGTGTATATATAAAGCATACAGTACAGAGCTGTGTATATATAAAGTATACAGTGCAGAGCTGTGTATATATAAAGTATACAGTACAGAGCTGTGTATATATAAAGCATACAGTACAGAGCTGTGTATATATAAAGCATACAGTACAGAGCTGTGTATATATAAAGCATACAGTACAGAGCTGTGTATATATAAAGTATACAGTACAGAGCTGTGTATATATAAAGTATACAGCACAGAGCTGTGTATATATAAAGCATACAGTACAGAGCTGTGTATATATAAAGCATACAGTACAGAGCTGTGTATATATAAAGCATACAGTACAGAGCTGTGTATATATAAAGCATACAGTGCAGAGCTGTGTATATATAAAGCATACAGTACAGAGCTGTGTATATATAAAGCATACAGTACAGAGCTGTGTATATATAAAGCATACAGCACAGAGCTGTGTATATATAAAGCATACAGTACAGAGCTGTGTATATATAAAGCATACAGCACAGAGCTGTGTATATATAAAGCATACAGTACAGAGCTGTGTATATATAAAGCATACAGTACAGAGCTGTGTATATATAAAGTATACAGTACAGAGCTGTGTATATATAAAGTATACAGTACAGAGCTGTGTATATATAAAGTATACAGTACAGAGCTGTGTATATATAAAGCATACAGTACAGAGCTGTGTATATATAAAGCATACAGTACAGAGCTGTGTATATATAAAGCATACAGTACAGAGCTGTGTATATATAAAGTATACAGTACAGAGCTGTGTATATATAAAGTATACAGTACAGAGCTGTGTATATATAAAGTATACAGTACAGAGCTGTGTATATATAAAGTATACAGTACAGAGCTGTGTATATATAAAGCATACAGTACAGAGCTGTGTATATATAAAGCATACAGTACAGAGCTGTGTATATATAAAGCATACAGTACAGAGCTGTGTATATATAAAGTATACAGTACAGAGCTGTGTATATATAAAGCATACAGTACAGAGCTGTGTATATATAAAGCATACAGTACAGAGCTGTGTATATATAAAGCATACAGTACAGAGCTGTGTATATATAAAGTATACAGTGCAGAGCTGTGTATATATAAAGTATACAGTGCAGAGCTGTGTATATATAAAGTATACAGTACAGAGCTGTGTATATATAAAGCATACAGTACAGAGCTGTGTATATATAAAGCATACAGTACAGAGCTGTGTATATATAAAGTATACAGTACAGAGCTGTGTATATATAAAGTATACAGTACAGAGCTGTGTATATATAAAGCATACAGTACAGAGCTGTGTATATATAAAGTATACAGTGCAGAGCTGTGTATATATAAAGCATACAGTACAGAGCTGTGTATATATAAAGCATACAGTACAGAGCTGTGTATATATAAAGTATACAGTACAGAGCTGTGTATATATAAAGCATACAGCACAGAGCTGTGTATATATAAAGCATACAGCACAGAGCTGTGTATATATATATATAAGCTAAACCCACACTTATATCTCACCAGCAGTTTCCCCCTTTACTATAATGTTAATACCGCCACCTGGTGCACACAGATGGTTACTTTTTGGAAACAGATTTGAATTTCAGAGAAGTCAATGCGAAAGCAAACAAACCTCAACCCAAATCTCCTGTAAAACCTGCACCAATTACAGACCTTCCACCACAATCCACCTGTTTTCTGCCACTGATTTTGCAGTGTGAACATAGCCTCAGGCGGCGCACACATCTCTACCACCTCACGTCACATTATCAAGAAGAATCTGAATCTCCTCAGACAGCACAGCCTGGAGCCTGACTCCGCCCACACATGGTCACATGGTCATGACATTACCAAAGGTCCTTTCTCTCACTAGGCTCCAGCATCTACAGATATATACCTGGTCATGTGATTCCTGACTCCTCCCACACATGACTATGACATCATCACAGGTCCTGTAAGCACAGAACAACCTCAGGGCTGCTCTGCAGGAGGAGGTAAGTGTCTGCTCACAGTCATGTAAGGATTGGGGTACACGGTGATAGAGGGGGTCGCCCGGAGGTCAGTATTGCGCTTTTCCAGTCCACATATAATTTGTTCACATTTGACCATACATTACATTGGACCGTCAATGCCGCCACGGAGAAGAACAACTCATTTTGTGAAAAACAAATCTCTGTACGGCTACGCTGAGAGAAAATAAAAACATTATAGCTCTTGGAAGGCAGGAGGGAAAAAATGAGAACTGTTTGTTTGTGAAGGCATCGGTGCTCCTGTGAGTGATGTGGCCTTCTCCGTGCTCACCAAGGACATCGCCGTACATTGTATAGTGGCCGTGCTTGGTATTTGCGCTCAGCCCCATTCACTTCTATGGGGCTGAATAAAATAGCTTGGCATATTTTGGCACTCGGCTACGCATGCACGGTCTGCCCTTCTGCACTTTGCAGGCTCCATTCTAAGGATAGGTGCGGGTCCCAGATGGGAATACCCCTTTTATTAAAATGTTTTTAACGAGTTTTCCCATCCCAGAAGGGAACCTCACAATGCCGTCCTATCGTTTGGCTTACTCAGCAATAGACCTACAGGCAGTCTGTTAGGCCGGGCCATTCTTAAAGGGGTCTTCCAATTTCACCATGTGTGGCATATAGCTAGAAGGTGCCATGAGTGTCGGGTGCAGGGTCCTATGTCTGGAATTTGCTCCGATCTCCAGAACTTGGGCCCCAAAGTGCAGGAGCGTGCGCCGTGTATGCGCAGCATTTTCTCCATTCGTTGTTAGAAGACTTCTGAAGATATCCAAGCTAGTGCTGTCAGCTCATTTCAGAAGTCCCATAGCAGTGAATGAAGAGCGCATGGCGCATGTGCGGCCACCACTCCATTCGCCACTGTGGGACTGTTGAAAATAGCCGCTATTTTTAGAACTCGCATAGCGGTCATTGGAGGGTGGCCGCACATGCACAGCTGCTCTGTTCTGGAGATGGGAGCGTGTCTCAGAGGTGGGTCCCACAGCTGTCTGACACTGATGGCGTATCCTGGCGGTAATATACAGTATTAATATTAAGGCCTTTCAGACATGGCCTGATCCCATTAGAATTAAACTTTCCAATATCTGCTCCACATCACGCGGCTGCCTTCCGCAGGAGGACTTACACCCAAAACAAGGAGGGAGGACACTGCTACCGCTCAAAACCATCATATTCTGCTTTCTCCTTCTACTAAGTATCTAAAGTGTCAGGAAACAACTGGATCAGGTATAGGTGAAGGGCTTTTATTACTACCTTCCATGTCGTTTGCTGTCCCTGGGAGGTGAGGAAACCCTCCTGTCCTTGTGATGTGGAGGTGCGAGGAGAGAGAAGCTACAACATCTCCACTAAAATATCTCCTCAGATGTTCCCCTTATTAACTAATTCATGGATTTTTACATGGGATTATGTCTGTATTCTTACAGTGTTTCTTCTTCTTTCCATTTAGGTTCCTACAATATAGAAACATCTCAGTTAATATCTTCACTGAACAGACTTTTCCTGATTGACCCAACATGGATAGAGACAGAGACAAGATGGCAGAGAAGATAATAAATCTCACCCTAGAGATACTCTTCCAACTTACTGGAGAGGTGAGAGATTCTGATGATGTCACATTACATCATTCTTATCTATGGTAATAACAGATGATATGACCGGAGAGGTGAGAGATTCTGATGATGTCACATTACATCATTCTTATCTATGGTAATAACAGATGATAGGACCGGAGAGGTGAGAGATTCTGATGATGTCACATTACATCATTCTTATCTATGGTAATAACAGATGATATGACCGGAGAGGTGAGAGATTCTGATGATGTCACATTACATCATTCTTATCTATGGTAATAACAGATGATAGGACCGGAGAGGTGAGAGATTCTGATGATGTCACATTACATCATTCTTATCTATGGTAATAACAGATGATATGACCGGAGAGGTGAGAGATTCTGATGATGTCACATTACATCATTCTTATCTATGGTAATAACAGATGATAGGACCGGAGAGGTGAGAGATTCTGATGATGTCACATTACATCATTCTTATCTATGGTAATAACAGAAGGACATGGCTGTAGAGGTGATGGACTCTGGAAATGTCAGTAGTGATATTTATTGCTTTGTCTCCCCATACCCAGGATTACACAGTGGTGAAGAAGACCTCTAGTGAGCGCTGTCAGGCCCCTGTTTCTGAAGGATGGGGAAGAACCCTGAGCCCAATCACAGGTCCTCCACCTCACCCCCTGATACATGAGGAGATCAATGACCAGAAGATCCTAGAACTCATCCACAAGATGATGGAGCTGCTGACTGGAGAGGTGACACTGCTGGGAATGCTGGGACATTATACAGTAACAGCACTGGAGGGTCTGGGTGATGACGGTGTCATTGTGTTGTCAGGTTCCTATAAGGTGTCAGGATGTCACTGTCTATTTCTCCATGGAGGAGTGGGAGTATGTAGAAGGACACAAGGATCTGTACAAGGACGTCATGATGGAGGACCAACAGCCCCTCACATCACCAGGTAATAGACAAGACTAGTGCTGATCGAGCACCAAAGTGCTTGTGTGCTTGGGCCGAACACATTGGGATGCTCGGGTGCTCTACACAGCACCCTAGTATAATGGAAGTCAATGGGAGAACCCGAGCATTAAACCAGGCACCCCCTGCTCTGAAGAGACAAGGGTGCCTTGTTCATAGGAAAAGGTCAGAAATTGATGGAAACACCACCAAAAATCGTTCGGGAACAGCATGGGGAGTATGTCTGGATGCATGACTCCCAGGTCGAGGCTGGTAACGATGTTGTCCGAGTGGTAAGCCACTTTTACAGACAATAATACGCACAAAACCAAAGATAAAATAAAAAAGATTTTAGAGGAAAAATTGTTAGGAAACATTCTTTCCTGTATATTTACTTGTATATAAAATGCTGCCAAAAATTACAAGCAAGATGCACTCTAATTCAATCTGTATATTACATAAAGGAGGGCCTCATTCACATTGTGGTACAATTGTTCATGCAGTGGGACTCCTACACTCATAAATCATATGCACTAAATGAAAGGACTGCCAAAAATTACAAGCAACCGGCACTCAAACCCTCAAAACATTTGGAGAAAAGGCCTGCTGATCTGACCATCTAAAACATTAGGGGTGAGGGTCTGCTGCTGAGCTGACTATTGAAAAAATTATGGTTGAGGACCTGCTGCTGAGCTGACCCTCTAAAACATTATGGTTGAGGGCCTGCTGCTGAGCTGACCATAGAAATAATTATGGTTGAGGGCCTGCTGCTGAGCTGATCCTCTAAAACATTATGGTTGAGGGCCTGCTGCTGAGCTGACCATCGAAAATTGGGCAAGGGCCTGCTGCTGTTCTGACCATCTAAAACATTAGGGGTGAGGGTCTGCTGCTGATCTGACCATGGAAAAAATTATGGTTGAGGGCCTGCTGCTGAGCTGATCATTACAAAAATTATGGGCGAGTGCCTGCTGCTTAGCTGACCACTGAAAAAATTATTGGCGAGTGCCTGCTGGTGATTTGACCATCGAAAACATTATGGGCGAGAGACTGCTGCCTCTTTGGTGACTCTAGATAACCTCGGGCCGATCACACGTCCGCGTGGCGGCGACGATCCATTCGGATGTCTACCCTATGAACTTTCGATGGTACTTTCTGTGCCTTCAGGGTGAGGCTTGTGTTGATCAGATTCTTGGCTATTGAGATAGGACTTGTAGGTGAGGGCCTGCTGGTGAGCTGACCCTCTAAAAGATTGTAGGTGAAGGCCTGCTGGTGAGCTGACCCTGTAAAACATTATATTGCGAGGGCCTGTAGGTGAGCTGACCCTGTAAAACATTATATGTGAGGGCCTGCAGGTGAGCTGACCCTCTAAAAGATTGTAGGTAAGGGCCTGCTGGTGAGCTGACCCTGTAAAAAATTATATGCGAGGGGCTGAAGGTGAGCTGACCCTGTAAAAGATTGTAGGTGAGGGCCTGCAGGTGAGCTGACCCTGTAAAGCATTATATGTGAGGGCCTGAAGGTGAGCTGACCCTCTAAAAGATTGTAGGTGAGGGCCTGCTGGTGAGCTGACCCTGTAAAACATTATATGCGAGGGCCTGCAGGTGAGCTGACCGTGTAAAACATTATATGCGAGGGCTCGCAGGTGAGCTGACCCTCTAAATGGTTGTAGGTGAGGGCCTGCAGGTGAGCTGATCAAGTAAAATATTATATACGAGGGCCTGCAGGTAAGCTGACCCTGTAACAGATTGTAGGTGAGGGCCTGCAGGTGAGCTGACCCTGTAAAACATTATATGCGAGGGCCTGTAGGTGAGCTGACCCTGTAAAAAATTATATGCGAGGGGCTGAAGGTGAGCTGACCCTTTAAAAGATTGTAGGTGAGGGCCTGCAGGTGAGGCTGACCCTGTAAAGCATTATATGCGAGGGGCTGCAGGTGAACTGACCCTGTAAAACATTATATGTGAGGGCCTGCAGGTGAGCTGACCCTCTAAAAGATTGTAGTGAGGGCCTGCTGGTGAGCTGACCCTGTAAAACATTATATGCGAGGGCTTGCAGGTGAGCTGACCCTCTAAAAGGTTGTAGGTTAGGGCCTGCAGGTGAGCTGATCAAGTAAAATATTATATACGAGGGCCTGCAGGTAAGCTGACCCTGTAACAGATTGTAGGTGAGGGCCTGCAGGTGAGCTGACCCTGTAAAACATTATATGCGAGGGCCTGTAGGTGAGCTGACCCTGTAAAAGATTGTAGGTGAGGGCCTGCTGGTGAGCTGACCCTGTAAAGCATTATATGCAAGGGGCTGCTGGTGATCAGGGTCAGCTCACCTGCAAGCCCTCACCTACAATCTTTTACAGGGTCAACTCACCTGCAGGCCCTCACATAAAATGTTTTACAGGGTCAGCTCACCTGCAGGCCCTCGCATAAATGTTTTACAGGGTCATCTCACCAGCAGGCCCTCACCTACAATCTATTACAGGATCGGCTCACCTGTAAAGATGGAAGATGGTGAAGGAGTACATAGCAGACAGTGTCAGCGTCCTCAATGATCTCTCAGTGCCCTACAACTACTGGGTGTCAAAGCTGGACACGTGGCACGAACTGGCGCTCTACGCCTTGGATGTGCTGGCCTGCCCTGCCACCAGCGTTTTGTCTGAGCGGGTATTTAGTGCTGCTCGTGGCATTATAACAGATAAGCGTATCCGCCTGTCAACTGAAAATGCTGACAGGTTGAACAAGGCCTGGATTGCCCTCGACTTCTTGACTCCACCAGAGGAAAGCTGATGAACATAAAGGCACTTTAAATGTGTTGTTTATAATGTACTGAATACACTGTATTCCCATGATCTTCCTTTCCTCATCCTCCTCCTCTTCCATCATATCAACATGCTTATTCGTCGCATATAATGCGCTCGCATATAATGTTTTACAGGGTCAGCTCACCTTCAGGCCCTCACCTACAATCTTTTACAGGGTCATCTCACCTGCAGGCCATCGCATATAATGTTTTACAGGGTCAGCTCACCTGAGGGTGCTGGTGGGGTGTCATGAAACTGTCCCAGGCTTTGGAGAGTGTTGCCCTGCCACTGTTGGAACTGCTGTGTGTTCCTCTTGCCCAAGGAACTACGGACTCTGCCGCCAGTGTTGTAAGATGGAAATTTTTGGAGCAATTTTTCAACAAGCACCTTCTGGTATTGTACCGTTTTGCTTCTCCTCCCCACCAGAGGAATGAGAGATGAGAGGTTCTCTTTGTAGCGGGGGTTGCGAAGGGTGAACAACCAGTAATAAATGTTGTCTAAAATGCGTATAACGTGCGGGTCGCTGGAAAGGCAGCCTAACATGAAGTCAACCATGTGTGCCAGAGTACCAACAGGCAAGACTTTGCTGTCGTCATCAGGAGGATGACTCTCAATCTTCTCAGCCTCTTGCTCCTCTTCTGCCCACCCACGCTGAACAGATGGATTTAAACTTCCATGGGTACTACCTTCTGTAGCGGAGGCAACAGTCTCCTGCTCCTGCTCTTCATCGTCCAATTTGCGCTGAGAAGACGAACTGAGGGTGGTCTGGCTATCACCCTGTGTAATGTCTTCCCCATTTCCACCTCTTCCACATGCAAAGCATCATCCTTAATTGTGAGCAGCGAGTGTTTGAGTAGATACAGAAGAGGGATGGTTACGCTGATAATAGCGTTATCTCAGCTCACCATCTGTGTTGATTTCTCAAAGTTTCTTAAAACCTCACAGAGGTCAGACATCCATGCCCACTCCTCGCTTGTGAATAGTGGAAGCTGACTGGAAAGGCGACGACCATGTTGCAGCTGTTATTCCACTACTGCCCTCTGCTGCTCACAAAGCTTGGCCAACATGTGAAACGTCGAGTTCCAGCGCTTGCTCACGTCACACAACAGCCTGTGAGCTGGCAATTTCAAGCCCTGCTGCTGACAAACCGACTGAAGCTGTCTGACTTGCGGAAATATGCACACACGTAGCGCACCTTCACCAGTAGCTCACGCAAATTGGGGTATGTCTTTAGAAACCACTGAACCACTAAGTTTAAGACGTGGGCTAGACATGGGATGTGTGTGAGCTTGCCGAGCTCCAAAGCCGCCACCAAGTTACCGCCATTTTCAGACACAACCATGCCTGGTTGTAGGTTGAGTGGCAAGAGCCACAGCTCAGTCTGGTCTCTTATCTTCTTCTACAGCTCACTCCTGGCCTCCACAACGTTCACCCAGTGTGCTGTCAGGGAAATATAGCGTCCCTTGCCAAATGCACTTGTCCATCATGTCCGTGGTTAAGTGGACCTTCCCAGTAAATGCATTGGTCAGGGCACGTGAGATGTTATGGGACACATGTTGGTGTAAGACCGGCACTGCACACCTGGACAAATAGTGGCGGCTGAGGACTGCGTAACGCAGGACGGCCATCGACATCAGGCTACGGAAGTCCTTAGTGTCCACAAGCCTAAATGGCAACATTTTCAGGGCCAGTAATTTGGAAAACAGCGCATTTAGTGCTATGGCCTGTGGGTGGCTGGGAATTTGCACTTGCGTTCAAAGGCCTGGGGTAAGGACATTTGGACGCTGCGCTGGGACACGGAAGTGGATGTGGTCGCTGATGGTGCTTAAGAAAGGTCCAGGTGCAGGGCGGGAGGCATCCGGGCCTGCGCCTTCGTTAGGGGATTGGCCAGCACGTAACATAAGGGAAGTGGAGGCAGTGGTGTGACCCGTAAATACAGATTGTGGACCCAGGCATTCGTCCAAATTGTTACGGTGCTTGGATGCAATGTGGTGGATCGTGCTGGTGGTGGTGAGGTTGCTAGTGTTCTCATTTTGGTACGGCACAGGCTATTCTCTTGTCCTCCGCACTTTCCTCAAAAAAGCACCATACTGCGGAACACCTACCCCTTGGTAAGGGAGATTTCCACAAGGGGGTGCTCCGTGGAACGTCTTCTCCCTTTTGCCACCCCACTGCCTCTTCCAGCCTGTCGCGTCGCTGCAGATCCCTCCCCCTCTGTACTGCTGTCCTTGCTCGGCTTTCCACCTTTCCAGGTTGGGTCAGTGACTTCATCGTCCACCATCTCCTCTTTCACTTCCTCACTCTGCTCATCCTTCCGACTTGTTGACCTAACCACAACCTCAGTGATTGACAACTGTGTCTCATCCTCTTCATCATCCTCTTCATCAAGACAGTTGACTTATTGGCAACTCTGTCTCATCATCATCTATCTCATTAAACAATAATTGCAGTTCCCCACCTTCATCTTCTTGTAACTGTGGATGCTCAAGAGGTTGGGAATCAGGGCACAAGATCTGTTCCTCTTCAAGCGTGCTTGGTGAGAGGGCCAAATCAAGGAATGGCGTTGAAAAGAGGTCCTCGGAATATTCGAGTGTGGGATCACTTGTTTGCCCAGACTCTCCATGGTGGGAAGCAGGAGGGTCAGGACTGTGTTGACCAGACTCTTGGCTACTGGACTTGGTGGAAGACAGGGTGGTGCTTAACCGACTGGAAGCATTATCTGCTGCAATCCAACCGACCACCTGGTCGAACTGGTCTGACTTCAAGAGTGGTGTCCTGCGCCGCCCTGCAAACTGGGACATGATGCTAGGTATCGTGGATGAGTGTGTTTCTTGTGCTCTGGCATCAGGCACAGTTTCAACGCGCCCAGGGCCACGGCCTCTGTGTGCACCATCAGCATCACAGCCACTTCCCCGTGCCTTACTGCTCGCCTTCTTCATATTAAATGTTATATATGCTTGAAAGTATGTCAAATGTACAGTAGTGAAGGATTTTGAAGTGTATGCGCATAAAAATTTAAAAAGGTATTTGGGATGTGGAAACGTCACACAGGAGATATCCCGCAGATATTGTCAATGCTGTCACCAGCGGCTAAATTACAGGGAATGTCACAGGTATTTGGGATGAGGAAACGTTATACGTGAGAGGTACCACCGGTAATGTCACTGTCCGCAGCTTCTACGTAAAAAGTACACTGTATGTCAGATATAATTTTTAGGCGCACACGTTACACTGGAGATGTCGCACTGGTAATGTCACTGTCCGCAGCAGACACCGTTTATTGAAGAAGTACACTGGATGTCAGATATTTTTTGCGCGCACTTTACACTGGAGATGTGGCGTAGCTAATGTCACTGTCCGCAGCGGACACAGTCTACGGAAAAAGTACATTAGATGTCACAGATATTTTTTGGATGCTCACACTTTACGCTGGAGATGTTGCGCACTAATGTCACTGTCTGCAGCGGCCTAACTATTACACGCTATTTAGCGCAGGATGCTCTAAAAATAGATATTGCTGCCACACACAATAGTCCTTTAAAAGGAGTTTTGGTTCTCTGAAAAGTTTTTCTAATAAAAATATTCCTATATCACTCCCTACACTGTCTATTTAGCACCCGATGACGCGTTCCGGGCCGCCAATCACTGTAATGCCATTGACCAACATAGCTACGGCATTACAGTGAGGGCAGTACTTAGCTGCATGTTTATTGCATGACTCACCTGCATGACTTGAGCATTGTGCTCGAGCACATGCAGTATTCGGCTGAATACCGCCATGTGCCGAGCATTCAGATGCTCGAGCCAAACTGGTGTTCGGCCGAGCATGCTCAATCAACACTAGACAGGACTAAATAAAAATGTCTTTTAATTATCTGTATGTCAAGAATGAATTCAGTCACTGTATGTGTCTCCTACAGAAAGATCCAGTAAGAGAAGAACACCAGAGAGATGTCCCAGTCCTCATCCTCCACAGGATCATCAGGTAGATGAGATATTCGTCTATGGTCTGTAGAAGGCTGTGAAGTCCTTGTGTTCAGTCCTCTTTAATCCCATATTATTGTATGTGTGTAATGAAATATGGTGAGATGATGGGATTAAAGATGCCTGGAACCTCTTTAAATGTTCTGGTTACAGATACTGGCAGCAGGAATAAGAAACCAACTGGATTTATTTCTATATTTTCCTTCCTTTTTCCTGAGACAAACAACACTGAAGGACAACTTTATCCACTGAATCAATTTAATCCACGTCTAGCCATGCCAAACACATATGTGAATGAGGTTCTTGTCATTGAGCCATCATCCATAAGGCAAATAGTGACTGTCATGTTATTTTTGTTTGTCGTGATAATTAATGATCCTCTCTACTCTTTTTGAACATTTTATTAAGTTATTTGTATGATTGATTGTGATAATAATATTGTTTGTTTTGCAGCTTTTAAATGTGAATAAAGATCTGAATAATACTAATTCTACGTATACATATGTGAGGGGTGATGACCAGTGTAAGGAAGAAATTTCTACAGAGACATATGTGAGGGGTGATGACCAGTGTAAGGAAGAAATTTCTACAGAGACATATGTGCGGGGTGATGACCAGTGTAAGGAAGAAATTTCTACAGAGACATATATGTGGGGTGATGACCAGTGTAAAGAAGAAATTCTTACAGAGACGTATGTGAGGGGTGATGACCAGTGTAAGGAAGACATTCCCACAGATAACCACCCAGGTGAGTAGAAAAAAATAAACAGAGCAGCCAAAATACATATTAAATATGTATAAAAATATGAGACTTTTACAGGTGAAAACACATGCTGTTGAAGTAAAATATGCTACTGTGAAGAAGGCCGCTTTATTTATCTGCTGTCAGTACTGATGAGGGAAAAGCATTTGCTTAATTTTGGAACTAAGGAACTACAGTATTTGGTCTTATTAGACTTGGGAGGTGAGGATAGACCCCACCACGTCCTTTCTAACAATGTGCTTAATGGTTGTTAACTATGATTTATTACTCTGACTTTAAATTGGCGGCTCGTTTCTATCTCAGTGCTACACATATAATAGGTTTGTTTTATTGTAATGTGCATCCATTCAGTAGAGCCTGAGATATTTATGACTTATGTCCACTGCTATCCTGCCACCTAGTGTCAAGTAATGTTGAGCGCGAATATTGCAACTTTTGAAAATCGGCAAATTTTTCGAATATAGTGATATATATTCGTAAAAACAAATATTCGTCTTTTTTTTCTTCCTCTGAACACATTACCTGCCTGGTTCTTGCTTGTGGGCCAATGTGAGAAGGCTGCAATATTTAGTGAAGTAGAATATTCTTCATTAATAAATATAGTTTGTCATGCGAAAAATCGGTAATTAAATATGCGCATTAATCGAATCGCGTAAGGGCGTTAAGTAACTTTCCTATTGGTTTGGCTTGGTAGAATTGTCGAATATGTAGAATATCCCGCTATATTCTACATATTCGACAAATCTACCAAGCTAACCCAATCGGAAAGTTGCTTAACGCCCTTACATGTTCGATTAATGCGCTGATTTAATTAACGATTTTTCGCATACCATAAACTATATTAAATAATGAAGAATATTCTAAATCAGTACTGAGTCTTTACTGATTTAGAATTTTCTTCATTATTTAATATAGTTTATGTTATGCGAAAAATCTTCAATTAAATATGTGCCGTTAATCAAATCGTGTGGACGTTAAGCAACTTTCTTATTGAGTTGGCTTGGTAGAATTGTCGATATTGTCGATTAATGGCGCATATTTAATTACTGATTTTTCACATAGCATAAACTATATTCCATCTGAAGTCATGATTCCTCCCTGCTTAAGTTGCTTTTGGGCCAATGACTGTTCACATTAAATTGGAAAAAATGACGAATATTCTAAAAAATGAATATATAGCACTATATTCTATAGTACTATATATTTGTGTTTTAGAATATTCGCATTACGCAAATATTACATTGCCGATTTTTTACAATCAATAGAATGATCTCGAATACCTAATATTTGCGAATATATGACAAATATTCTAACGAATATTCATGAAATATTGCGAATTCGAATATTGCCCCTGCCGCTCATCACTAGTTAGAATGGCTCGTTTTGTCTACGGAGCAATCACTAGGAGAAATAAAATGGCCACTGTCCTATTAGTACACACAGAACCTGTGCTAATCACTAGTGATGGACGAATATCGAGTGGGACGTTTCGTGAACGCGCGTTCACGAGCAAATGTTTGCGAACCACATGTTCGTGGCGGGCTCTATTCACTTTAATGGCAGGCAAACCTGAAAAACCTTTAGGTCATATTAGCAGCCACCAAATATTTACTAGAAGTGCACAAATAGTCCCACAACATGGACAGTGACATACCAGGGGGATCAATTGCAAAAATTCCCACCATTTTTATGCGACTTAAAGGGAAACTCTCAAAACTATGCCCTGCTGGAGCATAGAAATTTTTTACTTTAGGCCACGGGAGTACGTGCCCAAAAAATTAGGCATTCACTGGACAGAAAAGAACAAGTGATTATGTGGCTGGAGGTATATTAGGCGGTCAGTGGATAACAATTTTACTGTAGGCCAGTGGAGTACAGGCCCCAAAAATTAGGCATTCCCCGCACAGAAAAGAACAAGTGATTATGTGGCTGGAGGTACATTAGGCGGTCACTGTACAACAATTTTACTGTAGGCCAGTGGAGTACAGGCTCCAAACATTAGGCATTCACCTGACAGAAAAGGCCTTTTATGCCGCTGTATATACATAAGACGAGGACCATTCTTTGTTCTGGGCGGTGGCAGATATGTGTGGGCTGGCATGAGGAAATTCAATTACACGTGGTCGTCACAGGTGTTGAATTCCTCCGAGATCCATGCCTCATTCATTTTAGAAATGTGAGGTAGTCCACACTGTCATGAGCTACGCGAGTGCGCTTATCAGTCACGATCCCCCCCTGCTGCGCTGAACGTCCTTTCGGACAGGGCACTCGACGAGGGGCAAGCCAAGAGTTCCATGGCAAATTGTGACATCTCTGGCCACAGGTCAAGCCTTCACACTGAGTAGTCCAGGGGTTCCTCGCTTCTCAGAGCGTCCACGTCGGCTGTTAACCCGATGTAGTCGGACACCTGTCGGTCTAGGCGTTCCCTGAGGCTGGATCCAGAGGGCGGCTCTCGATGGGTTGGCTGCAAGAATGAACTCATATCTAAATTGACCAACACATCTTCAAACTGCCCTCTTCTTGCAGGCACGGTAGGATTGGTACCCGCAGCTGTTTCACTGTGGGTGGAAATTCCTCTGCCAGCGCCTGCAACAGCAGAATGAAGCATCTCTCGCAGCAAGGCCTGGAAATGCTGCATTCTGCCAGCCCTCTGTGATGCTGGTAACATGTCCGACATTTTGTGTTTGTACCAGGTGTCTAAGTATGTTGCCATTCAGTACTGGTCCTTGCCCTTTATGCAAAAATATGGGGGTCCCTCTTCAAACACTGGTTCATGAAGGCCCCCATTTGCACAATTGGAAGGGGTGGATCGCCCTGGCTCCTGCTCATCGCCCAGGAGAATGTCGTCCTTGGTCTCCTCCCCCCCGCCACGGACAACACCAGGGATCCCCGAAAAGCCTGCTCTTCTTGCTTCTCCTCCTCCCCCAGCCACCATCCTACTCTGACTCCTCTTCAGACTCCTGCTGACTTGTCTCAGATGGAGTAGATCCCCCCTGGAAATTCATTCAGCATTGCGACTTCCTCATCTTCCAGCTCCTGAAAAGAAACCAAGCTCCCCAGAACCTGTCCTGCTGCAGAGTTCGTACAGGTAGTCGTTAACGGCACATTGTTGCTGGAGCAGCCTATCAAGTATATACAAGATGGAGTTCCAGCGGGGCTGTCACAAATCAGACGTCTGAAGGGCAGGTGGTGCTGCTGCTGAACGTCAGCAAGGCGAGCCATGGCCTTGTAAGATCTTCTAAAATGGCCAGAGATTTTCCTGAGCTGCCACAAGACTTCCTGGACCCCGGAGTATTTGGCAACGAATCGCTGCATGACTAAGTTCAGGTCGTGGACACGTGTGTCATTTTTTCCTCTTTCAGCGTGCTCAGCAGATTGGCACCATTGTCGCACACTACTTTACCAACTGTCAAATTGAGCGGGGTTAGCCACTGATCGGCCTGTGACCGCAGAGCTGAAAGCAGTGCAGGATCGGTGTGGCTCTTGGTTTCCAGGCACAACAGCCGCAGCACTGCATGGCAACGTCTGACTTGACCAGTTCGAATAGGTTCTGGGGAGCTTGGGGGGTGCAGGCGGTAGCAGTGGAAAAGGAGAAGTCAGTCGAGGAGGAGAGGGAGGATGGAGGAGGAGAAGAAGAGGCAGGCCTGCATTCAATCCGTGGCAGTAACACCAAATCCACACGGGTGCCACGGGTTACATGCTTGACGGCCGTCAGAAGGTTCACCCGTGTTTGCTAGACCACGTGTCTGTGGTCAAATGTATCTTGGCACCGACACTGTGTGCCAGAGATATATTCACTTGCAGCTGAACATGGCCATATAGCTCTGGGATGCCCTTCTAGGAGAAATATTTCTTTCCGTGGACCTTCCATTGCGGTGTGCCAATGGCCACAAATTTTCTAAAGGTCTCCGAGTCCACCAGTTTATATGGCAGTAGTTGGTGGGCTAGCAGTTCCGACAAGCCAGCAGTCAGCCGTTGGGCAAGAGGGTTATCCGGCGTCATCAACTTTTTACGCTTTTTCCGAACATTTGGGCCACGGAAGCCTGCCTTTTGCCAGATAAACGCGACGACGGCACGGTGGAAGGTGGAGGACAATTGAGAGGAGAAGTAGAAGATGCAGGAGGTGGAGTTCCAGGAGTATGGCTTTGTGGGTTCTGACGGCGTTGATCACACTGGGCTCGGTGATGGGAGGCCAGGTGCCTTCTTAAGGCGGTCGTCCCTAGGTGAGTGTTGGGCTTACCGGGACTTATGCGTTGATAGCACAGGCTGCAGATGGCAACACTATTGTCAGCAGCTAACACATTAAAAAAAGCCCACACTGCGGAGCCATGTGTCGGCGTCCTTGGAGCGCAAGATGTGACCGCGCATGGTGGATGGCTCGCTCCAGATACATTTGCAGTCTGCTTTTTGCCTCCTGTGCACTGTGAGTTCTGCCTGCTTCTCCTCCGTATCTGTTGCTTCATCTCTCCCTCTGAACACCCCTCCTCTTCCTCTCTTGTGTGCACCCACGTGACGTCCATCGACACGTCATCATCGTCACCTTCACCACCACTGACATTAGAGATCTCGGAGTAGGCAGCTACCGCAGGGACCACCCTCCTTGGGCTGATCTGGGTACTGTTGTCAGACCGCTGGGTGGCGGTCGTTGCTACCTACTCTTCCTGATCCGATGCCAAGAATGGCTGCGCATCGGTAAGGTCTGGGAATGGATGGGAAAATAATTCCACTGACTCGAGTGGAGGGCCTATGGTGGTGGTGGTGGTGTCTTTGGGGGTGCACACAGCAGAGAGTGAGGAGAGTGCAGATACAGAGTATGAGGAGGGTGCAGAAGCGGAAGGCTGAGTGAGCCACTCAACCAACTCTGGTGCGTCCTTTGACGTAATCGCACGCACCTTCTCCAACTTCCCACTTAGGCTCCAGGCTGGTGCCCCTTCCCAACCCCTACCACCTCTGCAGAACAGCCTGCCTCTTCCTCTGCCTGTCATTTTCAAAATGACCCTGTGCCAAAGTCACTAGAGAAGAGCAGTATTTGTGTAAGCAGGTATATCGCAGGCCTCAATCAATATTTGGTGGAAGCAGGTATATCAAACCCCTTAATCAGTATTTTGTGGAAGCAGGTATATCCCCCTTAATCACTTTGTTTTGGGACAACAAGTATATCACACCCGTTGAAAATAGTTGTTCCACTAACACTTGTCCCTTTTATATACCTGCGGTATCTCAGCAGAACCGCACACAACTGCTGCACAATACAAATGCACTATAATATACTTTCTATGTTAGAAAGTATATTATAATTATGTCACACCTATTCATAGCACACCTATACCAGTCCTTAAAAGGACTTTTGTGGCCCTATTAGCTAGCCTTTGGTGTCCCTAACAGTCTGTCCCTGCTCCACAAAGCAACCTCTCCCTACATTGGCAAAACACAGAATGTAAAATGGCTGCCAGATTGGGTTCATTTATAGAGTAGGGGGTGTGTCCATATGCTGAAACGTCTCAATTGGCTGTCCTGTCGCACCTGATGGATGTGTCATGGGTTAAAGTTTGGCGCAATGCAAAATATGACGCATGCGCTTGCAAAGTTCGCCACGAAACGACCGCCCAGCAAACCGCAAGGCCAGCTAGAGCGGCCTCTGGATCCTTGTCATGAAGGACCAGATCCAAGGCGTACAGTGAAACTCTGACAGCATGGCAAGATGCTGTAGAGGTACAGAAGGACCAGTTTACCCTTGCACCTTTGGTGTGTTTGTAGGGTATGTACAGCAAGGGGGTCTACCCCCCCCCCCCTTTTTTTTTCCTTGACATGTGGGTTTATTATGGGATATTGTCTTTTAGGATAAACACAGGAAGGTATCATCTAAGACAAAACATAAGCAATGTGAAATTTGTAAGGCCAAGTTACCCCCATCCTATGTTAAACTACTCTGTTGTTCCTGCATAGAATACACTATAGTGGAGGATTCTGATTAGAGAAGAAGTGGGTAATGCCCTTAAATCTGAAAAAGAAGCCCATAGAAGCAAAGACAGATCTCCTTCTGGCAGAAGTTTTCGGACTTCTCTAGTCCAGATGAAAATACCTTACCAGAAAGTGGAAAAGTTTTAGGACGTTGATCAACTTCCGAAAGCCGTTAGAGCTACAATGAATATTGATGGACCCCAAGGAAGTAAGCTCAGTATAGGACGTAATGTTTAAGGGGTTGGAAGGAAGAAAAAAAAGAGAGTTCTTTTTTATTCATAGAAACATGGCAGCTATGATAACGAAAGAGTGGAAGAATCCGGACAAAGGTAGTTTTATTCCCTCTTCAGGTAAACGTAAATACCCCTTTGACGCAGCAGATTCAGTACTCTGGGACCGCTCACCGAAAATCGGCGTACCGATTGCTAAAGTTTCACACAGATCATCCTTGCCCTTTGATGATCTAGGGCAGCTTAAATACGCCATGGACAGGAGAGCAGATAGCTTCCTAAGGCAAACATGGGAATCAGCGGAGCCACTTGTACTGCTAGACCCCTGATTTTATGGGTTAAACAGCTAGAAGACCAGATTAGGGATAAGACTCCTAGAGACCAGTTATTAGAAGCCATCCCTGTTATTGCCAAAGCAGCTAGACTTTTTGGCGGATGCTTCTACCGATGCGGTTAGGTTGTGTGCTCGTTTATCTTTCCTGGCTAATTCGGCTCGTAGAGCTCTTTGGCTTAAGAATTGGTCAGGGGACGTGGCGTCTAAAAATAGACGATGTAATATTCCATATGAAGGAAAATACGGGTCTGCCTTAGATGATATTCTTGAGAAAGCAGGAAATAGGAAGAAAGGGTTTCCCTCTTCCTTTCGTAAGCAAGATCCTTCCTTTCGCCAGAATAAAAGATTCTCAGGTACAGAAAAAAGCCAGAGTAAGAGATATTTCCTTAAAGAGGACCTTTCATCACTTCTAAAGATATAAACTAACGATGCTCACATGTAGAGCGGCGCCCAGGGATCTCCCTGCACTTACTATTATCCCTGGGCGCTGCTCCGTTCTCCCGGTATAGGATCTGGTCTCTGTGCTCACAAAGTTATAGTAGGCGGGGACTTAGGGGACTTGGTTATAGTAGGCGGGCCTGACCTTCATCTCCTTCTCCCAGGCTGTAGCGCTGGCCAATCTCAGCGCCAGAGCTCATAGCCTGGGGAGAAAAAACTCTGCGCTGCGATTGGCCAGCGCTACAGCCTGGGAGAAGGAGATGAAGGGCAGGCTCCGCCTACTGTAACCAAGTCCCCAAGTCCGCCTGCTTTGTGACACAGGCCGAGGCTACCGAGGAAAAGCGAGCGGCGCCAAGGATAATAGTAAGTGCAGGAAGCTCTAGTGCTGCTCACATGTGACGTCAGATTACTATCTTTAATGTGATAAGGTCCTCTTTAATTCCGTCAGTGCCAAAAAAAGACAACCCCCAATGATGCCAGGGTGGGAGGAAGGCTTTTGGACTTTCTCCTAGCCTGGTCAAAAATTACCAACAGTACTTGGATTCTTCAGTCCTTGCAGGAAGGGTTCAAACTGGAATTCAAGTGTCTTCCCCCCCCCCAGAAAAACTTTTGATAACAAAGGTAGGCCCAAGGGCTCAGGGGGCTCCAGAAAGGGAGGTAGAGAAGCTCATTTTAAAAGGCGCACTCATCTGTTGTCCTCCATCAGAAAAATGTATGGGGTTCTACTCCAACCTTTTTATGTAAAGAAACCAAATGGAGATTTCAGGACCATCATAAATTTAGAGGGATTAAACAAGCTCTTAGTGTACAGAAAACTCAAAATGGAGACAATGAAGTCAGTAGTGGACCTCCTATATAAGAACTGGTAGTCCTGGACATCAGGGACGCATATTATTATCTCCCAATATACCCAGCTCACCAGAAATTCTTAAGAGTGGCACTGAAGATACAGGGATGTCTGAGGCATTTTTAGTTCCAGGTTCTACCCTTTGGGATCTCCATAGCGCTGCGGATCTTCACAAAGCTCGTAGCAGAAATGGCAGCCCATATAAGAGAGAAGGATATCCTGTTTATGCCGTATCTGGACGATTTCCTGATCATAGCCCAGTCCAAACGGGCTTGTCTCACCCAGATGGAACAAGTGATCTACATTCTGAACTCTCTAGGGAGGATAATCAATGCGGAGAAATCCAGAATGGTTCCTCTGAAGGTTCAGCAGTTCCTGGGCATATTACTGGACTCTGCATCTCAGAAATCTCTTCTGCCTCCAGAGAAAATCCAGAGAGTAAGGTCAGTAGCAGATCAGCTTATTCAGAATCCTTCTCTGTCTATCAGGTAAGTATTACAGCTCTGGGAACTCTAACCTCCTGCATTCCAGCGGTTCCGTGGGCTCAAGCTCACTCCAGGAGCCTTCAATGGGAGATTTCCCAGACTTGGTCAGGGAAGGGAGAAGAGCTGGACAGAAAAATGTCAATTTCCAGACAGACATGCTGTTCCCTAAAATGGTGTTTGGATCCAGACAATCTTGTCCGGGGGTCCCCTGGACTACAGATGCCAGTCCAGTTGGCTGGGGAGCCCACATCCAAGGCAGGGTTCTGCAGGGCCCTTGGGACGGATCGATTTTGCAGCTTCTTCAAATGTAAAAGAATTTATGGTGGTTCTTCTAGCCTTGCAGGAGATCTTGCCCTTGCTCGAGAATCGTCATCTAAAAGTTTTGTCAGACAATGGTTCCGTTGTAGCTTATCTGAATCATCAGGGAGGGACCAGGTCCATAGAGTTATAACAAATAGCTACTCAAATTTTTTCCTTACCAAGAGTCCTGTCATTGTCGGCCCTTCATATCAGAAGAGTGGACAACCAACAGGTGGATTTTTTGAGTCACCACAAACTAGACCAGAGAGAGTGGTCTCTAAATCGGGGGGTTTTCTCACAGCTAGTACAGCTGTGGGGGGAAACATCGGTGGATCTCTTTGCTACAAGATCCAACAGGAAGGTGGAAAGGTTTTTCTCCCTCTTTCCTAGAGACTCTCCTTCGGCGGTGGATGCTTTTCTACAGCCGTGGGACCAGGGTCTTCTCTATTCATTCCCTCCTCTTCAGTTAATATCCAGGGTCCTCAGGAAGATAAGGCAAGACAGGGCTTCGGTGATCATGATGGCACCTTTTTGGCCCAGTTGTGCCTGGTTTAAGTGGCTGAGACTTCTTTCGGTCAGGGAGACTTGGGTGCTACCAGAGATCCCGGAATTATTAAGCCTAGGGCCAGTCATTCACCCTCCGGTAAAATGTCTTCACTTTATGGCCTGGTTTTTGAAAGGCCCCTGCTAATTCATAGAGGATTGTCTGAATTATTTCCACCTTGCTTAAAAGTAGGAAACCCGTAACCACCAGGATCTATGCTAGAACCTGGGCAGCCTTTTTTTTGCCTTTCTGGGAATTGATCCTGTCTCAACTGTAGCCTCTCTATTCCCAGTATTTAGCATTTTCTTCAGAGGGGTCTAGAGAAGGGTCTTTCCCTTAGTACTATAAAGGTCCAGATTTCAGCTATGAGCATTTTGTTTGACGTTAGATTAGCTGCTCATCCTCTTGTCATGAGATTTTGTAAAGCAATTGCAAGAGACATTCCGACTAGGATTTTACGAGTTCCTTCCTGGGACTTAAATCTAGTGTTGCAGAGTTTGATCAAAGGACCCTTTGAACCAATTTCTGAGATCTCTATCAGGATGGTGACCCTTAAATGGGCTTTTTTAGTGGCAATCATGTCAGCTAGAAGGATAGGGGAAATCCAGGCCTTGTCCATTGATCCCCCATATACTTCCATCCAAGAGGATAGAATTGTCTTTAGACCAGACCCAGATTTTCTTCCCAAAGTACTGTAGTGTCAAGCTTCTATAGGTCTCAGGAAGTAGTAGGATGTATAATAGATATATAGATTAGATTAGATTAAATATTTATACTTAAATTTTGGTGTTTTTTTCACTTTTTTTTAAATTTAATAACTATTTACCCCCTTAGGGGTAGAACCTGGCGGTGATCGGAACAGGGTACCTTGTTACAATGCCTAGGGGTGTCCTGTTGCCCCTAACTCCCCGTATCGGCGATCGCTGTGATTTGCAGCGCTTTACAGACTGCGGGGATCAGAGACTTAAAAGATGCCTAAACTTGTTCATTTAACCCCCGCCCGCCTCCTCTCTAATGTTTCCCTGGTGGCCGAGTGGAATAGCAGAGTGTCAGCACATTGCTGACACTCTGCTATAAACTGCTGACATCTGTGCTGGTGCAGATGTCAGCAGTTTAACCCCTTCCATGCCGGTGTATGGAAAGGGTTAACAGGGAGGGAGCTCCCTCCCTCTCCCATCGGGGGCTGCTGTGCCCTTGCAGCCCCGATTCTTGATAAGAGCCCAGAGGGATGGGGCTCCCCCCCTCCCCATCACCCGCTGCTCTGTTCTGGCAGCAGGTGATGGTCACCGTGGCAACAGGACGCCTTCAGAGGCCATGGTGATGGCCATGGTGATGGTAAGTCTGATCTGACTTCTGCTAAAGGCAGAAGTGTAAATAGACTAAGTGTAAAGTAAACAATACAGTACACTATATAGTGTACTGTACTGTATTATACAGACATCAGACCCACTGGATCTTCAAGAACCAAGTGGGTCCGGGTCAAAAAAATGCAACAAAAGTGAAAAAAAAAACATATCACTGAATAGAAATGAAAACAATAAAATACACTACACATATTAGGTATCGTCGCGTCCGTAAAAACCTGCTCTATAAAAATATCACATGGCCTAACCCCTCAGGTTAATACCGTAAAAAAAAAAAAAGTGTAAAGAAAAGCCATTTTTTGTCACCTTACATCACAAAAAGTGTAATACCAAGTGATCAAAAAGTCGTATTCCCCAAAATAGTACCAATCAAACTGCAATCTAATCCCGCAAAAAATGAGCCCCTACATAGGACAATCGCCCCAAAAAATAAAAAAATATGGCTCTCAGACTATGGAAACATTAAAACATGATTTTTTTTTTTCAAAAATGATATTATTGTATGAAACTTAAATAAATAAATGAAAAGTATACATATTAGGTATGGCCCCGTCCATAACAACCTGCTCTATAAAAATAACACATGACCTAACCCCTCAGGTGAGCACAGCAAAAATAATAATATAAATAACGTGTCAAAAGCAATTTTTGTCACCTTACATCACAAAAAGTGTAATATCAAGCGACCAAAATGTCATATGCACTCCAAGATAGTGCCAATCAAACAGTTATCTCATCCCCAAAAAAATTAGCTCCTACATAAGAAAGTTGCCCAAAAAACAATATAAAAAAATATGGCTTTCAGAATGTGAAGACACTAAAAAATCTTTTTTTCAAAAATGCTTTGTTATGAAAAACTGAAATAAAACCCCCAAAAAGTAGTCATATTTGCTATTGTTGCGTCCGTAACAACCTGCTCTATAGAAATAGCACACAATCTAACCTGTCAGATCAACTATGTAAATAACAAAAAATAAAAACGGTCCCAAAACAGCTATTTTTTTGGGCAAATTTTCCATTTTAATCCATTTTTCCAGTAACAAAGTAAAACTCAATATTTATTGCCCTTGTTCTGCAGTTTGCAGAAACACCCCATATGTGGTCGTAAACTGCTGTATGGCCAAACGGCAGGGCATAGAATGAAGGGAACTCCATATGGTTTTTGGAAGGCAGATTTTGCTGGACTGTTTTTTTTACACTACACTCCAAAAAAGTGACTCCATCTAAGAAACTGCACCCCTCAAGGTATTCAAAACTGATTTTACAAACTTTGTTAACCCTTTAGGTGTTCCACAAGAGTTATTGGCAAATGGAGATGAAATTTCCAAATTTCTATTTTTTTTTGTTACCTTCCCTCAAAAAGTGTAATTTAGAGGAACCAAAAATTATATTTACCCTAAAATAGTACAAACAAAACTGCCACCTTATCCCGTAGTTTCCAAAATAGGGTCACATTTTTGGAGTTTCTACTGTAGGGGTGCATCAGGGGGCTTCAAATGGGACATGGTGTCTAAATAACCAGTCCAGTAAAATCTGCCTTCCAAAAACCATATGGCGTTCCTTTCCTTCTGAGCCCTGCTGTTCGGCCATACAGCAGTTTACGACCACATATGTGGTGTTTCTGCAAACTACAGAATCAGGGCAATAAATATTGAGTTTTATTTGGCTGTTAACCCTTGCTTTGTTACTGGAAAAAATGATTAAAATGGAAACTTTGCCAAAAAATCGGAAATCTGAAATTTTATCTCCATTTGCCATTAACTCTTGTGGAACACCTAAAGGGTTAACGATGTTTGTAAAATCAGTTTTGAATACTTTGAGGGGTGTACTTTCTTAGATGGAGTCAGTTTTTTTGTAGTTTCTACTCTAGAGGGTACATCAGGGGGGCTTCAAATGTGACATGGTGTCTAAAAATCAGTCCGGCAAAATCTGCCTTCCAAAATCCACATGGCGCTCCTTACCCTCTACGCCCTGCCGTGTGCCTGTACAGTAGTTTACGAACACATATGGGGTGTTTCTCTAACCTACAGAATCAGGGCAATAAATATTGAGTTTTGTTTGGCTGTTAACCCTTGCCTGGTTAATTGAAAAAAAGTGATTAAAATGGAAAATTTTATCTCCATTTGCCATTAACTCTTGTGGAACACCTAAAGGGTTAACAACATTTGTAAAAATCAGTTTTAAATACCTTGAGGGGTGTATTTTCTAGGATGGGGTCATTTTTTGGGTGGTTTCTATTATGTAATCCTCACAAAGTGACCTCAGACCTCAACTGGTCCCTAAAAAGTGAGTTTTTGAAAATGTCTGAAAATTTTCAAGATTTACTTCTAAACTTCTAAGCCTTGTAATGTCCCCAAAAAATAAAATGGCATTCCCAAAATGATCCATACATGAAGTACACATATGGGGAATGTAAATTAATAACTTTTTTTGGTGGTATTGCTATGTATTATAGAAGTAGAGAAATTGAAACATGGAAATTTGCTAATTTTTCCACATTTTTGGTAAATTTGGTATTTTTTTTATAAATAAAAATTATTTTTTTTACTTCATTTTACCAGTGTCATGAAGTATAATGTGTTATGAAAAAACAGTCTCAGAATGGCCTGGATAAGTAAAAGCATTTTAAAGTTATTCACACATAAAGTGACACTGGTCAGATTTGAAAAAAAAAAAACTGGGAGAAATCGTGTCTGACACCAAATTACCGCTGTACTTTCCTAGGGATCAAGCTAGATTCATTATCGCAAAGATCCTTTCTTCCGAAAAGGGATAAACTTTTGAAATAACTAAATATGAGGGAATTCAGCGAAACCAGATTCTCTACCCTAAGACAAGCCATGTCAGTGCTAGGTATAATGACATCATGCATTGCGGCCGTGAAAAGGGCCCAGTTCAGGTCCAGGATCCTTCAGGCTTATATTCTATCATGCTGGAGCTGAGATCTTGCATTCCTAGATTGCAAAATTCCGTTTCCCAAGTCATTGTCGGTGTCCCTGTATTGGTGGATGGATCCAGTAAACCTGAGATCAAAGACGAAATGGATAAAAGTCAATCCTATAATAACAGATGACAGCCCCAGGGGGTAGGTAGTTCACCCAGATTAGTTTTTTTTTTTTTCAAGGTCAATGGTCGTCTGCCCAAAGCCAGCAGTCCCAGAATTTCAGGGAGATGAGGGCAATATTTTGTGCTCTAAGGAATTCCTCCCCTTTTTAATAAACAGACATGTGAGGATATTTTACGACAAGCAGACTTCCTAAGCAGGCACAGGGTCAGACAGGGGGAGTCGTGCCTTTGTCAGGAAGTGTTGAACCAAATAATGGGTTTATGGGACCCCATCAATAGACCTGTTTGCTTCCAAAGAGAACAGCAAGTGCAAGAGGTTTTTTTTCTCTCAATCTGAGGAGACAGATGCTCTGTCTCAGCCCAAGGGGGGTCAGGGGAGGTCTATGTTATGCGTTTCCCTCTCTGGGCCTGCTACCCAAAGTAATTCAGAAAATCAGGATGCTACAGTAATATTAATAGCCCCTGTTGGCCGAAAAGAGTATGATTCACGTGGCCTAGGAAACTGTCCCTTTCAGATCCTTGGGTACCTACAGAGAGGGAAGATTGTTGTATCAAGGCTTCTACTTCTTCCGGAAGTAGCAAAGTTACATTTAACGGCCTGGATACTGAGAGGGAATTCCTCTGTCAGAAGAGATGATTGGTATGTTTCTGGCTAGCAGAAAAATGATAACTTCTGATATATATTTGAGAATCTGGAAAACTTTAATCAGTTTCTTCCAGATCGGACTTGGATCTATCCTTAACCCCAGATATGCCATTGGTTTTATACTTTCTACAGGAAGGGCTTAATAAAAAGTTAAGACCTAGTACCTTAAAAGTTAAGGTTCTGCACTTAGTTCTTTGTTTGACGTTAGATTGGCAGTTTATCCCTGGATAAAGAGATTTAAAGAGCATCCTCCAGACTGATTCCGTTAATTAGGCCCAGATCATTCCCTTGGGATCTTAATGTTGTCCTTTTAGTATAACTCAAAGTCCATTTAAACCTATAGATTCCATCCCTGTAAGAATGTTACCATACAAGACAGCCTTCCTAATGGCAATTACCTCAGCTAGACGGGTGGGGGAGATTTCTGCCTTAGCTGCCTTTTCTCCTTATACCTCTGTGTTAGATGACAGGATTGTATTTAAACTAGATCCAGCTTTTCTACCAAAGGTAGTTTTGGTTTTTCATGGATCCCAAGACCTTCATTCTGCCAGAATCCCAAAAATGAAGGTGGAGAGGGGTTCCATAATCTAGATGTAAGAAGGTGTGTTTGCATATACTTAGAGTCAACTAAGGAGTAGAGAATGGCCTCTCAGTTCATTCAATTTCAGGGAGGCTATGCCTCCATTGATCAGATTCGTAGGGCTGCGACTTGGAGCTCTCCAAACACCTTTTATAAACATTACATGTTTGACCTTTCATCTATTCAGGATTCGGTCTTGAGAAGAAAAGTTCTGCAAGCTTTAGTCCACCACCCCCAAGGCATCTATTTTAATCTCTAACAGGTGCTGTCATGGGACCTAATGGAAATACATAGATTGCACTTACCGGTAATCTGTTTTCCATGAACCCATGACAGCACCTACATTATTCCTCACCCTATGTAAGAAAAAATAAATAAATATGTAGATTTAAGGTACACATATGTTTGTAATTGAAGTGAATGTTTTACTGTATATAGAATTATTCAGTCCTATGGATCTTGTCAGAAACTGTTTTTAATCTGAAAACGCAAAACACATGGGAGGGTGGGAAGGGCAAAAATTTTGAAAAAAGAGATAAAAAATAAATATAAAAAAATCATGGTGTGTCCTATACCAATTTTCAGCCCAATAGAAGCAGATTCATGTAGAATCTATTTGGACACTAATCAAATTATGTTTTTTCAAATTCAACAAATTGGACAAAAAACTATCTCTAGAAAACCATTTTTTTGGGTCCATTCATGATTTTCTGATCTGTACAGGTAAGTTTTCAGAACTTTTTATTACTACAGAATTATAATGACAAGTAAAACCTCTGTATAGGCAACTCCGGATCCTCCACTCACAACAGGTGATATCACAGTTTATCAGCTACCTACTGACCTTCACAAACCAGGCCTAGAAAACTCTCCCAAGTCAAAGAGTCCTGTCCATTGTGTCTGTGGCCCATGTCGCTGCTCTCAAAAGACAGAAAGTCTTAACATATTTTACTTATAGTGGCCAGTGTGAAAACTGTATGATTATATGTATATATTTAATATAAATAGCAATATGGAAAAATGATTTTAAAAAACTCACCAACATTCTAAAAATAAATGTTAAACATAATAATGATTATATAATTCCGAAAGTTAATTTTTTAATTTTGCTCACAGCTACTAGTATTCATCCCAAATTTCCCATACATATGCCCACTTAGCTTGGCCAAAGTGTATGTTTTCTGAATCGGGAGACATCTCTGGAGGCGGCTTATCTCCCCTAGAACAAGTATTTGAACATGTATTCTACACATTAAGGGATAGGCAGTAGAGATGAGCGAACACCTGGATGTTCGGGTTCGAGAGGTTCGGCCGAACTTCCGGAAAATGTCCGGGTTCGTGATCCGAACTCAACCCGAACTTCATCCCGAACCCGAACCCCATAGAAGTCAATGGGGACCCGAACTTTTGGGCACTAAAAAAGCTGTAAAAGACACCCAGAGGGATAATATACCGCAATAAACGCATTGCGATTACAACTTTGAGCTAACGATCACCATGGGAACGCCTCCTCCAGTAGAATGTACTGTCGGATCTGAGAATTAAGTTGAAATCGCAATGCGATTCTTATATATTTAGCTTAATCGCATTGCGATTTCAATTTAGCATTGCTAAATAATTCCATCCATATCGTTAACTTACTGAGTCAGTAAGTTAACGAATATGGATGGAATTATTTAGCAATGCTAAGTTGAACGGCAATGCGATTAAGCAGATATATAATAATCGCATTGCGATTTCAACTTAATTCTCACATCCGACAGTACATTCTACTGGAGGAGGCGTTCCCATGGTGATCGGTAGCTCAAAGTTGTAATCGCAATGCGATTAAGCAAATACATAAGAATCGCATTGCGATTCCAACTTTTAGTACTCAACTTTTAAAATCGTACACCACTTTAAGTTCCAAAGTTGCAATTAGCGTTCGAATAGAACTTAAAGCTGTCTCTTAGTCAGTTTTAGTATTGGTGTGCTGTAATAGAAGTTACATTCGATGCGCGAATATAACTTAGAGCAATACAGTCAACTTTACACTGTTAGTTTTATTATCGCGATAATACAACTATTCAAGAATCGTGTACGTGCGTCTGTGCGTGTGTGCGTTACCTCGGACACTATTCTATTTTGCCAGCCACAGCTGAAACCACTGATTTATGGTATTGCTATTTTGGCAATTGAATTTAACCCCAGAAAATAATCTATCCTTTGCCAGACAGCAGACAGTATTATACTTGTCTAGCCAAAGCTGGAACTCCAGATTTAGGGATTGGTATTTGGGCAATTGTATTTAACCCCTTAATAAAATATAGAAATTTCTTTCCTGAGTTTCTAGGGGTGACAATTAGCACAGCTAAGCCCCTGATGTAGGATATAGCAAAAAAAAAACTAGTATTGATGGATTGATGGACTTGGTGGCAGCTTCTTCTGGCGCACCACAAGTCACAAAATGGCCGCCGATCAACCCAGAAAATAAGTGACAGAAAAATGCTCTGTGCAGCCTAAAAACCAGCGAGCAAGTAACTAGCAGAAGTTCAATGATTCTCAGCTGTAAATCGATCCGTTCATTAGGTGCTGTTGCTGACTTTAACCTGCCTAATCTCGCCCTGACAGAAGCTGCGTCCTCTCCCTACACTAATCAGAGCAGTGTGACGTGCGGCGCTACGTGACTCCAGCTTAAATAGAGGCTGGGTCACATGCTGCACTGGCTAATCACAGCCATGCCATTAGTAGGCATGGCTGTGATGGGCTCTTAGGGCAAGAAGTAAAACGCTAGCTGATTGGCTGCTGTGCAGCCCTTCAGAAAGCGGGAAGTAATCGACGAACACCGAACCCGAACCCGAACTTTTTTGAAAATGTCCGGGTTCGGGTCCGGGTCCCGGACACCCCAAAATTCGGTACGAACCCGAACGATGCTCGAACTGTTCGCTCAACACTAATAGGCAGGTTCAGCCAGCATTTTGCTACATACAGAACCTTGCAATTCGTATGAAATTCTTAATATAAACACCCACGGTCCTCTCTCCTTGTACCAGTTTGTAACTTATCTTGTTCATGCTTATTGTATTTGTGTTGTTTTATGTATGTGTACTCCCCTTTTTATATGTACACCATGGAATAATTGGCACAATAATAATAATCTATTCTATTCTTTTTTTTTTTTTCCAATACATTTTTCTTGACTTACAAACAATAACAGTAATCCGACATATCGAGCAAAGCACTGAGTACATGTGTGTACGAGGAATGTACAGATCACGGATTAATAAGACAGAACATATGTGCTGCACAAATTAAGATAAAATAAAATAACAACATTGTCAAAGGCATGTTTAGGAACTCGTCTCGATAAGACAACAACCATCAGAAGATGAATCTAAATAAAGTGACTATTTTTATTCATTTGCCCAAAGAGAAATAAGATTTTGCAAGCAAGAGTTCGGCTTGAGTTATATAGCACAATCTGCTTGTTATCTATATCTTATAGAATTGCCTCTGGTAACGGAGTAGCATGTGAGCTCGAGAGCCAAGGCATCCATTGATTCAAAACTCTGGTCCTTAGTTGTAATGTGGGAGCAAAAATAACTTCATGCTGCATATGAAGGTTAACCAAGGCTTTAACTGCTAATAGTGAAGGAGTGATTCCCTGTTTCCAGTGCCTAGCTAAGACTTTACGGGTAGCAGTAAGAATGTGGGCAACCACCCACCTGTGACTAATATGGATATGGGCTAAGCCAATGCAAAGTATTTCCAACTCTGGGGTTAAAGAAAAGAGTACGTCCACTACTTCTGAGAACAGGTTTAGCGTGTCTTGCCACAATGGGGACATTTTGGGCCAAAACCACCACATGTGAGATGGGGTCCCTCTCTGTCCACAGCCTCTCCAGTAGCTAGCTGGATGCTCTATATTTACATGCGCTATCCTGTCTAGGGTAAGATACCACCGCAGTTGAATTTTCCTTTTCTGTTCCGTGTGGTTTATACAATTAGAGGGCTTGATAGCCTAAAATAATGCCTTTTCCCATTCTAAGAGCGAAAAATCTGCTTTTAGTTCCGCCTCCCATCTTAGCATAAAGGGGAGTTTAGTTGTTGTGTGAGCTGGAAATAGAGAGGTGTATATAATAGAGAGACCTTTCTTAGCACCCAATGTAAGGTTGTAAAATTTGGATATACTCGACGTGATGGCAAGAGTTGGTGTAAGTGAGACGGAGTTTAAAAAAAATGTCACATTTGGAGATATTGGTAGAAGACGGAGTTCGGAAGGCCAAATCTAGAATGTAATGTTTCAAATGATAATAAGGTCGGGCCATCATATAAATGTCCAATACCTAGTTTTACCCAATTTTTCAAGTGGATGTTGGGGATATGATAATCCAAGAAGCTCAGCGGAAATTTATTTCTATCAAACTCTCCCTTATATTCGGAAGAAGACAGTAGGTAATGCCAAGCTGCTAAAGCAGCTTTCATTGTGTATAGAGGGAGATTCCCAAAAAATTCTGTAGTGCCTGAGCAGCCAGGAAGCCTTTGAGAGAAGTACCCATTATAAGGAATTCTTCAATTTGCAACCACCTTTGAGGACTGGAGGGTTGCCACCACTCTTTAGTCTGCGCTGCTAAAGACGCCCAGTAATATTTTTTCACTTGCGGGACTCCCAAACCTCCGATCCTCATAGAAGGGAATAGCGATTTTTTACATATTTTGGTCCTAGTGGGACCCCATATGAAGTTTAACATATCTTTTTGAAGTTGGTTTAAAGTGCTAATAGGGAGGTGTATAGGAAGGCAGCTAAACCTATACAGAATTTTTCATAGGACCAGCATCTTCATGACATTTATTCTGGCAATCCAGGATAGATTAAGCTGCCTAAAGGCATCATAGTCCCTTTTAATTTCAGTTGGCAAGGCTCTCAAGTTCACGCTCCCTAAAGTTTGAACCGATGGCGTCAGCAATATACCTAAATACACCATATGGTCGAGGAACCATTGGAAATCATGAGATTGCAATATACTACTTTTCGCATGCTCGGAGATATAAAAAGGTAGAACATTAGACTTAGAGACACTTAATTTATAATATGAGACCTTGGAAAATTCTTGCAGGACATCCCACACACATTCAAGCGATTTTTCGGGTTTGTTAAGAGTTAAGATAATGTCATCTGCATATAAAGTAATAGACTGAGATTGAGAACCTACTTAAATGCCCGTGATGTGTGGATGTGATTTAATATCTTGAGCCATTGGCTCTATTACCAGCGCGAATATCAGAGGTAACAGTGGGCCCCCTTGTCTAGTACCATTCGATAAACGAAAAGTCCTAGAGAGGAACCCCAACGCCAATACCCTAGCTGATGGCGTAGTGTATAGGCCCATAGCACCTGAGGCAATCGGACCACCCAAACTTATCTAGGACCTTCTCCAAATACCCCCAGTGCACCCGGTCGAATGCTTTTTCGGCATCTAATGACAGGAATACAGTGGGAGATCTGGAGAGTTCCACAATTTTCATCAAATTAAGTATACGTCTCGTTCCGTCTCTGCACTGCGTACACGCCACAAAGCCCATCTGATCTAAATCCACCAGTTTAGGAAGAACTTTGTACAGTCTGGTAGCTAAAATCTTGGAAAATAACTTTATATCGGTATTTAATAAAGATATAGGCCTGAAATTGGCGGGTGTGTTCGCCTTTTTGCCTGGTTTAGGTAAAGTTAATCATTGCATTCAGCATCTTTGAAGGGATGTGGGTGGTAGATAAGACATGATTAAATAGATGTTGCAAGGATGGCCCAAGAGGCACAAGACAAGTTTTGCAATATTCATTAATGTAACCATCAGGGCCCGGAGCTGAATGTATTTTACCGGATTTCACCGCCTTTTCTATTTCCGCAAAGGAGATGGGAGCGTTAAGTTCATTTAGTTCATCTACAGACAGAGAGAAAGAGAATTTAAAAAGGAGGTTATTGCTGCCTGTTGGGGTTGGGGAGTAGAGAGATCGTTTTTTAACCACTTCCCGACCGCCTAACGCACAACTGCGTTCTCGCGGCGGTCGGGCTGTTCTGGGGCGCCGCAGATCTGCGTCATCTCGCGAGACGCGAGATTTCCTGTGAACGCGCGCGCACGCGCGCGCGCGTTCACAGTAGCGGGCGTCTCAGGAGTTTAACTACAGCCTGCCAGCGATGATCCATCGCTGGCAGGCTGTAGATGCGATATAAATCGCATCAAACAAGTATATCAGACGCTGTTTTGTGAACAGCGTCTGATATAGCTGCTACCTGGTCCTCTGGTGGTCCCATTTGCTGGGATCGACCACCAGAGGACCAGGTAACTATGTAAAGTTGCACCAAACACTACACTAACCCCCCACCCCCTCACCTATTAACCCCTTGTTAACCCCTTGATCACCCCATCTAGACCCCTGATCACCCCCTGTCATTGATCACACCCCTTGTAAGGCTCCATTCAGACGTCCAAATGTGTTTTGCGGATCCGTGGATTCACGGATCCGCGGATCAGATCCGCGGATCTGCGGATCCACAGATCCTCAAAACACGGACACCGGCAATGTGCTTTCTGCATTTTGCAGATCCGCACATTGCCAGAACTATATAGAAAATGCTTTTTCTTGTCCGCAATTGCAGACAAAAATAGGACATGTTCTATATTTTTGCGGAACGGAAGTGCAGACCCGGAAGCTGGATCCGTAATTCCGGATCCGAGCGGGACAAAGTCTGTCCCCATAGAAATGAATGGGTCCGCAATTCCGTTCCGCAAACAGAATTGCGGACGTGTGAATGGGGCATAAGGGTCCCTTATCACCGCCAGTTAGTTAGCTACTTGTTAGGTAGCTAGCGCCCAGCCCACCGCACCGCAGTCACTGATTTTGGCAGAGATTTTTCATCCACATTGATTGATGCGAATGAATAAATCTGTGCCGTTCATTTTTTTTTTTTTCAGCGCAGCGGCTGAACGGAAAAAATCTCATTACCCGTATGGTCAATATACGGAGAATCGCAGAAACTCCTAATGCTGGCCATACGTGTAATGACTGCGGAGACCCTCAAATCCCAGGGCAGTACAAACACCTCACATGTGACCCCATTTTAGAAAGAAGACACCCCAAGGTATTCCGTGAGGGTATGGCGAGTTCATGTAAAATTTTATTTTTGTCACAAGTTAGTGGAATATGAGACTTTGTAAAAAATAAAAATAAAAATCAATTTCCTCTAACTTGTGCCAAAATTTTTTTTTCTGTGAACTCGCCATGCCCTCACGGAATACCTTGGGTGTCTTCTATCCACAATGGGGTCACTTGTGGGTATTTATACTGCCCTGGCATTTTAGGGGTCCTAAAGCGTGAGAATCCAAATGCGTAAAAATGCCCTGTGAAATCCTAAAGGTACTCATTGGTTTAGGGCCCTTTGCGCATCTTGGCTGCAAAAGTGGCACACATGTGGTATCGCCGTACTCAGGAGAAGTAGGGCAATGTGTTTTGGGGTGTATTTTTATATATACCCATACTTTGTGTGAGAAATATCTCTGTAAATGACAACTTTTTAAATTTTTTATTCAAAGTTGTCAATTTACAGAGATATTTCTCTCACACAGTATGGGTATATGTAAAATACACCCTAAACACATTGCCCTACTCTCCTGAGTACGGCGATACCACATGTGTGACACTTTTTGCAGCCAAGATGCAAAGAGGCCCAAATTCCAATGAGTAACTTTTAGGAGGGCATTTTTACGCATTTTTCTTCTCACGCTTTAGGGCCCCTAAAATGCCAGGACAGTATAAATACCCCACATGTGACCCCATTTTGGAAAGAAGACACCCCAAGGTATTCGCTGAGGGGCATAGTGAGTCCATGAAAAATTAAACTTTTTGTCAAAAGTTAGCAGAAAGGGAGACTTTGTGAGAAAAACTATAAAAAATCAATTTCCACTAACTTGTGCCAAAATTTTTTCTATCAACTCGCCATGCCCCTCATGGAATACCTTGGGTGTCTTCTTTCCAAAATGGGGTCACATGTGGGGTATTTATACTGCCCTGGCATTTTAGGGGCCCTAAAGTGCGAGAAGAAAAATGCGTAAAAATGCCCTCCTAAAAGGTACTCATTGGAATTTGGGCCCTTTGTGCATCTTGGCTGCAAAAAGTGTCACTTATGTGGTATCGCCGTACTCAGGACAAGTAGGGCAATGTGTTTTGGGGTGTATTTTTACATATACCCATGCTGGGTGAGAGAAATATCTCTGTAAATTGACAACTTTGAATAAAAAATTTAAAAGTTGTCATTTACAGAGATATTTCTCTCACCCAGCATGAGAATATATAAAAATACACCCCAAAACACATTGCCCTACTTCTCCTGAGTACGGCGGTACCACATGTGTGACACTTTTTGCAGCCAAGATGCTAAAGGGCCTAATTCCAATGAGTACCTTTAGGATTTCACAGGGCATTGTTACGCATTTGGATTCTCACGCTTTAGGTTCCCTAGAATGCCAGGGCAGTATAAATACCCCACAAGTGACCCCATTGTGGAAAGAAGACACCCCAAGGTATTCTGTGAGGGGCATGGCGAGTTCACAGAAATTTTTTTTTTGGCACAAGTTAGCGGAAATTGATATATATATTTTTTTTATTTTGTTTTTACAAAGTCTCATATTCCACTAACTTGTGACAAAAAATAACATTTACATGAACTCACCATACCCCTCACGGAATACCTTGGGGTGTCTTCTTTCTAAAATGAGGTCACATGTGGGGTATTTATACTGCCCTGGCATTTAGAGGCCCCTAAAGCGTGAGAAGAAGTCTGGAATCCAAATGCGTAAAAATGCCCTGTGAAATACTAAAGGTACTCATTGGTTTTAGGGCCCTTTGCACCCAGGCTGCAAAAAGTTCCACACATGTGGTATCCCGTACTCAGGAGAAGTAGCGCAATGTGTTTTGGGGTGTATTTTTATATATACACATGCTGGGTGTGAGAAATATCTCTGTAAATGACAACTTTTTAATTTTTTTATACAAAGTTGTCAGTTTACAGAGATATTTCTCTCATCCAACATGGGTATATGTAAAAATACACCCCAAACACATTGCCCTACTTCTCCTGAGTACGGCGATACCACATGAGTGACACTTTTGCAGCCTGGGTGCACAAAGGGCCCAAATTCCAACGAGTACCTTTAGGTTTTACATGGCTGCTCACAATTTAGCCCCGCCCAAAATGCCAGAACAGTAAACACACCCCACAAATGACCCCATTTCGGAAAGTAGACACCCCAAGGTATTCACAGAGGGGCATAGTGAGCCCGTCTGAGATTTTTTTTTTGCCAGAAGTTAGCAGAAATGGAAACTTTATTATATATTTTTTTCCTCAGAAAGTGTCATTTTCCGCTAACTTGTGAAAAAAATGAAATGATACATGAACTCACCAAGCCCCTCCGCGAATACTTTGGGGTGTCTTCTATCTAAAATGGTGTGATTTGGGGGTATTTATACTTTCCTGGCATTCTAGCACCTGAAGAAACATGACAGGTGCTCAGAAAGTCAGAGCTGCTTCAAAATGCCGAAATTCACTTTTTGCACCATAGTTTGTAAACGCTATAACTTTTACCCAAACCAATAAATATACGCTTATTGAATTTTTTTATCAAAGACATGTAGAACAATAAATTTAGAGAAAATTTTACATACAAATGTAGTTTTTTTTGAAAAATTTTACAACAGAAAGTGAAAAATGTCATTTTTTTGCAAAAATGTCGTTAAATTTTTATTAATAGCAAAAAAAGTAAAAATGTCAGCAACAATGAAATACCACCAAATGAAAGCTCTATTAGTGAGAAGAAAAGGAGGTAAAATTCATTTGGGTGGTAAGTTGCATGACGGAGCAATAAACGGTGAAAGTAGTGTAGTGCGGAATTGTAAAAAGTGGCCTGGTCATTAAGGGTGTTTAAGCTAGGGGGGCTGAAGTGGTTAAATTATATAAGGATTCATAGTAGTCAGGAAAAGCATCCGCAATTTTCTCAGGATGCGTAATACATCCAGCTTGTGAGGAATTAAGGTATGCTATCTTTCCTGCCACCGTTCTTGCTTTACTCTATTAGCTAATAAAGCCCCAGTTTTATCTCCCATATGGTAAAAGTTAGCTTTCACCCGTCTAAGGGAACGTTCAAGTTCGTACAGTAGAATGGTTCTGAGCTGGGTTCTGGCTTCAAATAACTGCTTTTGTAAGCTAGGGGTTTGTTGTAGTTTATAGGCAGCCTCTATTGACTAGATTGTCTAATGCTGCTGACATTAGCTGCTTCCTGTAGTTTTTCAAACGGGCAGCAACCTGGAGGAGAAGTCCTCTCATATAAGCCTTCTGAGTGTTCCATAAAGTAGTGATTGATATGTCTGGGGTGTCGTTCAGGTCAAAAATTCTTTTAATGAATTAAGGAGGGAGTTGATCCTATCAGGGTGTTTCAATAGGTACGCATTTAGTCTCTACTGAGGAGGAGAAGGGTTTGGTACATCCATTTGAATTTCTAAAGTTATAGGTGCGTGGTCTGACTACGTGGTGATAACAATTGTGGACTTAGACACTTTATGAAGTAAGTCTGTAGAAGCTAAAAAATAGTTTATTATGGAATGTGAAAGATGTGATGGAGAATGAAAAGTGAAGGCTTTTTCCCCTCGATGAAGATATCTACATATGTCGTGCAAATGGGTGTGTTGTAATAAGGCCTTTATTTGGGTCTATGCCTTTAGAGGTTCTATTACAATCCATCTCAACATCAACTGGGATATTAAAGTCCCCACCCATAACAATCGGTCCAACTGCTAGAGACTGCAGCTTATTAAAAAATTTTTGATGAAGCTAAGTTGTCGTTTGTTTGGGACATATATAGTGGCAATTGTTATTGGCTTATTATCCAAAACACCGGTTAAAATAATATAGTGACCCATAGAATCGTGGTCAATGAAGAAAATGTAAAGGATACATCTCTTTTGATAGCTAGCAGTACTCCAGCAAGCTTCTTCTTAAATGCTGGGGAATGGAATATGTGTGCAAAATCCTTGTGCTGACATCTGTGAATGTCCGCAGGTAATAAATGAGTTTCCTGAGCCATTAAAACACTACATCCTGATTCCCGTGCACTTACCCATATATGTTTTCTTTTGAAGGGGGAGTTTAACCCTTTTACATTCAATGATAACAGTTTAGGCCCATTGTTACCCAGAGCAAATTATGCTATCTTCCACCTAAACTAGATGGACAACAGTTGCCAACGGGAAAGCATTAGAAGACAGTGACATGCCTGCAAATTAAATTGTACAGAAAAAAGGAAAAAACTAAACAGTAACGGAAAAATTGCTGATGTAAAACAGCAAACCGTAAAGTACCAAGAAAGTTCAGATTGCTTCGAGGTCACAAAGCCCTGGCTGGGGCGGACACCCCAACAGAAATAGGATATGAAGGAGAGAGCCATGGTGTTACCTCAACACCGCTAATATCTGAGTGTCCCATCAGGTCTGGATCCAGTCGACAGGGAGCTTGACTTGCTTCTGTTGCAGTCCTCTTGTAAGCGGAAAGTCCTCAGATGCTAGGCCCAGGGATTTTAGCTTCTGCGCAGCTAATGCTGGAGTGTTGCACATGTGCAGGGAGCCATTATACGAGATTAATAATTTCACTTATCTCTTAGAACTTTTGTTATTACAGCAAATTCTCTTCTTTTTGCTAAAGTCGCAGCTGATTAATCTGGTAATACTGTGATACCTCTAAATAACTTGGACAGTTGTGGATCTTTTCTTAAGGCACACAGGAAGGTTTCCTTAACCTAAAAAAAATGAATTCGCGCCAAGACGTCCCTAGGGGTGGATGGGTCTAGCCCCGCTGGTTTTGGTATATGATGAATACTGTCGATCGACATATCCAATTCTGAGATTCCTGGTAGGGCTTCTTTGATTAAGCTTTGAAGAAGCGGGCACAAGTCATCCGCCCCCACTGATTTATTCACCCCTCTAAGGCGCACATTATTTTTCCTATTTCGATCCTCCATAACATGGAGTTTTGTAGAGAGCTTGCTAAACTCTTCCTCTAGGGCCTCATTGGTGTCTATTAGAGCATTGTGTGACGCTGTAAGCTCTGCCATTTTTCCTTCTAGATTAGAAGTGCGCTCCCCCAGCTGCGATATTTCCAACTATACTTCTCTCAGTATAGTTTGCATATCCTCTTTTAGTGAAGCACTAATTAATCTAATAAGTGTCTCATTGTACCTTTAGATATACCGTGCGACACTTCAGCTGGATGGTGTGGAGGAGCCGGATCTGCCGCTGAACCTCCTGGAGAAGATGCAGGTGAGTTTGAGCAAGATGGCGACTAAAGTTTTGGCCTTCTGTGCTGGGAAGCAGGCTTGTGGAAAAATTCGGTGAGCTTAGCTGATGGCTGACGTTACTTTATGCGCCCCATGGGAGAGCAATCTCTAGAAGCAGACTCCTTCAAATACAGATGCTGGGGAAGCTGATGTGAGCCGTTTCTCTGTGTTACTTGCAGAGCTCTCAGATCATGCGGCTGGCGCCATCAGCTAGCAGGCCACTCCCCCCAAATATTACATTTTCAAGGTTATAGTATTTAAAAATAATTCCGTTTTATTTTTGGCAGATGACTTTATCGGGAGCTCAGAGGGACATCTGATCTCTTCAGCTGTTAAAGCAAATGGCCATGGTTTCGCACAAGACACATATGAAGAGCATGCCACTATCTTGGATATACCCTCAGCTCTAAACAGCCAAAATTGCTCGTTTGATCCATTTAAACATCTTCTATCTTCTGGTTCATCACAAACTGTAAAGCAGAATCAAAGTCACAGAAGGGGTATTAAAGATCAAAGAATGCACACAAGGAAGAAGACAATTTCATGCTTAGAATGTGGGAAATGTTTTACTTGGAAATCACAACTTGTTGAACATCAAAGAACTCACACAGGAGAGAAGCCATTTTCATGTTCAGAATGTGGGAAATGTTTTACACACACAACAACACTTGTTGGACATCAAAGAACTCACACGGGAGAGAGGCCATTTTCATGCCAAGAATGTGGGAAATGCTTCATAAGAAAATCACATCTTGTTGAACATCGTAGAATTCACACAGGGGAGACACCGTTTTCATGTGAAGAATGCGGGAAATGTTTTACACACAAAACAACACTTGTTGTACATCGAAGAATTCACACAAGGGTAAAGCCATTTTCATGTTCAGAATGTGGGAAATGTTTTGCACAGAAAGCAACACTTATTGTACATCTAAGAACTCACACGGGAGATAAGCCATTTTCATGTCCAGAATGTGGGAAATGCTTCATAAGAAAATCACATCTTGTTGAACATCAGAGAATTCACACAGGAGAGAAGCCATTTTCATGTTCAGAATGTGGAAAATGTTTTGCACAGAAAGCAACACTTGTGTTACATCGAAGAACTCACACGGGAGATAAGCCATTTTCATGTCCAGAATGTGGGAAATGTTTTACTTGGAAACAACAACTTGATAAACATCGACAAACTCACACAGGGGAATAGACAATTTCATGTTAAGAATGTGGGAAATGTTTCTTAAGAAAAGCAAATCTTGTTGAACATCTGAAAATTCACAAAGGGAAGGCACCATTTTATGTCCAGAGTGTGGGAAATATTTAACTTTTAAATCACAAATTCTCGAACATCAATGAACTCACACAGGAGAGAAGCCATTTTGATACCAAAAATGTGGGAAATTTTATGGTGATAGATCAAACCTTGTTAGACCCCAAAGAACTCGCAGAAGGGGAAAAGCCATTTTCAAGCCAAGAATGTAGGGAATGTTTTACCCATAAATCAGTCCGTTTTTGGCAGAATTTGTTCAGAATTTACACAGAAGCGAAGCCATTTTCATGCACTGTATGTGGAAAATGTTTTACCCAAAAGTCTAATCCAATTTCACATCATGGAACTCGCATTGGAAAACAGTTCATGTCCAGAATATAGGAAATGTTTAACCAACAAATTATCAAGAAACTCACACAAGATAATAGTTATGTTTACCCCTTTCTCACCTTGACATAACTGTATAAGGGGTGAGGGCTAACTTCCTATACCCTAATTAGTGATGGTGAGCACAGCAGTTGTGCATGTGCCATCAGCACAATATATAGCCAGGATTGTATCAAGCTCCATTCCTGGCTATTTAACTCATTTAGATGCCACAGTTAATATTAACAACTGCATGAGATGCGGCTCGCTCTCACACTCAATCATCTATTCCCTTGGGCAGCACAATCATGGTGTGATTATGGTTGCTATGGTAGTGAGAGGACTAATGATGGCCTCTAGGTTTGTGAAGTACAGAAAAACAATTAGAGATACCTGAGGGTTAAATAGGCTACCTGTCAGAATACTTACAGGGAGACATAATGGACTGCATTACATAAGTGGTGCAGTGTATTATGTAATCAATTAACTGACTGCACGTTCAAGTTCTATTCTGAGCCTAATAACTATAGTACAGAAAAGTATATTATTTTGAAGGGGTTATCCAGGAAAAGATAGCTGCAATACCAAGCACTGCCACTATTTGATGCACAGCACAGTCCTTGGAAAGCTACTGAGAACCTGCATCGCTCACCAAAGCTTTAGTGAGCTCAGCGGCTCTCTGAAACAGCTGATCGGCAGGGATGCCGGGATTTGGACAACTGATGATGTGATAGTGATGACCTATCCTGAGGATAATTCATTAGGCTTCAGCAAATCCACCTTCAGATCATAGATTTTCATGCACTGTACAGCATTAAAATGTATTGGCTCTGTGAAGCCAAAGTTCTTTTTGCCCAAATTTGCTTGAGACTTCGATTTATTCCTACTGTATGCATATCTGCGTACTCAAAAACTATTTCAAATTGCAATCTGAACTGGGCTTTGATGCCAGTACCAAAGCTCCTTTTATACAATTAGCAGGATTAAAAGAACAAGAAAGGGCATCCATTTAGAATTTCTTGTCAGTCTGATGGAAATCCAGGATGAATCTGAAGCGTGCAAAGAACAAAGACCACCAAGATTTGCGAGGGTTGAGATACTGGACTGTCTGTAGATGAGGTAAATTCTTGTAGCAAGTGTAAATGATGACAGGATAACAAGCCACTTCCAGCAGAAAGGGTCATTCTTCCAAATCCAACTTGATTGCAATCAACTCCCTGTTCCAATGGGGCCTTAGATATGAAACCACAAGAGTGCATCTTTCCACAGGAACTTTTTGGAGTAAGAATGGCTCAATCTCCCACAGAGGATGGGTCCACCCTCTGAATAAGTGGCTTTGTCACATCTGGATGATGAAGAATAGACTCAGAGGAGAGAGGACTTGCTTGAGGGACTAGAAAGCCAATTCAGTCTCATTCTTACTTTATCCTCTGTGTTATCTTTTCTGTTCTGTATATATATATATATATGTGTGTGTGTGTGTGTGTGTATATGTGTATATATATATATATATATATATATATATATATATATATAATGTTATATGTTATCATAGTTTAGTAAACTTTTTATGCATCTAAGCCGTGTGAAGGCAATTTTATTTCCGAATATTCTGCCACAGATACGTTAAAGAATTCTCTGACTGGTTGTGGGTGGTAATCTTTGTACAAGCAATGGTAGACAGCTGAAATCCCTTAGGTCGTGGTACCAGTTGCATGTGAAGATCCAGTGAGGAGGATACAATGGAGATGCTTTGGTAATTTATTGAGTTTACCTTGAGCAAAGACATATAGAGAACATTAGAGGTCAAAACGAATGCTCTCTCCATCTCTGAGTCTGCTGCAGAACAAAAAACACATCAGAACCAGGAAAACAGGAAATGATGTCACCGAAAGGGAGGAGTAGACAGAGAGCAAAGGCAAATGGGAGTTACGTAATACATTTAGGAAACCTTTAACAAGAATGACCACAGGGTGGCAGCATTACATGTTATGGTAATGATATAATAACATAAATACAGAAATTAATCTTAAATGGAAGAAATAAAGAAAGTAGAAAGTAGAGAAATTGGGATCTTTTGATCAACTAGTTGATAGAGATGTGTGATTATCATTCAATTTTTGTATCTCTAGGACTGTATAATCTAGAGATTTTTATGTAGCTGCTATAAACTACCTCTGCCTTTGCCTGGAGTGCCTCCCCTCCCCCCTCTGCTCCTGAAGGTCTGGTTACACAACACTTGAGAGAAGGAGAAGATGGCACATGGGGCTGAGTACATCTTCACTTCTCCTTTACCTACAGATGTTTGCATTAGCTCACATACCAAAGTTCGTAAGCTAGTGCACAATGCGCAGCTGCTAGAGTGTTTTTTTTTTTCTTCTTATCTCCTTTTCCTTCTTAGCCAATGAAGTAACGACTCGAGCCTCAGAGGGGGGACACCCTCCCCTGTGAAGATGTATAAACCGCTTTACTCATTGTAATAAACAGAGAGTCTGTCTTTGACCTGCCTTTGTGTCAGTGTATGTCTCTGCCACGCATGGATATTAACCCCTTGGAGTACCTTGATTTGGAGCACCAGAGTGTATCTTAAATGCTTTAATTGAAAGCAGAAAGCCCTGGTGGGTTAGTCTGCTGTACGGTGAAGCCCATGTGAGTATAGTAGTCGGCTGAAATGCTGAAAGCCTGGGGTCCATAGAACCAATAGTCTGAATTGATAGATCACTCTGGTGTGTTTATGTGTACATGTGATTGTCTGAGGAGTGAATTGAGCACAGACAGTAAGACCACAGACAAAGGGAAGGGACTGTAACTTGGTTTGGAAGCGGGCGCTGTAGCACCAAGGTGTGGAACAAAGTAAATTCCACCTGATCTGATCAGAAAGGGGTGCGGAAGAAGGTCCAGAGGTGCGGAGGTAAATTTCCACCTGATCTAATAAGGAATAGGTGCGGAAGGAAGTCCTGGCAGACTAATCAGATGTGATAGTCAGACTGAGCCAACCAGAGGGGAGGGTGAATCCTTTGTCTGCGGAGGAAAGGGTTACAGGTGCCTGTTCACTCCTATTTTGTGTATGTCAGTCTGAAATATTGCTGTTGAAATGGGCTAGTCTTATGAAGGAGGAGAATATACAGCCCCCCAGCTAGTAGCCAGGAAAGTCGAGTGATGAAAGTTAGCTAGGTGCAGAGAAAGTGTGGCACTGGACAGCTGGTCGACTGGCTGGCAACAGGGAGGAAAGTCTATAAGACTCTGTGAAGTTAGAGCTTGCAGACTGTGGACTGCTCCTGTGAAGTTAAGGGGGTTCTGATGGGTTAGAAAACAGAAAAGTGTCAGGATGTTAATTTATGGCACTAGCCAGAGAGAAAGCGCCCGAGTGTCTACAATCATAAAGGCACTTGTATTAAATGTTCAGAAATGAACTGGTTACGTTTGTTTTGTACACTAATGCTATGTGTGTGTCCCAGAAGAAAAGAGTTGTGGCCATAGCATTAGGGATTAGCATAGAAAAGGATGGTCAGCTAATCATTAAAGTCTGTCTGGCTCTGTGTTAATCCTGAAGTCTCGGGAAAGTTGGATGGCTCCTTGAGAGATGAGTCAGAAAAAGGGGACTTGAGGGCTGTTGTGGCTTTATTTCCATCTCCCAGCTTTAACAGAGAAGCAAACATTCCTAAGATAAGAGATGCAGGCAATGCAAAAGTGACTATGAAGAAGGGGGAAGGAATATGCTATGAGGAGTAAGTAATGTAATATGTGTAATAACCTTTGCAAGACAAAGAAAGGTGAAGATTGCTTAATAACTTCTTTCCCAAGCAGCTAACCTAATGTGGGACTCCAGCCTTTAACAAAAATTATTATTATATATATGTGCAACACCAATTAAGAACAATATAGGATGATTTGGGTTTAACAAAAAGTATTGTATGATTATAACTTGTATTCTGTCTTGTTATAAGATTTTGATTAATCACAGAGTGAAGACCAGAAGGCGTTGGAAATAACAGCAGAACAGCAACAGAGATCATTAACAATTCTAGGTGTGGTGTGTCTATCTGTTTCCAGAAAAGCTGTCTTTGTTTGTGCTGCAAGTTTTATTATGAAACAAAGTGAACTGTGTGGCTCGGATGGAAGCCATAAATGATTCAATGGGATGTGAGTGGGTGTGGTTTTGAGTTGTAGTTGAGTTGAGTATGTGTGAAGACTGATGGATGCTCAGGAGAGCTGTGTGTGCAATCCATACTTCATATAAGGGCGTGGTTATGAGCTGTTTGTGAAAATGAATAAATGATGCTGAAGCAAGAAATGCACAAATGTGCATGTGAACAGAGCACGATATTTGATTTTTGTATAATATGTATTTTGGGGATTTTTATTTTACTTTTCTTGGAAGATTTTAGGTTTTTATGGGTGCCAAAAGTTTTGATTGAGCTCTACAAATTATTATTATTTTTTTTAAGTCAATGAAATGTTTCTTATGGGCCCTTCATGTGTTCATGTCTGTATTGTCAGATCTGTTTGTTTCGATATTTGTAGTTATGTCTTATATGTTAAATGTTGTGCTAACATCAGAGATCTGTACTCATAAACAGTTGAGACAATACTGATGGAGAGAGGGAGAATCACACTGTTTGACCTAAGGGGTGGACTTAGTTGACTTGGAGGAGAGAGGGAGGAGGACAGGGTGGACATCACAGACAACGCCAGCCCTTGTGCCAATCCCCTGGTTACAAGACACCCCCAGGAAAAATGAGAAGTCTATTAAATTCAACATTAGGAAAAGCTTGGTACTTCTATAAACCAAAATGCAGAGTAACATAAAGCATTAGTGGTTCAGTGGTGCCAACCATAGGTAATGTTCCTCAGGTATGGCCTCATCCCTGATGCCAAACCGTTAATTGAAGTGAGGAAAAAGTAAGTGGGTCCTGGGAGATGGACCTGCAGGTCTGCAGGACCCAGAACCCAGGAGAGAGAGAGTTGTGCTGTGTGTGGTAGTCCTAGTCCACACATGAAAGGATTGCATTCTGTGTTGACCATGCCCGGATCACTGTTTGTCCTCATAGACACCCATGTTTTTGTCATGAGGACGACACAAAGACAGGTGAGGGGGGAAAAGTTAGACCAAGATTAGGAAACGGGCAATCCAGTATCTCTGTGTTTTTAAACATTTTATCAGATTCAAGTCCGGCCCCAATTATATCTCTCACTTTGGGTGATAAAGAAGTAGTCCCATTTTTGATTGATCCTGGAGCAGCCAAGACAGTTATGCACAGAAAACATGTCCTCCCCTGACATAATCTCCAAGAACACCAGTCCTTGGGTAGAAGTGGATGGGAAAGTAGTACTCTCCCCTTTCAACAGAACCCATCGGTATTAGATTTGCCTTTAACCAAGAAGCACTTGCCCGTTTGCTGTCAGCGATAACGCCCCTTGTTGCCTCCTGGGTACAGACTTGCTTGCAAAAGTACATGCTAGCATCTTCATATCAGTAGGGCGGAATTGTGAAGCTTACAGGTGCCCCCAATGACCAGGAACTTTGTTTGTTGGCTATTAGGGATAAAACTCCCTGGTCCATGTTTGTGTCAGTACTCCAGCCATGAAATGAAAGGACCGGCACTCCATAATTTCTTTGCAAAAAAGACTTCTTTATTCGTCACCCATATGTGACGCGCGTTTCGGCACAGACATGTGCCTTTGTCAAACAACAGGTGATAATGGCTCATTCCCACAAGTAAAACACATCTTTTAAATCTTTTAAATAACCCGCCCCCTAATCACATGACTAGTCACATGACTGTGGCTAGAGGCAATCCGCCCCCTAGTCACATGACTAGTCACATGCTTGTGACATCATCTTGCTACGTGACACCAATACAAACAAAATTAGATATAAATGAAGCAAAGCAGAGTATGTATCCAAACTTGTACATTATTATTGAGCCTGAGTAATTAGGTCAGCGATCTAGTATGTAAACCAAATACCCAATATATTACAGTATATATATTTAATCACCATTTGTTCCACAAGCTAATTTCAGATAAAGCTGTTCAATGTATACTCCTTGTTCAGACCCTTGAGGGCAAGTGTTTCCAACCGATGGATCCAATATGCTTCACGTTGGTGGAGCATCTAGATCCGATTCCCTCCACGTCGAGGTAAGGTCATTTCTTCTATAATTTGAAAACACAATTGTGAGATTCGATGATTTTTCTCAATAAAATGTTGAGGAATGGGTAATAAGGTGTTCTCTTTCCTAATGGTAGATTTATGTTTCCCCACTCGGTCTTTTATGCGCATTGTGGTCTCTCCAACATAGCACAACCCACACGGACTCAAATGATATTGTTTCACCAGTCTGGTGACTGTTCCAGCCTTTAATCTGCAACCATGCTCTAGTGGACTTGGAGGTATGCTTGGGATCATTGTCCTGTTGAAAGGTCCAACGTCTCCCAAGCCTCAGGTTTGTGACGGACTGCTTCACATTTTCATCCAATATCTCCTGGTACTGAAGAGAATTCATGGTACCTTGCACACGCTGAAGCTTCCCTGTACCTGTAGAAGCAAAACAGCCCCAAAGCATGATTCACCCCCCCGCCATGCAAGGTGGTTCTTTTTTCCATAGGCCTTGTTCTTCCTCCTCCTAACATAGCGTTGATCCATGGGCCCAAACAGTTCTAATTTTGTTTTATCAGTCCACAGAACACTATCCCAAAACTTTTGTGGTTTGTCCACATGACTTTTGGCATACTGCAGTCGACTCTTCTTATATTTTGGAGACAGCAAGGAGGACATGGAGGACAAGGAAGGCATGGAGGCCTTCATTACGCAGTGTGCGCCTTATTGTCTGAGCTGAAACTTTAGTACCCGCATCTGACAAATCTTTTTTCAGTTCCTCAGCAGTCCCACAGGGACTTTTCTCCACTTTGCGCTTCAGGTAGCGCACAGCAGTCGAAGTCAGCATCTTCTTTCTGCCACGACCAGGTAGCGTTTCAACAGTGCCCTTTGCCTTATATTTGCGAATGATGCTTCCTATGGTGTCTCTTGGTATGTTTAACATCTTTGCAATCTTCTTATAGCCATTGCCCTTCCTGTGAAGAGAAATGACCTCTTCTCTTGTCTATCTCTGGACCATTCTCTTGACTTCACCATGTTTGTAAACACACCAGTAAATGTCTAGAAGGAGCTGAGTATCACAGTCATTTTACGTCTGCCTAATTGGTGCTTATTATGCTTTATTGCTGCTCCTTGACATCCACAGGTGTTTTCATGGTCCCACTGCCAAAACCTACAACCCAATCCAAGTAAAATCCAGCCCTGAATAAATAAAGAAAATAGCTCCATCAACTATGTTTGGTGAAGCCAGCATTATCCTGGATTTCACCCACTTTAGCCAGTTGACATATCTGGGAGAGAACTACCCCCCTTCCGGGACTTGTTTTATGGTTCACATCACCACAATAACTTCTGGCTGATCGCACGTCCCGGTGACGTCGACGATCCATTTAGATGTCTGCCCTATCAACTTTGGAGCAATTTTTAACAAAGGACCTTCTGGTATAGCTCCATTTTGCTTGTCCTCTTAACCAGAGAAATGAGACATGAGAAGTTCTCTTTGTAGCGGTGGTCGAGAAGGGTGAACAACCAGTAATCTGTGTTGTCTAAAATGAGTATAACGTGCTAGTCGTGGGAAAGGCAGCCTAACATGAAGTCAGGCATGTGTGCCAGAGTACCAACAGGCAAGACTTCCTTGTCGTCATCAGGAGGTGAGCTGACCCTGTAAAAGATTGTAGGTGAGGGCCTGTAGGTAAGCTGACCCTGTAAAACATTTTATGTGAGGCCCTGCAGGTGAGCTGGCCATCGAAAACATTATGAGCGAGGGCCTGCTGCCTCTTTGTTGACTCTAGATAACTTCTGGCTGATTTCACATCCCTGTGATGTCGACGATCCATTTGGATGTCTGCCCTATCAACTTTCAATGGTACTTTCTGCACCTACCATGATGACCACGGGTAACGGGGAATCAGGGTTTGATTTCGGAGAGGGAGTATGAGAAATGGCTACCACATCCAAGGAAGGCAGCAGGCGCGCAAATTACCACTCCCGATTTGGGGAGGTAGTGACGATAAATAACAACACAGGACTCTTAACAGACCCTGTTATTGGAATGAGTACCCTATTAAATCCTTTAACTGAGTTGGTCAGGGCACGTGTGATGTAACGGGACAGATGTTAGTGTAAGGCAGGTACGGTAAGGCAGGGGACTGTGTAACGCAGGAACAGCAACATAAGGCTGCGGACTGCCACAGTGTCCACAAGCCTAAATGGCAACATTTACAGGGCCAGTAATTTGGAAAGCTGCACATCTAGTGCTATGGCCTGTGGGTGGGTAGCTGGGTATTTGTGCTTGCGTTCAAAGGCCTGGGGTAAGGACATTTGGACGCTGTGCTGGGACAGGGAAGTGGATGTGGTCGCTGATGGTGCTTGCAAAGGTCCAGGTGCAGGGCAGGAGGCATCCCGGCCTGTGCCTTCAACAGGGGATTGGCCAGCAGCACGTAACATAGGGGAAATGGAGGCAGTAGTGTGACCCACAGACACAGATTGTGGATCCATGCGTCTTCCCCACTTATTAGGGTGCTTGGATATAGAGTTGAACGAACCCGAACTGTATAGTTCGGGTTCGTACTGAACTTTACGGTTTTCCGAACCCGAACATTTCCTTTAAAAATGCGGGTTCGTTGTTCGGCGATTTCTTCCCACTTTTTGAAAGGCTGCAGGGCAGCCAATCAACAAGCGTTTCACTACTTTGCCCTAAAAAGCCATCACAGCCATGCCTACTATTGGCATGGCTGTGATTAGCTAAGTGCAGCATGTGACCCAACCTCTAAATATGCTGGAGTCACGTAGCGCGGCACGTCACTCTGCTGCTCTTAATGTAGTGACAGGTTGCTGCTGCTGCTGTGAGGGAGAGATTAGGGAAGAAATCTGTTTAACTTTGTGGTGTTAAATCTTCAAACTATTGAGGGTGCTATGCTACACATTTGTACCCAGCCTTTAGCCCAGTGATAATGCAAAATAATTTTTAATCCATCTGTTACTGAAGTGGGGGTTGGCGGCCATTTTAGCAACTGCAGTGTCCTTGGAACTAAATGTGACCTGCATGTGTGCCAGCCTGCCAGGGAAATCAGTCTAATTATTTTTTGGTAGCTCAGTGGAGGAAAAATTCCTTTTTTCTGGCAGATGAAGTCCCCCTACATTACCTATTTTATAATTTAGGGGTAACATAGTAAATTTCTGTAGTTGGGGGAATAAACCTGTACTGTCGTACCACAGAGCATGTTTGCATACACCGCTGAAAAGCCTATTTTAAAATTTTGCTGTGACATAGTGCATTTCTGTAGTTGGTGGAATAAACCCGTACTGTCGTACCACAGATCACGTTTGCATACACCGCTGAAAAACCTAAAACTTTTTTTGCCAGTTTTGCCATATACAAACCCCTGCTCTGCATAGGTGACAGGGAGGTAAATCTCTAAAAATCATCTGTTGCATTGGTGGATGACATTTTGCCAGTTTTGCCGTATACAAACCCCTGCTCTGCATAAGTGACAGGGCGGTAAATTTCAAAAAATCATCTTATACATTGGTGGGTGACATTTTGCCAGTTTTGCCATATACAAACCCCTGCTCTGTATAGGTAACAGGGAGGTACATTTCAAAAAATCATCTTATACATTGGTGGGTGACATTTTGCCAGTTTTGCTGTATACAAACACCTGCTCTGCATAGGTGACAGGGAAGTAAATTTCTAAATGTTACATTCATGGGCCATAAAGTACCCCTGCACTGCATACCTGACTTGGAAATATATGCTGTAAATTAGGTGGCGTTCAGATTTGTTGGCTGATCTGCTCCCCTTCTTTCTTTCAAAGTACCCCTGCACTGCATAACAGACAAGGAACTTAGTTCATTACAATTGGTGGGAACAATTGGGTGTTGCCTGACATAAAGCCTTTTTTGGCTGTGAAGCCAAAGGTAGTCACCAACAACAATGTGTTTTGTTTTCTTTTTTTTGTTATAAATTGGGGTAGACCCAAAACATTGGGAAATATAAAAAAAGAAAATAAAGAGTAAGTGTGTAGTATAACAATGGTTGGGTGAGGCCGGTATACATGTCTATTCTGCATAAGGTACGAACAAGTCCTGTGGGATCCATGCCTGGTTCTTTTTAGTCCTCCTCCTTCTGGATGATCCCCTTCTTGGTCAGGGCCCCAAAGCAGCCGATTTCCCCTGTAGCTACGACCCTGGGCAGACCTATCAGTCAGTACGTGTAGGTGTGTGCACAGATACTATTCCACCATTTTGCAGAAATGCTGCCTCTTGCTAAGACGTTCCATATCTGCTGGTGGTGCTGATTGTTGTGGCGTGGTGACAAAGCTTTTCCACATTTCGGCCATACTAACCCTGCCTTCTGAGGTGCGGGCGGTGACCCAGCTGCGTTGCCGACTTATTCCTCCTCCCCCTCTGCTTTAGCCTTGTGCTTCCACTGAGCCCCCGGTGTCAGGTGTGAATGCCATCAGCATCGCATTCTACCAGTGTTGGATTTTTCTGATGACGCTTCAGTGACGGAATTAAGGATGGCACGTTGTCCAGCAGAGTTGCCACCCAGTAATCTGCACAAGTTAGAATGTGGGCAACTCGGCATTCGTTGCGCAGGCACTGCAGCATGTAGTCGCTCATGTTTGCCAGGCTGCAGTTAAAATGTGGGCAACTCGGCAGTTGTTGCGCAGGCACTGCAGAATGTAGTCGCTCATGTTTGCCAGGCGGCCCAGAGGCAATGACAAGCTGTCATCTGTGGGAGGTGTATCATCTGTGTCCTCCGTATCCCCCAGGCACGCTCAAGTGATGGCCGTGAGCTGCTTTGGGTGCCACCCAGCTGTGAACACTGTTTCTTCTCTTCCTCCTCCAGAACTGTGCCCTGGCTGGACAATTGTGTACCTGGCCTATGTTGGTGCAGGAACCCACCCTCCGAGCCACTTGTATATGACTGGTCTTATTAGTTAAGGGTAATGCATGTATATAGTTGTGTTTGTTTATTTAGTTTATCTGACTTATAGTTATTCAAATATGTTTATAACTAAATTTGTAAGTAGTTTGTGAATGGGCATTAATGAGTGGTTTGAGTTAAAGGGGAGGGGGTGTAGGGTGGGAGTCTGGTCGGATTAATTTTCTCTTTTTGAAATGTTCCTTGTATAGTTTTTGTTACGATTTATAGTAAAAAAAAGTCCTGATAACCGTGGAAATGTTACCCAACAATCTAACCGACAAATTTTATAAAATTATTTGCCTGTCACATCTGCGGCTCAGGCCGCAGGGGTCCTTGAGCACCAATAAAAGTGAATTTGTCCCACCAGAATCTAAGAGCTGGATTAACTGAATTGATTTTCACTGCCAGGTGTGCAGGAATTTCTGCACCACCAAATTCAGCACATGCGCTAAGCAAGGGATGTGTGTCAAACAGGCTAGGCCCAGAGCTGCTACGAGATTTCCCCCATTATCACACACCACCAGGCCAGGCTTGAGACTCAGTGACACCAACCTCTCATCAGTCTGTTGTTCCATGCCCGTCTATAGCTCCTGCGCGGTGTGGGGTTTGTCCCCCAAACAGATGAGTTTCAGAACAGCCTGCTGTCGTTTCCCCCTGGCTGTGCTGATGTTGGTGGTGAAGGTGTTATGCTAAAAGGATGAGGAGGTGGTAGAGGAGGAGGAAGCAGAGTAGGAGGAGGAGGCAACAAGAGACAAATAGAAATGCCCAGCAATCCTCAGAGGCGGAAGGACATGCGCCAAACTGCTATCCGCCTCTAGCCCAGCTGCCACTACATTTACCCAGTGTGCTGTTAGGGAGATATAACTTCCCTGCCCATGCTTACCGGTCCACGTATTGGTGGTTATGTGGACCCTGCCACAGATGGCCTTGCGCAGTGCACACCTGATTTTGTCTGCCACTTGGTTGTGCAGGGAAGGGATGGCTCGTCTGGAAAAGGAATGGCGGCTGGGAGCCACTTACTGTGGGACAGCCACCGCCATAAGTTTATTAAAAGTCTTCATCCATCTCCACCAGACAGAAGGACAAGGAATTTTGAAATCCTGGCATTCATAGCCAGGGATTGCGGGTGGGTAGGGGGTACTTCCTATTTCTATTTCTTTTTCTATTTGGGAGAAGGACAGCTAAACGCTTCCATGGGATAGTGTGGAGATGCTTGGTGATGGTGAAAGATGTGGTGGCGTTGCTGGCACATCCTCTGTTTGTGGGGTGGCAGGTACCACTGTCACTCACTTGTGCTCAGGTTTAGAATGCTTATTTTGTTTGCAGGGCACTTGTCCTACTCTTACCCCCATTTTTCTTCAATTTCCAGCCCTCTAACCCTTTCCAGGACTTTTTTAGAGCAATTTTAGTGCCCCAAAGTTTGGGTCCCCATTGACTGCAAGCGGGTGCTCCATGAAACAGTTGCGGGCCTGCTTGGTGTGGTCCGCCTTCTCCCTTTTACCACCCCAATGCCTCTTCCAGCCTGTTGTGGTGCTGCAGATCCCTTCCTCTCTGTACTGCTGTCCTCGCTCAGTCTTTCACCTTCCCAGGTTGGGTCAGTGAACCACCACCTCCTCTTCCACTACCTCACTCTGCTCATCCTCCCGACTTGTTGACCTAACCACAACCTCAGTGATGGACAACTGTGTCTCATCCCCTTCATCAACCTCTTGAGACAGTAATTGCTATTGACTTAATGGCAACTGTGTCTCATCATCATCCACCTGATTAAACAGTAATTGCCGTTCCCCACCGTCATCTTCTTGTGACTGTGGATGCTCAAGAGGTTGTGAATCAGGGCACCAGATCTGTCCCTCTTCAAGGGTGCTTGGCGAGAGGGCCAAATTAAGGAATGGCGATGAAAAGAGGTCCTCGAAATATCCGAGTGTGGGATCACTTGTTTGCCCAGACTCTCTATGGTGGGAAGCAGGAGGGTCAGGATTGTGTTGACCATACTCTTGGCTTCTGGACTTGGTGGAAGACAGGGTGGTGCTTAACCGACTGGAAGCATTATCTGCTGCAATCCAACCGACCACCTGGTCGCACTGGTTTGACTTCAAGAGTGGTGTCCTGTGCTGCCCTGCAAACTGGGACCTAAAGCTAGATATCGGGGATGATTGTTTTTCTTGTGCTCTGGCAGCAGGCACAGTTTCAACGCCCCCAGGGCCACGGCCTCTGTGTGCACCACCAGCATCACAGCCACTACCCTGTCCCTTACTGCTCGCCTTCTTCATATTAAATGTTTTATTAGCTTGAAAGTATGTCACACGTACAGTAGCGTAGGATTTGGAAGTGTATACACACAAAAATTCGAAAAGGTATTTGGAATGTGGAGACGTCACAGAGGAGATATCCCGCAGATAATGTCAATGCTGTCACCAGCGGCTAATAAAAAATTTAAAGGAATGTAACAGGTATTTGGGATGAGGAAATATTATGGACAGGTCCACAGGTAATGTCACTGTGCATAGCGTCTATGGAAAAAGTACACTGTATGTAACAGATACATTTTTCTAAACGCACACGGTACACTGGAGATGTGCCCCTAGTAATGTCACTGTCAGAAGCGGACATCGTCTATTGAAAAAGTACACTGTATGTCACAGATTTTTTTTTTTTACGTACACTGAAAATGTCCCTCTGGTAATGTCACTGTCAGAAGCGGACACAGTCTATTCAAAAAGTACACTGTATGTCACAGATACATTTTTCTAAACGCACACGGAACACTGGAGATGTGCCCCTAGTAATGTCACTGTCAGAAGCAGACACCGTCTATTGAAAAAGTACATTGTATGTCACAGATACATTTTTTAAACACACACGTTACACTGAAGATATCCCACAGATAATGTCAATGCTGTCACCAGCAGCTAATAAAAAAATTTCAGGGAATGTCACAGATATTTGGGATGAGGATATATTGGAGACGTACCACATGTAATGTCACTGTTCGCAGCGTCTAAGGAAAAAGTACACTGTATGTCACAGATAAAAAAAATTATGCGCACACGTTACACTCTAGATGTCCCCCTGGTAATGTCATTGTAAGTACACTGGATGTCACTGATATTTTCTGGATGCGCACACTTTACTCGGGGGGATGTGCCGCGGATAATTTAACTGTCCGCAGCAGCCTATTAGACACTATTTAGCGCAGGATGTGCTAAAAATATATATTGCTGCTGTCACACACAATAGTCCTTAAAAGGACTTTTGGGTCTCTGAAAAGAAGTTTTTCTAATAAAAATCTTCCAATAACACTCCCTATACTGTCTGTCCCTTCCTATGCTCAGCTCTCCCTGACGAATACTGAGCCCAACACGTGTCATTAGGTGCTATACAGCACCCAATGACGCGTGCCAGCCAGCCAATCACTGTAATGCCACATGGCTACAGCATTACAGTGCGTGGCAGTACCTCCCTGCACGTTTATTGTTCGGCTGAGCATTCTCGATCAACACTATGCACATCATATACCCATTTATTGCGTGAAGTACACCTGCACTGCATACTTGACAGGGACATTAATATAGTTAATCCATCTGTTAGTTTGGTGGGTGACATATACCAATTTATTGTGTGAAGTGCACCTGCACTGCATACATGACCGGGAAATAAATATAGTTAATCCGTCTGTTAGATTGGTGGGTGACAGCTAACCAATTTTTGTGTGAGATACACCTGCACTGCATACGTGACAGGGAAATTAATATAGTTAATCTATCTGTTAGTTCAGTAGGTGACCTCAAAGAAAGAGGAGAGCATTAAATAAGGGACGTGGCCCTGGTGCTGCTGGTGTTAGTGGAGCTCCTGTTGCAGGGTGAGGACGTGGTCGATCTGTGCAAGCTACATGCCCAAATCAAACACCTTCCGCAGGTGCACATGGGCGACAGAAGGTTTAGCGTTATTTTGTAGGCCCGAATACGGGTTTACGTATGGTGAGGCTAGAACAAGTAGAGGCGGTAGTAGATTGGGTGGCTGACAGTGCCTCCAGTTCCTTCACACTGTCTCCCACCCGGTCCCCTGCTGAAAACGCAGAGTTGGCACCTGCAGCCCACAGGCATCTGTCTTTCACGTCACCCCCTTGCAAATCAGCCAAGCAGTCTGAGCCCCAAGTCATGCAGCACTCTCCTATGCTTTTTGATGACTCTGCTGGCAGGGTTTTCGTCAGCCAACCACCTAGCCCTGCCCCAGAAGTGGAAGAGATTGAGTGCACCGATGCCCAACCACTTATGTTTCAGGATGTGGACATGGGAGGACCACCGCAGCATATCTCTCATGATGACGAAACACAGGTGCCAACTGCTGTGGCTTTCTGCAGTGTGCGGACCGGCAAGGAGGGCAGGGGTGAAGAGTGGGTGGAAGATGATGTGGAGGATGATGAGGTCCTAGACCCCGCATGGAAATAAGGTCATATGATGGACATGTGCAGTTCAGAGGAAGAGGTGGTGGTCACACAGCGCCAGCCGCACAGCAAAAGAGGGAGCAGAGTGGCCATCCCCTAGACAGTACACCTGCTACTGCCCACCGCACCCAGGGACTGAGCACACCAAAGCCAGCTCCAAGGAGTTCCCTGGCATGGCAGTTCTTCAGACAATGTGCTGACGACAAGACGCGAGTGGTTTGTACGCTGTGCAATCAGAGCCTGAAGTGAGGCATAAATGTTCTAAACCTGAGCACCACCTGCATGACCAGGCATCTAAATGCAAAGCACAAGCTGCAGTGGAGTAAACACCTCAAAAACCACGAAAGATCTCAGATCTTCCTCCCCCTCTGGAGTGACAGTGGCACCTGCCACCCCGCAAACAGAGGATGTGGCAGCAACGCCACCACTTCTGTCACCAATCTCCACAATGTCCCATGGAAGCGTTTAGCTGTCCATCTCCTAAACACTGGAGAGAAAGAGGAAGTATCCCCCTACCCACCCGCGATCCCTGGCCCTGAATGCCAGCATTTCAAAATTCTTGGCCTTTGAAATGCTCTCATTCCATCTGGTGGAGATGGAGACTTTTAAGAACCTTTTGGCGGTGGCTGTCTCACAGTATGTGGTACCCAGTCGCCATTACTTTTTCAGGTGAGCCATCCCTGCCCTGCACAACCAAGTGGCGGACAAAATTAGGGGTGCACTGCACAACGCCATCTGTGGCAAGGTCCACATAACCACCGATACGTGGACCAGTAGGCACGGGCAGAGACGTTATATCTCCCTAACTGCACACTGTTTAAATGCAGTGGCAGCTGGGCCTGAGGCGGATAGCAGTTTGGCGCATGTCCTTCCACCACTGAGGATTGCAGGACATTTCTCTTTACCTCCTGTTGCCTCCTCCTCCGCTTCCTCCTCTACCGCCTCCTCATCTGGTCAGCGTAACACCTTTACCACCAACTTCAGCACAGCCAGGGGGAAACGACAGCAGGCTGTTTTGAAACTCATCTGTTTGGGGGAAAAACCCACACCGTGCAGGAGCTGTGGATGGACATGGAACAACAGACTGATTAGTGGTTGTTGCCACTGAGCCTCAAGCCCGGCCTGGTGGTGTGAGATAATGTGCGAAATCTCTTAGCAGCTCTGGGCCTAGCCAGTTTGACGCACATCCCATGCCTGGCGCATGTGCTGAATTTGGTAGTGCAGAGGTTCCTAAAAAATTACCCCGATATATCAGAGCTTCTGCAGAAAGTGCAGGCCGTCTGTGTGCGTAACTTTGGCCTTCCTGCTCACCGCTTCATATGCAACATGCCCACAAGGTGGAACTCCACCTTGCACATCAGGCCAGTCATTCACAAGTGGCTTGGAGGACACTTGTCCAGACAGGGCACAGGTCTGCAGGATGAGGAGGAGGAACCATATTCACAGCCGGGTGTCACCCAATTCAGCTCATGGGCATCACTGGAGTGTGGCTGGGGGGATACAGAGGACACAGACGATACACCTCCCACAGAGGACAGCTTGTCGATGCCTCTGGGCAGCCTGGCACACATGAGCGACTACATGCTGCAGTCCTTGCACAACGACTGCCGAGTTGCTCACATTCTAACCAGTGCTTATTACTGGGTGGCCACCCTGCTGGATCCCCTCTACAAGGACAACTTGCCGTCTTTAATTTCGTCACTGGAGCGTGATCGGAAGATGCTCGAGTGTAAGAGCACACTTGTAGACACGCTGCTGATGGCATTCCCACCTGACAATGGGGGCTCAGTGGAAGCACAAGACGAAGGCAGAGGAGGAGGAAGAAGTTTCCAAGCAGCTGGTGCACCACCAGCACCTCAAAAGGTAGGGTTAGCATGGCCGAAATGTGGATAAGCTTTGTCAGCATGCCACAACAACCAGCACCACCAGCTGATATGGAACGTCTTAGCAGAAGGCAGCATTTCAGCAACATGGTGGAACAGTACATGTGCACACTCCTACACATACTGACTGATGGGTATGCCCCATTCAACTTCTGGGTCTCCAAATTGGGCACATGGCCTGAGCTTGCCCTTTACGACTTGGAGGTGCTGGCCTGCCCTGCTGCCAGTGTATTGTCCCAACATGTGTTTAGCACGCCAGGGGGGGTGATCACAGACAAGCTCAGCCGCCTGTCCACAGCCAACATGGACAAGCTCACGTTCATTAAAATAAACCAGGTATTGGACTTCCGGCGCTGGTATATGAGAACGCGGCAAGCTCGGCTCCTCACCACAAGGCACAGCTGACCCACCATACTTCTCCCTTCTGTGTTTGCAGGAAACCTGAAACCCACTTGCCGATTCTACCAGGCGCATAGAGCGATATTTGCTCCGAAGCTGGCACAAAACGGAACCCTCCAGCCGCGAGATACCAGACGTCAACAACAACACCTAACAAGATGGCGCTGACTCCCTCACTTTTGGCGCAGCACGGTGATAGAAGCGGAGGCCAGAAAGAGCGTGAGGATGCACCGATAAATACCCAAGCTGATATGTTTGATTCTGAAGGGGGCCCGGTTAACATCAAACTACTGGCGATTGAAGTGGCTAAACAACTGGCCCCGGATCTTATAGCCTCCTTGTCCTCCACTATACAATCAGCGCTGAACAAGCTGCAGGAGGAGGTGGCTCTCCATGATCACAGGTTCGAGAAGATCGAGCAGAGGGTGGCGTGTGAGTAGGAAGACTCGGCAGATACGACCGCCCGAAATAAAGAACTGACTCGGCTAGTAACCCACCGTAATAAAAAGGTAGAGGACCTTGAAAATAGGTCCAGGAGAAGCAACTTGAGGCTGGTGGGGATACCTGAATCGGTGCCCCCTCAGAATCTCCACCGCCTGTTTGAGGTGGACTTGCCCCAAGCAGTTTGCCTAGCGGGAAGGCAAAAAGTGGAGAGAGCATACCGAGTGGGGCCTTTAAGAGACTCAGCGCAATTGACATTAAAATCTGCTAACTTGCAACCACGCCAGGCCATATGCAAGTATTTAGACTTCCCGGATAAAGAGGACATTTTGAGGGCCTACAGAATGAGGCGGGATCCACTTCGGGTCCGAGGTCATAGGGCGCTAGTGTTTGCGGATTACTCAGCAGAAACCATGCAGAAACGGAGAGCCTTCAGTGCAATATGCTCAGAGCTGTACAAGAGGGGGGTCAGATTTCAGCTAATGTACCCTGCCACCCTCAAAATAAAAGAACCAGATGGCAAGATTCACCAATACACAGACCCCAAAGAGGCTGAAGTCTACATACGTCGTTCTGAGGAAGGGCCACCATCTTCACGTGAAGCAAGACACAAGACCCCAGAAGAAGAGGCAGATCATCAACGGTGTAGTCATGCCCCAAACGCTCTTGTTCCCTCTGCTGCAGGTCCTCTTAAGGAACAGAGGTCTCGGAACAGACAACTCTCTGGGACTCCTTGAGTAGAATAGTTCTACCAATGGTTTATTTGAAGAGGCACATGGAGCTTCACTGACTGAGCAGTTTTACTTGTGGTGAGATAATGCCATGTATACCAGAAAAAAGGAAAGTCACACTACTAGAACGTTATGATATTGTATGTGTTATCACTGCTGTTTTTCTTAGTTACCGTTCAGTTACCACTGTTATTGCTTGTTTGCGGGATAATCATGGTACCTCCTAGGTGTCAACTTATGCTTTATGCTATACAGCTGGGGGGATGCTCTGTTGGGAAGCAGACCCTTGGTGGGAGATGGTTCCTATTTCTCCCCCTTGATACTGGTCAGGATATTAGGAACACTGGGTCCTCCTGTAGTGGCGCACTATGAAAATTGTTTCATGGAATGTAAAAGGACTGCGTTCTCCTAACAAGAGAATGAAGGTCCTGCGACAGCTCAAAAGGTTGAGAGCAGATGTGGTGCTACTGCAGGAAACCCATCTCACAAAAGAGGATTTTCATCGTATGGAGAAACTATGGGTTGGAAATGTATACTGATCAGAGGCGGTGGGGAGGAAGATGGGAGTACTGACTCTGGTGGGACGTCATCTTCCTCATGTGCTCCACACATCTGTCGCCAACAAGGAGGGTAGGATGTTACATACTCACATATCAGGTCCGTTTGGGGACTATAGTATATACAATGTGTATGCACCTAACCAAGATCAAAAGAAGTTCTTAGACGGGGTGTGTAGCAGGCTACTTAGTGACCCTCTCCCGCATAAGTTAGTTGGGGAAGACTTCAATTTGGTAATTAATGTTTCTGAGGAAAGAAGGAATGATGGCACTAAAAAGCAAATGTGGACTCACCTCAATTTTGTAGACTCCTGTGGTCTGGCAGATAGCTGGAGACTCCAACATCCACAGGATAGGGAATACACGCACTACTCTCATGTACATGATAGTTGGTCGAGAATAGATTATATATTTCTGTCCACTGCTGTTCTTAGGAGGGTTACCAGTGTAGACATTGGAGACATGGTGATATCCGACCATGCCCTGATGCTCCTGGATCTGTCAGATCAATACACTAAGGGGCAGGAATTTATTTGGAGATTTCCAAATTTCCTTTTGTCTGACAACTTTCAGAAGCTATTACAGGGCTGGTGGATGGGATACTTTCAGGATAACCAGGGGCACCTTCATTTGCCGTTACTGTTTTGGGAAACTGGTAAAGCAGTCTTGAGGGGACGTCTGATAGCATATATGTCCTCCATAAGGAAAATAATGTAGACTCGTGAATCAATAAGGCAAACATATAGGGAATACACGTTAGATATGACCCCTGAGAAAAAAGAGAGATGGATTAAGGCGGGAGTTCAAAGAGTGGGCGGATAAACAAGAAAGTTTTAAAAAAACTAGATATTGACCTAAATAGATTCGGGCAAAAATCGGGCAGATTGCTGGCGTCTCTAGCTAAGGGGAAGGGACGAATGACTCATATTCACTGTCTTCACAAGGGCAATGGTACTAAGATTCACAACCCTAAACAAATAACCACACTTTTGGGAGACTACTTTGTCCGGTTTTATGAAAGCAGAGAGGAGAAGTCAGAACTAGGAAGTCATTTTTTAGAGGCCTTGTCCCTAAACAACTGCTCAAGCTTAATGCCCCAATAATGGCAGCGGAAATTCAATCTACTATAAAAGGGTTCCCTTCGGGTAAGGCACCTGGCCCAGATGGCTACACGCCTGATTTTTCAAAGCCTTGAGTCAACAAATAGCACCAACATTAACGATGGTATATTCATCCTTGCTAGGAGGGCAAGATATACCAGATCATATAAATACAGCATTGATAACTCTTATACACAAAACAGGGAAGGATCCCGAGGATCCTTCTTCATACAGACCCATTTCTCTTGTTAATCAGGACATGAAGCTGCTCTCTAAGATCCTGGTGAACAGTTTGGCGGATCTACCTCGATCTCGCCGCTTCAAGTTGGATTTGTTAAAGGAAGGTCAGCGCTGATTAACACTAGGAAGGTGTTGCTGGCCCTTTCCGTGCCAAAATATAAAGACAAACACCCAGCCATTGTCATGCTTGACACTGAAAAAGCCTTTGACAGTGTCAGCTAGAAATGGCTTAATCAAGTACTAGATGTCATGGGTTTCAGGGGTAGTTTCCGCACCATCATAGCAGGGATCTATGCTAATACGTCGGCCAGAGTTTCTCTAGCAGGGTCATTATCTCCCCGGTTCCCTCAGTGTCGGGGAATGAGGCAAGGGTGCCCACTGTCACCCCTACTGTTTGACCTGGCCATTAAACCCCTCGCCAGGTACCTGCACACCTCGAGAGTCTTTAAGAGTCTCACAGTGGGCACTCAAGAATTGAACTTGGCGCTGTTTGTGGACGACATCGTTTTATTTATGGAAGACCATTACATACAGTCCTTCAGACTTTTTCGCACTTTGGTTCATTCTCTGGTCTACAAGTAAACAGCGCCAGAAGTGAGATTCTCCTTCTGAACGGTCAAATGGATGGGAACACAGGGGGAATGATAGCAGGTAGAGATGAGCAAACTTTAAAAAAAAGTTCGGCGTTCGGGTTGTGGTAACTCGCGCATCCCGTTATGGATTCCACTATCGCGGCATATGGAATCCATAAGGGGCGGCTTCCACCAACCCGAACTGTTGAACAGCCGAAGGACCTGGGGTGACGTCACCGTCATGTGATCAGTGCAGGGGGCGTGGCTCAGCACTGGATTTGATCCCGGGATTGCAGCTGCAGACAGGGCCAGCGGGAGGAGGAGAGCGCGCTGGCCCTGTCTATCAAAAGAAGAGGGGGCGTTCCCAGGGCATGAAGATGCGGCGGCTACCAGCAGGTACCCGCCCAACTTGCTGGTAGTGAAGATAATTTGCATATCACAAAAGTAAGTTTTTTAGAAGATAGAAAACAGGAAAAAAGTTAGGAAACATATGTTTGAACTCAGCTGACATTAGCAAGTAGCTAATGTCAGCTAGTGAAAATTACATCAGTGGGGGTGACAGAAGCCCTTTAAAGAAATTAGCACCATAGTTCAGCCATTTATATTGACGGGTTGGTACCTTACGGAACAGATGAAAGGGACCTTGTTTAGGCTGAAATTGTCCGGTGCCCAGCTGTCTTGAGTCAAGTGCTGTATATGAGGCTGATAATGCGTTTTCCTTTTCAGGGCCGCCATAACCTTGCTCTTTCTTTTCACTGGCTGTCATATGGACACTTCAAGATTTGAGTTGACCTTAGGATGGAGTTAGTGGTGTCCCGCTGTTTTTGTTCTCATGTATTGTCTGTTTTTTCACATGGCGATATATACTTTGCACATGTACAAACCGGATTCCAAAAAAGTTGGGACACTAAACAAATTGTGAATAAAAACTGAATGCAATGATGTGGAGATGGCAAATGTCAATATGTTATTTTTATTTGTAATAGAACGTAGATGACAGATCAAATGTTTAATCCGAGTAAATGTATCATTTTAAAGGAAAAATATGTTGATTTAAAATTTCACGGTGTCAACAAATCCCAAAAAAGTTGGGACAAGTAGCAATAAGAGGCTGGAAAAAGTTAATTGGAGCTGGAAGACCAATTAACACTAATTAGGTCAATTGGCAACATGATTGGGTATAAAAAGAGCTTCTCAGAGTGGCAGTGTCTCTCAGAAGCCAAGATGGGTAGAGGATCACCAATTCCCACAATGTTGCGCAGAAAGATAGTGGAGCAATATCAGAAAGGTGTTACCCAGCGAAAAATTGCAAAGACTTTGCATCTATCATCATCAACTGTGCATAACATCATCCGAAGATTCAGAGAATCTGGAACAATCTCTGTGCGTAAGGGTCAAGGACGTAAAACCATACTGGATGCCCGTGATCTCCGGGCCCTTAAACGACACTGCACCACAAACAGGAATGCTACTGTAAAGGAAATCACAGAATGGGCTCAGGAATACTTCCAGAAACCATTGTCAGTGAACACAATCCACCGTGCCATCCACCGTTGCCAGCTGAAACTCTACAGTGCAAAGAAGAAGCCATTTCTAAGCAAGATCCACAAGCTCAGGCGTTTTCACTGGGCCAGGGATCATTTAAAATGGAGTGTGGCAAAATGGAAGACTGTTCTGTGATCAGACGAGTCACGATTCGAAGTTCTTTTTGGAAATCTGGGACACCATGTCATCCGGACCAAAGAGGACAAGGACAACCCAAGTTGTTATCAACGCTCAGTTCAGAAGCCTGCATCTCTGATGGTATGGGGTTGCATCAGTGCCTGTGGCATGGGCAGCTTGCATGTCTGGAAAGGCACCATCAATGCAGAAAAATATATTCAGAACAACATATGCTCCCATCCAGACGTAATCTCTTTCAGGGAAGACCCTGCATTTTTCAACAAGATAATGCCAGACCACATTCTGCATCAATCACAGCATCATGGCTGCGTAGGAGAAGGATCCGGGTACTGAAATGGCCAGTCTGCAGTCCAGGTCTTTCACCTATAGAGAACATTTGGCGCATCATAAAGAGGAAGGTGCAACAAAGAAGGCCCAAGACGATTGAACAGTTAGAGGCCTGTATTAGACAAGAATGGGAGAGCATTCCTATTTCTAAACTTGAGAAACTGGTCTCCTCGGTCCCCAGACGTCTGTTGAGTGTTGTAAGAAGAAGGGGAGATGCCACACAGTGGTGAAAATGGCCTTGTCCCAACTTTTTGGGGATTTGTTGACACCATGAAATTCTGAATCAACATATTTTTCTCTTAAAATGGTACATTTTCTCAGTTTAAACTTTTGTTCCGTGATTTATGTTCTATTCTGAATAAGATATTAGAAGTTGGCACCTCCACATCATTGCATTCAGTTTTTATTCACGATTTGTATAGTGTCCCAAATTTTTTGGAATCCGGTTTGTATTGTCTTGTTGAGGGCATGTAGCCCATTTGTTGTTGTCCTTGCAAGAATCAAAAGAAATAAATATATAATAAATAAATAAACCAGGCATGGATCCGACAGGACTTGTCCGTACCTTGTGCAGAATAGACAAGTATACCGGCAACGCGCCCAGCCATTGTTATACTCCAGCGCACTTTCTCTTTGCATTCTCTTTTCAATTTCTCAATGTTTTGGGGTCTTCCGAGATTTATAAATATAAAAAAATACAAAACAATGTTGGATACCTCCTCTTCTTCCACCACAGCTTCCACCTACACCGTCACGTTCACCGCCTTCTCAACCTCATACTCCATTTTGACCTCCTCCTCCTAGTTCAAGATCATTATTTTTTACTTTTTTTATATTCTATGTTATTTCAAGTAATTTCCCTATCCACATTTGTTTTGCAGGGCAATTGTCCTGTATAGCCATTTTAGTGCCCTTCGCTCAACCCTAACCACAAGCACATCAGTGAAGGAAAATTGGAAGCAGATTTTGTTGCAAATTGGTATCATCATCATCGTTGTTTTGATCTTGCTTGTACTAATTGTCTGCTGTGTTATTCCCTGTGTAAAAAAAAAAAATTGTTCAGAAAAGCAGTTGACGAGACCATACCAAAGATGATGATCTGAGAATTGTCTGAAGACTTTGATCCAGAAAAATCAGAAGCACTGATGACCTCCAGTCTCCCCCCATATAATGTCAATGCAAATTAGAGAAAGATCATCTGACTTCTTCTTGCTCAAATCCAGTGTCATGGGAGGCTGTTCATTTAGGAATGGCTTGTCATGGAAGCTGGTGAAGAGGATGTCGGAGCATTGGGACAGATATTTAGGTTCAAGGAAAGAATGAGATTCAAGGGGGGACTGATAAAGATGTGTGAATATCATTTTATTTTTTGTATCTCTAGGACGGTACAAACTAGAGATTTTTATGTAGCTGTTAGAAACTACCTCTACCTTTGCCTGGAGTGCCTCCCCTCCCCTCCACTCCTAAAGGTCTGGTTACACAACACTTAAGAGAGAAGGGGGGCATGGGGCTGCTGGCTGAGTATATCTTCACATCTCCTCTTCCTACAGATGTTTGTATTAGCTCACATACCAAAGTTCGGAAGATAGTGCACAATTCGCACTTCTTATCTCCTTTTCCTTATTAGCCAATGAAGTAACGACACAAGCCTCAAAGGGGGACACCCTCCCCCCCTGAAGATGTATAAACCGCTTTACTCATTGTAATAAACAGAGAGACTGTATTTAACCTGCCTTTGTGTCAGTGTATGTCTCTGCCACACGTGGCTATTAAACCCTTGGGGTACCTTGATTTGGAGCGCTAGAGTGTATCTTAAATGCTTCAATTGAAAGCAGCTTCAACAGGGTCCATAATTCACCCAGTCATGGACAGTACTAACCCACTATATCTTATCTCCTGATAACCTAGGCTAAAAAATGTTCTTGAAAAGTAAAAAGTACAACAATGCTCTTCCCTTCCAAGTAAAAGTAAATTCTCTGCATAAATTACTATTATCTTCTACCCCACTCTTACTTTTATTGGCAAAGTAAAGTTAATTTAAAATGCATACCAATATTTCCAGCACCTTTTGATGTCAAATGGGTATTCCTAAGGGATATTAGATCGTGGAGGTCTTACTGCTGGGACCCCATGGAGTTCCTCTAAAATAGATGAAGCTGCTGGTCAGAAATGCATGCTGCCACTCCATTCATTTTGATGGGCACACTGGAGATAGCCAAGTACAACACTGTGGATAGGGGATAACTTTCTGTAACCGAAATACCACTTTAATACAGCAGGCCAATAGTCACTCAAGTTAACTGGTCTTCCCATTTTAGGCACCAGAACTGCACATGGTTTCTTCTACAACACTGGCACAACCTGGGAACAAAATGAATAGAATCCCACACAAGTGACCCGCACAGACCTTTAACACCTGTGGCACAATGCAGTGGTGTAACTAGAGTGTTATGGGCCCAAGTGCAAACTTTGGATGGGCCCCCCCCCATTTTTACAAAGAGGTGGCAGATTTTCTTTACATTAAGGAATCTTTCACACCAACGGATGCCGTGCGGGTAATCCGCTGCGTGAAAGATTGCCAAGCCCCGCTCCGGACAGCAGAGACACGGATCATTAACATGATTGATAATGCTCCGTGCCTCTCTGTGATCTTTTTACTACAAAATCACAGTGAAATAAAGTTGTCACCTTGATTTTGTAGTAAAAAGATCACAGAGAGGCTCCATGTCTCTGCTGTTCAGAACGGGGCTTGGCTCTCTTTCAAGCAGCGGATTACCCACACAGGATCCGCTCCTTTTAAAAGGACCCTAAGCCCAATGCATGGCTACACTAACCCAATCCTAATAAAATCTGGTCCTACCTCATCCAGGGTGTCGCAGGCGTCGGTATGATGTCCACTGGATCCAGAACAAGATCCATGTGGTGATAGAGAAAAAAAAAAGAATAATCACATAAGGAAGGGCTGGTGACTGCCCCTATGAAATCACCAGAAGGGGCGCTGTGCTGGCCTGTAAGACTGAGCCATGCCAATGTATAGCAGGGTAATGTAGGACATTTCCCCTAAGTACTACCACACAGTACTAATGCCCACATTGTGGTCCCTTCAAAATAGTTATGTCCTCCTTGTGGCCTCTCACAGCAGTTATGCCCACCTTTGTTCCTGTCACAGTGGTTATTCCCACTTTTGTGCCCCTCACAGTAGTAATGCCCAGATATGTGCCCCCTCACAGTAGTAATGCCCAGATATGTGCCCCCTCACAGTAGTTATGCCCATATGATGTGCCCCCTCACTGTAGTTATGCCCAGATATTTTCCCCGTCACAGTGGTTATGGCCAGATATATGCCCCCTCACAGTGGTCGTGGTCAGATTTGTACCCCCTCATAGTAGTTATGCCCAGTTATGTGCCCCCTTACAGTAATAATAACAGATTATGTGCCCCCTCACAGTAGTTATGCCCAGCTATGTGCTCCCTTACAGTAGTTATGCCCAGCTATGTGCTCCCTTACAGTAGTTATACCAGATTATGTGCCCCCTCACAGTATTTATGTCCAGATATGTTCCCCCACAGTAGTCATGCCCAGTTATGTGCCACCTCATAGTTATGCCCACATATATGCCCCCTCAAAGTAGTTATGGCAGATTAGGTGCCCCCTCACTCTTGTTATGGCCCTCCTTTTGCCTCCAGTCTGCATGAAAAAAAAAACACATACTTACATTCTTCCCTAATGACTAGCTTCCACCATCACATAGTGCTGCTGGCTGTGCTGGAGGCTGATTCCCGGGCTTTCAGCACTCCTCCCACAGTCAGCAGCGCCATGTGCGGCCAGCAGGGGAGCGCTGCAGCTCAGAAGAAAAGTGAAGCTGAGAGCGGAGAGGTCTCCCTACTTTACTCTGGAGACAAACCGGCGTCCATGCATTGACATAGAATCTGACGAGCCTGATGAAGTGCGCCCTCGTCACTTGCCTCTGTGTGCACATAGGTGTATAATGTACATCTTTGAAGAGCGCTCTGACGGGGCCCGGCATTGTCACTGTACTTCATGCCGCGCCCCGTCAGATCGCTCCGATTACATTTGAGTGCAGCGGCCCCCTCTCTCCGCCGGGCACGGTCGCGGTCACATCATCTACGACCACGATCGTTACGCCTCTGGCACAATGTTATTTGGCTCCACAGACTTCACTAACTGATTTGACATCATGTTAGTGAATATTATTCACTAATATGCTATGATATTTACTGCAACACATCGCAAGGATACTGCAGGGAATACTACAGTCCTGGGCACATCTTGTCATCTCTAATGTCAGAAACAACATTCCTATAGGAGAATATTTTACAGGCCAGGCGTAACTGCTTAAATTACATTCATAAAGGGGGCTCAAATCATTATAAGTAGAATATCCTCCTGTAAGTATCCTACATGGTCGCTGAATCGTGCAAAACAGTCTAAATCTAGGTTAGATATTATATCTCCTAAAATGCAAGCAACTAATACTAAGATTGACCACACATACCAGTGTTTGTGACCAGGTAGTAGTCAAGAATATCCACAAATTTTTAATATTATAAGAACATTTTTTGCTTTGTTGCAGCTAGATGAACACTGGTCACAAATCACGGGGGATGGTGTCAGATGTGTAGCACGTCGTGGTCCCACATTGGGACAGAAGCTATATGGCTACAGTGCCAAGGGAGTTTCAAGTGTGGGCACTGCATTTGTATGTGTTGTCAGTATATGCGGACTGGGCGGGTGGTGCAGTCGACGGCTAATGGACGCATTTTTCAGATAAAACTGTATATTGATTGTATCACTAGCCATGTCTTCTATTGTATCACCTGCTCAGCCTGCAGTTTACAATATGTAGGTTGTACTACTAATGAACTAAAAATCCGCATCAGAAAGCATCTGTCTGATATATCGCACTATAAGGCAAGAATTGTATCAGTGGTGAGTCTACACTTTGTGGTTGTTCATTAAGGTAATACCACACATTTTCACGCACAGGGGGTTGAGCAAGTCGCCTTACCTGTACGAGGGGTGACCACAAATGTAAAGTCCTTAAATTGGGAATCTTTGGGGATTTTTCAGCTAGGCACATGAGTACCAGTATTTTTTAATAAGGCTAACAGACTTTCGGTTTATGTGAGTTTTAGGAAGGTAATTGTACACAGGCTAATTTAGGATTTGATATTCAAAAGCCCTGGGCATTTCTCATCCTTTCTTTTCCTCCCGCACTAGTGCACGTTATACAGAAAGTCAGATAGCGGGTAATCCAACATAACTAGGCAGACAGGGCACATGTGTAATTTACCATTATATTTAAATAGTTTTCTTTTTGTATTGAATATTTATTATAGTGCGACATATTTCAATCCCTACTACAATCATGGTAAGTTATACATTTTAAAATCATGTGTAAGAAAAGATAATATATTTTTTTTAAAGGAACTTAGTAGTACTCATTTATTGATTGATCTACTAAAAAGTTTGTACAGTTTATAACTGAATACTTGATTGGGGCTAATTTTGCATAAATTACTTCATCAATGTGGCATGGCATGGAGAAGATCAGCCTGTGGCACTGCTGAGGTGTTATGGAATGGAAGCCCGGGTTGCTTTGATAGTGGCCTTCAGCTCGTCTGCATTGTTGACTCTGGTGTCTCTCATAGATTTGCTATTGGGTTTAGGTCAGGCGAGTTTGCTGGCCAATCAAGAACAGTAGTACCATTATTATTAAACCAGATATCGGCACTTTTGGCAGTGTGGGCAGGTGCCATGTCCTGCTGGAAAATGAAATCAGCATCTCCATAAAGCTTGTCAGCAGAGAGAAGCATGGTAGATGGTTGTGCTGACTTAGGACCTTGATATAATTCAGTGGACCAACACCAGCAGATGACATGGCCCCCCAAACTATCACTGACTGTGAAAACTTCATACTGGACCTCAAGCAAATATTCCGCCAGACTCTGGAACCTTGATTTCCAAATGAAATGCTAAATTTATTTTTATATGAAAACAGGAATTTGGACCACTGAGCAACAGTCCAGTCCTTTCTCTCCTCAACCCAGGTAAGATGCTTCTGACATTATCTCTAGGACATGAGTGGCTTGACACAAGGAATGAGACAGTTGTAGCCCATATCCTGGATACTCAAAAGGAAAACTGGCCAGCACTCGCTCCAATTTGCACGCTGCACGGGAAAGGAGCAACCTCCAACGAACAGTAGAACAACAAGTCACAGCAGCTGTGTCTTTGCAAATAATTTTCTTTATTTCATTTCCAGAATATGTCCTATATCCAGGACTGGATATAGGACATATTCTGGAAATGAAATAAAGAACTTATTTGCAAAGACACAGCTGTTTCGGCTTATACGCCGAAACGCGTCCTGGATATAGGACATATTCTGGAAATGAAATAAAGAAATTTATTTGCAAAGACACAGCTGCTGTGACTTGTTGTTCTACATATCCTGGATATGTCTGTGTGTGGTGGCTCATGAAACACTGACTCCATGTCACGGTGTGGTTCACTGTGACAGTTGTGGCTGTGTAGGCTGGCTGCAGGCTGACCCCTGTGCAGACTGGTTGCTTGCGGCTGCTTGTGTGAACTGCTGCCTCTGAATGTGTATACTCCCTGTGCCTGCATCTCTGTGCAGTTCTTGTCACTGTTGCCATGCAGGCTGGCTGCAGACTTTCACCTGTGTATGCTGGTTGCTTGGGACTGCATGCTGGCTATGGTTGGTGTGTAAACTGTGGCCTGTGTTTGTGGCTTCCATGTCCATATCTCTGAGGTTCCTGTGTGAACAGGGTCTGAGTTTGAATGCATGTCTCTTTCTATCACAGTGCGTTTCTGTTAGTCCTTGTTGCTGTGTAGGCTGGCTGCCTTTAACCTTGTACTGGCTACAGTCATCTTGTGTATGCTGGTTGTCAGTTGGGGTGTGCTGGCTGCAGCATTCTGTGTCTGATGTGAACTGACACTTATGATTGTGTGTTCTGTATGTGGCAGGCGCAGCAGTATGAAGTCTTTTGCAGTGTAGCATTGGAAGAAGTATGATATCTCTGACTTTTAGTCTAAGCAGGCTGTCTATTACTCTGTAATTCCTCTAGTGCCGTTCTATGGAAGCAGTAGGTTTAAAGAGCACACCAAATGCTTGAAATAACTTCAACATTTCTTCATATAACACGGCTGCTTCGGCAGCCGACAGTCCATGTACAAAACACATGGTGAATAAAGTATCACAAAATGGCGGTTCAACTGTTCAATCTTGTCAGTTAACATAAGATGGTGGATGTATTTCTGTCTTTGACTCTATTCAATTGCTCATTTGATTTGTAGTATGCGGTTTAATAGCAATTTGCTCTTATGCAGTATATTCTCAGTTAGCTGTTTGCTCTACACATTTGCTGGAACTGTACATTTGCTTCTTAAATTTGGACTTTACATTTGCTTATTGCATACTTTTCATTTGTTCATTTGGTGGAACTGCAGGTAAACATATAAATGGTTCAATATACTGTCCCAATCATACTCTTAAACAAGAGGAACATTTATAACTGTGATAACCTATTTTGGCCTCTTCAACTTCCATAAAACATAGCTCTGGCTGGAATTCTGTAAGTTCACCTCTCTGTCTCTGGTGAATAATGATTTTGGAAGCATCTGTCAGGGGGACTTCCCACAAAGGCTCAGTGTGTAACTCGCTGTGATCGGCCAAGATTCTTGGGCAGTGTGAGGCTGGCTGTGATTGGCTTACCTTTCCAGTCATATAATGAGTCTTAAAGGTACATTATCTTTTTCTGCTTCTGTATACACAATACATGTATAACTATTATACTGTATGACATTCAGAAACATAAGTAACAGTAATACCTCTGCTTTTGGCTTTAACCCCTTAAGGACACAGCAATATTTCACTTTAAAGACCAGGCCATTTTTTGCAAATCTGACCATTGTCACTTTATGTGGTGATAACTTTTAAACGTGTTTACTTATGCAGGCCATTCTGAGACTGTTTTTTCATCATATATTGTACTTCATGACAGTGGTAAAATGTAGCCAAAAAATGTCAGTTTTATTTATAAAAATTTGCAATTTTCCAAGTAGAAACCACCCAAAAATGACCCCATTCTAGAAACTACACCCCTCAAGGTATTCAAAACTGATTTAACAAATGTCGTTAACCCTTTAGGTTTTCCACAAGAGTTAGTGGCAAATGGAGATAAAATTTCAGAATTTAGATTTTTGGGAAAATTTTCCATTTTTATAAATTTTTCCAGTAACAAAGCAAGGGTTAACAGCCAAACAAAAACTCATTCTGTGGTTTGCAGAAACACCCCATATGTGGGCGTAAACTGCTGTATGGCCAAATGGCAGGGCACAGAATGAAGATATGGTTTTTGGAAGGCGGACTTTGCTGGACTGGTTTTTTAGCCCCCCGATGCACCCCTAGAGTAGAAACTCCATAAAAGTGACTGCATCTAAGAAACTACACCCCTCAAGGTATTCAAAACAGATTTTACAAACTTTGTTAACCCTTTAGGTGTTCCACAAAAGTTATTGGCAAATGGAGATGAAATTTCAGAATTTCTATTTTGTGTTACCTTGCCTCAAAAAAGTGTAATATAGAGCAACCAAAAATCATATTTACCCTAAAATAGTACAAACAAAACTGCCACCTTATCCCGTAGTTTCCAAAATGGGGTAACTTTTCTGGTGTTTCTACTGTAGGGGTGCATCAGGGGGGCTTCAAATGGGACATAGTGTCAAAAAAACAGTCCAGCAAAATCTGCCTTCCAAAAACCATATGGTGTTCCCTTCGTTCTATGCCCTGCCGTTTGGCCATACAGCAGTTTACGACCACATATGGGGTGTTTCTGCAAACTACAGAATCAGGGTAATAAATATTGAGTTTTGTTTGGCTGTTAACCCTTGCTATGTTACTGAAAAAATGGATTTAAATGGAAAATTGCAAAAAATAGCTGTTTTAGGACCGTTTTAATTTTTTGTTATTTGCATAGTTGATCTGACAGGTTAGATCGAGTGCTATTTCTATAGAGCAGGTTGTTACGGATGCGACAATACCAAATATGACTACTTTTGGGGGTTTTGTTTCAGTTTTTCATAACAAAGCATTTTTGAAAAAATTTTTTTTTAATGTCTCCACATTCTGAAAGCCATATTCTTTTTATTTTTTGGATGACTGTCTTATGTAGGGGCTCATTTTTTGCGGGATGAGATGATGGTTTGATTGGCACTATCTTGGGGTGCATATGACATTTTGGTCGCTTGCTATTACACATTTTGTGATGTAAGGTGACAAAAATGGCTTTTGATACGGTGTTTATATAATTTTTGCTGTGTTCATCTGACAGGGATAGATCATGTGTTAGTTTTATAGAGCAGGTTGTTACGAAAAATGGCAATACAAATATGTATACTTTTTATTTATTTAAGTTTTACACAATAATATCATTTTTGAAACAAAATAAAATCATGTTTTAATGTTGGACCATTGTCCTATGTGGGATATCATTTTTTTGCGGGATAAATGGCGGTTTGATTGGCACTATTTTTGAGTGCATATAACTTTTTGACTTTTGGTCATGTGATATTTTTATAGAGCAGGTTTTTACGGATGCGGCGATACATAATATGTGTAGTGTATTTTATTTTTTAAATTTTTATTCAGTGATATGTGTTTCTTTTATTTTTCACTTTTTTACCTTTTTTTTTCCCAGACCCAGTTTGTTCTTGTAGATCCAATGGATCTGGTGTCTTTATAATACAGTACACTATATAGTGTACTGTTCTGTATTTTTTACTTTAGACTTAGTCTGATCAGACTTTTGCCTTTAGCTGAAGTCTGATCAGAGTTACATTACCATGGCAAGTAGGACGCCTTTGAAAGCGTCCTGCTGACATGGTAACCATCACCCGCTGCCAGAACAGAGCACAGATGTCAGCAGTTTTTAGCAGAGTGTCAGCAATGTGCTGACACTCTGCTAAAACCACTATACCGCCAACGATCATTACAGAGGAGGCGGGCGGGGGATCATAATTGCAATCCCGCCTGCCGCACCGCCGCCCAGGGGGGGTTACAATTTAACCGTTTAGACACCTTTTTCGGCCTCTGATCCCCGCAGTCACATAAATGGGTAGATGTCGCCCACCTAACTAACAGACGGATTAACTATTATATTTGTGTGTCAGGGATACCCACAAACAAATAAAATCGCTGTAGGTCAACTCACAGAATTAACAGCCATATTTATGATTAGCTTTCTGTGTCGTGGGCGCAAAGATGGTGTATTGCACCCACAAAAAAAAATAAAAAAATGGCACTAGCACTGTCTCTCACTTCAGCTGCCTGCTTTCTGTTCCTTCACTATTGAGAGCAGATGGGCGGTGCTACACGTGATCCAGCTTATATAGAGGCTGGGTCACATGATGCACCGGCCAATCACGGTAGGCATGGCTGTGATGGCTTCTAAAGGCACACAGCTTAAAAGCGGAGCCGCACTGCCAGCTGAAGCCCAAGCCAACCCTGTGGCCCAAGGTATAACCTAGCAGCTCGGCGATCCAGACTTGAAAAAGGGGTAGTTAAACCCCAAAACACGTAGTCAATAAAAACCGTCATTTGAATACACCTGCCTTAAGGTCGTCTTTGTGCGCTAAGTGGTACCAATCTGGTGTGTGGATCCACTGTACACCAAATATACAAATCTCTACCAGGATTATGTGTAGAAGGGGGCTCCAGGGGGATTAGTCCCAATATCCAATACCGTCATGGAGAAAATCCCTCTTTCTGACCAAGTAGTTTTTTCCAATCCCCACCTCTAGGGGAAATAAAAATCCTATCAATACCCCTTGTGGGGGGTTAGCTCTGGTCCCGAGGATCATTCACACAAACTTCCTTCCGGACAACGGATTTCATGTCCAAACAGTGCATTATTTGCAGTCTTCAAACAAACGACATAAAATAATACAAAATATACAATAAATCAGATCCAGACCAGAGTATACACCGACAAAGCGAAGGACATAAATCAATGCACTGCACAGAAAAATTGCTAAAGAAATGGGACAAAACTGTTGTTCTCATTCAGGCCCAAAGGTACTACTGTATTCAGAGTAAAAATCCACTTGTCTCCTTCTGACCAAGTAGTTTTTTCCAATCCCCACCTCTAGGGGAAATAAAAATCCTATCAATACCCCTGAAGAGTAGGCAAGACCCATCTGATTGATGCCTCTCCTTGAAATGTCTTGCCAAAGATGGTAATTGTGTGAGATCCTTCTCCTCCTTAGCTGCCTCGATTGCGAGTATATGCTCCCTAATCTGCCTCCTAATTTCTCGAGAGGTCATCCCAGCATATATCAGATTACAAGGGCACTCAGCCCAGTAGACGACCCCCACTGTCGTACATGTGATGGTATGTGTAATCCGATATTTTCGATCCCAGGACGAGTTCCAGAAAACATCAGTTCTGTCCATGTTTTTACAGGCTACACTTTTGCCACATTCTTTATTGCCCCACCGTGCACCCCTCGCGCCGAAGACATTCACCTCCCTCCGGGTGTAGTGGCTCTGAACCAAATAGTTTTGTAAATTCTTAGTTCTTCGATACGTTATGGATGGATGAGAAGGGACACGTGACTTCAATTGAGGATCCATCATCAGAATGTCCAAATACTTGGTAAGTACATGACGTACCTCTTTCCGCTTTTTGTTATAACCCGTGATGAATCTGATTGTTTCCGATTCTTCGATCTTCTTCTCTCTATGTAGGAGGTCCCGTCTCATAGATGTCCTAGCTCTCCTGTAAGCTCTCTCCACACACTGCATCCCATAACCTCTCTGCCGGAATCTTAATCGCAGACCTTCCGCCTGCAATTCAAAAGTCTCGTCACTGGAACAGACACTGCGAGCCCGTATGCTTCTTATAAGGTTACCTGAGTGCGATGATGTGGCATACAACAGAGCATTCACGGAGGTTTCTTTCCTATATAAATCCGTAGTCAAGTTGCCTTGTGGATTCACCAGGAAGACAACGTCCAGGAACTCCATCTCTCTGTGGTCCACATTGAAGATAAGTTTGATATTTTTATCATTCTTGTTTAGCTCCTGTATGAACTCACCAAATTCCTTTTCAGTTTCCTGCCAAATAATCAGAACGTCGTCAATGTAACGACCCCAATATTAAACTTTTTCAGCCATCGGCACTGGATCTGTCTGGAGGATCTCCCTCTCACACAGCCCAAGGAACAAATTAGCATATGAGGGTGCACAAGACGCCCCCACTGCTGTTCCCTGTATCTGTAGGAAGAAGGAGCCTCCAAACGTAAAGAAATTATGGGTCAACACACATTCCAAGAGCTTTAGGATGAAGTCACACTTTCCCTTACCGAGATTGGTGGAACGCAGAAAGAATTCAGTTGCTCTCAATCCGTCTTGATGTTTAATTGACGTATATAAGGATTCCACATCACAGGTGGCTATAAGCATATTCGATTCCAAATGGATATCCTCAACTTTCCTTAACACATCCATAGTGTCTTTCAAATAAGACGGTAAACTCTCCACTAGAGGCTGTAAATAATGATCCACATATTTGCAGATTCTGTCATTGAAGCCACTGATTCCTAAGACAATTGGTCTCCTGGGTGGATCCACAAGGTCCTTGTGCACCTTAGGAAGGAAATAACAGAGTTAGAATTACTGGAAAGGATGGCAGTAAACAGGATAGCTGTCGAGAAGTAATAATACCCTCATCAACCCCACGTTGAAGGATGATCTCAAGTTCCTGTTTAAATTTTGTCATGGGGTTGAACATTAGTTTCTGATAACATTCCTTTTTCACCCAATTGTCGTCTGGCCTCTCTGTCATACATTTGAGTGGGCCAGAGGACAATATTGCCCCCTTATCCGCAGGTTTTATGATCACATCACTCCATCCCTGCATCTCTCTCAATGCCGCTCTCCCCCCCGGTGCAATTATCCAGACCACCCTCATTAGAGATTCTCACCAGCTCCTGGGTTACTAGTTTAACAAACAATTCTATATTAGGGTATAATGATAAAGCTGGAAATGTACTAGATTTGGGGATCCAATTTTTAGGAAATTTACACACCTGTGTAGATTCATCCTGTTCCTCCAACAGAGACGTAAGTGTATTTAAAGCACCCTGCTCCAATCGGGTAGTAAAATTCGGATCCATTTTTCTGCTGAATATTTTCTTAAAAATTAAACGTCTAGCGAAGAGGTGTACGTCCTTAACCACTTGCCGCCACGCTAACGCCGATGGGTGTCAGCGCGGCGGCTCTTTCAGGTCTCAGTCACGCCTATGGGCGTCATCTCGTGAGACCCGAGATTTCGCGCGCGCGTTCATGCGATCGTGACCGGGACAACTGAAACTACAGCCTGCCAGCGCTGATCATGCGCTGGCAGGCTGTAGATGCGAAAAAAAAACGCATTTAAAACGCATATCAGACGCTGTTTTGTAAACAGCGTCTGATATGACTGCTGTCTGCTCGTCTGGTGGTCCCTTTGTCTGGGACCACCAGAGGAAACGTAAGTAAAGTGCACCAATCACTACACACACACACCCACCCCCATCACTGATTAACCCCTGATCACCCATGTCACCCCCTGATCACCCCGTCACCCCCCCTGTCACTAATTACCCCCCTGTAAGGCTCATTCAGACGTCCGTATGTGTTTTGCGGATCCGCAAAATACGGACACCGTCAATGTGCTTTCCGCATTTTGCGGATTCGCACATTGCCAGAACTATATAGAAAATGCCTTTTCTTGTCCACAATTGCGGACAAGAATAGGACATGTTCTATATTTTTGTGGAACGGAAGTGCAGACCCGGAAGCGCAGATCCGTAATTCCGGATCTGAGCGGGACAAAGTCTGTCCCCATAGAATGGAATGGTTCCACAATTCCGTTCCGCAAACAGAATTGCGGACGTGTGAATGAGGCCTAAGGGTCCCTTATCACCGCCAGTTAGTTAGCTACTTGTTAGGTAGTTAGCACACAGCCCACCGCACCGCAGTCACTGATTTTGGCAGAGATTTTTTCATCCACATTGATCGATGCGAATGAAGAAATCTGTGCCGTTCATTTTTTTTTTTTTTTCAGCCCAGAGGCTGAACGGAGAAAAAAAATCTCATTACCCATATGCTCAATATAAGGAGAATAGCAGAAACTCCTAATGCTGGCCATACATGTAATGATTGCGGAGACCCTCAAATGCCAGGGCAGTACAAACACCTCACATGTGACCCCATTTTAGAAAGAAGACACCCCAAGGTATTCCGTGAGGGGTATGGTGAGTTCATGTAAAATTTTATTTTTTGTCACAAGTTAGTGGAATATGAGACTTTGTAAAATAAATATATATAAATTTCCGCTAACTTGTGCCAAAAAAAAAATAATTTCTGTGAACTTTTCATGCCCCTCACTGAATACCTTGGGGTGTCTTCTTTCCAAAATCACATGTGGGGTATTTATAATGCCCTGGCATTTTAGGGGCCCTAAAGCGTGAGAATCCAAATGCGTAAAAATGCCCTGTAAAATCCTAAAGGTACTCATTGGAATTAGAGCCCCTTTGCACATCTTGGCTGCAAAAAAGTGGCACACATGTGGTATCGCCGTACTCAGGAGAAGTAGGGCAATGTGTTTTGGGGTGTATTTTTTATATATACCCATACTTTGTGTGAGAAATATCTATGTAAACGACAACTTTTTAAATTTTTTTATACAAAGTTGTCAATTTACAGAGATATTTCTCTCACCCAACATGGGTATATGTAAAAATACACCCCAAAACACGTTGCCCTACTTCTCCTGAGTACGGCGATACCACATGAGTGACACTTTTTGCAGCCTGGGTGCGCAAAGGGGCCCAAATTCCAACGAGTACCTTTAGGTTTTACATGGCTGCTCACAATTTAGCCCCGCCCAAAATGCCAGAACAGTACAAACACCCCACAAATGACCCCATTTTGGAAAGAAGACACCCCAAGGTATTCGCTGAGGGGCATATTCAGTCCATGAAAAATTGGACTTTTTGTCAAAAGTTAGCGGAAAGGGAGACTTTGTGAGAAAAAACAATAAAAAATCGATTTCCGCTAACTTGTGCCAAAAAAATCTTCTATGAACTCGCCATGCCCCTCACGGAATACCTTGGGGTGTCTTCTTTCCAAAATGGGGTCACATGTGGGGTATTTATACTGCCCTGGCATTTTAGGGGCCCTAAAGCGTGAGAAGAAAAATGCGTAAAAATGCCCTGTGAAATCCTAAAGGTACTCATTGGTTTTAGGCCCCTAAAAAAAAAAATAAAGTGTGAATACTTTGGGGTGTCTTCTTTCTAAAATGGTGTGATTTGGGGGGTATTTATACTATCCTGGCATTCTAGCACCTGAAGAAACATGACAGGTGCTCAGAAAGTCAGAGCTGCTTCAAAATGCGGAAATTCACTTTTTGCACCATAGTTTGTAAACGCTATAACTTTTACCCAAACCAATAAATATACACTTATTGGATTTTTTTTTTATCAAAGACATGTAGAACAATAAATTTTGCGAAAAATTTATATAGAAATGTCGTGTTTTAAAAAAAAAATTACAACAGAAAGTGAAAAATGTCATTTTTTTGCAAAAATGTCGTTACATTTTTATTAATAGCAAAAAATGTAAAAATGTCAGCAACAATGAAATACCACCAAATGAAAGCTCTATTAGTGAGAAGAAAAGGAGGTAAAATTCATTTGGGTGGTAAGTTGTATGACTGAGCAATAAACGGTGAAAGTAGTGTAGTGCTGATTTGTAAAAAAGGGCCTGGTCACTAGGGGGGTATAAACCTGTGGTCTTTAAGTGGTTAACCGGTGAGAAAGAAAGGCCTTTACCCACGATGTATTCTTGATCGGCGGTAAGACTGCGGCTAGAGAGATTAATTACCTGTAATTGTTGGTTACCCTCCTGTCTCCTCTTCCCAGTCGGATGTTGTGTCTCTCCAATCTTGCGTTTATTATAACGTTTAGGGTATCTCCGGAAACTCTGTCCGGAAGCAGTACTCTCTTCTCCAGTTGATATAGCAGATGATATAGATATAGAACGTTTCCTCCCTCCATCGTAAGGATTTTTCCAACGGTACACTTTGTTATTTTCAAAATCTTGTACATCACGTTGGAATTTCTTACTCTTCACTGTTTTGATCTATTTTTCCCACACTAAGAAGGCCTCTTCCATCTCTCTTTTAAAGACCTCCAGTTCAACAGTTGTGAGTTTCTGACAAAGCTGTTCTTCAAGAGTGGTAATATCCCCTACCAATTGTGACATGTTTTTGATATGGCAGGGAGGGGTCGATTGAGAAAGAGGATGACAAGGGGGGAGAATTAAAAGGGGGCAAAGAGAATGACAAGAAAAGGAGAGAGAATGACATGGAGGGAAAGAGAATGACATGGGGGGGGAGAGAATGACATGGGGGGGAGAGAATGACATGGGGGGAAGAGAATGACATGGGGGGGGAGAGAATGACATGGGGGGGAAGAGAATGACATGGGGGGGGGAGAGAATGACATGGGGGGGGAAGAGAATGACAAGGGGGGGGAGAGAGAACTGGCGTTAGTTAAAGGTGTTCTGCAGTTTTTTTAAACTGATCGGCAGGGGTCCGACACCCGGGACCCTCGCCGATCAGCTGTTTGAGAAGGCAGCGGAGCTGGCAGTAGCGCCTCGGCCCTCTCGCTGTTTACCGCAGGCGCAGTGACGTCACGACTAGTATCACTGGCCTGGGTGGAGTTAAGCTCTGTTCACTTGAATGAAGCTTAGCCCCACCCAGGCCAATGATACTAATCGTGACGTCACTGCGAGAAGCCTGAGGCGCTAGTGCCAGCGCCGCTGCCTTCTCAAACAGCTAATTGGCGGGGGTCTCGGGTGCCGGACCCCTGCCGATCAGTTTACATTAACTGCAGAACCCCTTTAATATGGCAGATCATATGGGTGGGGCATTGTGATGTCACATGGGGGAGGGGCGCAAACTTTTCTTTTGCCTAGGGCGGCAAAAATCCTTGCACCGGCCCTGCCCACCACTGCACCTCCCATAAAAACGGCTTCAACCTGGGATTGCCAGGATTGGCACCACTGAACCACCAATGCTGTTTTATGCAACTGTGCATTTTGGTTTGCAGAAGTACCCAGATTTTCCTAATGTGGAATTTAATAGACTGAAACACAGGACTTCTCATCTTTCCTGGGGGTGTCTTGTAACCAGGGGATGGGCACAAGGGCTGGCGTTGTCTGTGACATCCACCCTGTCCTCCTCCCTCTCTCCTCCAAATCATCTAAGTCCACCCCTTAGGTTGGACAGTGTGATTCTCCCTCTCTCCATCAGTATTGTCTTGACTGTTCATGAGTACAGATCTCTAATGTTAGCACAACATTCAACATATAACACATAACTACAAATATCGAAACTAACAGATCTGGCAATACAGACATGAACACATGAAGGGCCCATAAGAAACATTTCATTGACTTCAAATAAAAAAAAAAATGTAGAGCTCAAACTTTTGGCACCAATAAGAACTGAAAATCTTCCAAGAGAAGTAAAATAAAAATGCCCAAAATGCATATTATACAAAAATCTAATATCGTACTCTGTTCACATTCACATTTGTGCATTTCTTGCTTCAGCATCATTTATTCATTTTCACAAACAGCTCATAACCACGCCCTTATATGAAGTATGGATTGCACACACAGCTCTGCTAAGCATCCATCAGTCTTCACAAATACGTACCCCAAAAACTCAAATCTACACCCACTCACACTCCACTGAATCATTTATGGCTTCCATGCCAGCCACACAGTTTACTTTGTTACATCATAAAACTTGTAGCACAAACACAGCTTTCCTGGAAACAGATAGACACACCACACCTAGAATTGTTGATGATCTCTGTTGCTGCTCTGCTGTTATTTCCAAAGCCTTCTGGTCTTCACTCTGTGATTAATCAAAATTTTTAACAAGACAGCATAAATGATATAATCATACAATAATTTTTGTTAAACCCAAATCATCCTATATTTATCTTAATAATATTTATCTTAATATATACACAGATTCCAAATATGCCTTTGGGGTTGTCCATGATCATGGGGTAAACTGGCAGAGAAGAGGCTTCATAGCTGCAGATGGGAAGAAAATCTCACATTCCACCCTAGTACATGATCTCTTGGCCGCCATCCAATTACCACGCAAAGTTGCTATTATCCATTGCAGGGCACATACTGGTCTCCAAACGCACATAGCTAAAGGGAATTCCCTAGCTGATCAGGCAGCAAAAGAGGCTGCCATTAGAAAGCCAGCGACTGTTCAAATGCCCTCCCTAGTTTCAGAAATTAACCTCACTGACAATCTATTGCTCAGCCTCCAGGATTTGGCTACCAGTAGTGACAAGATGGAATGGCAGTCGGTAGGTGCAGTACAAGACCCTGATACGGGTCTTATCTGCAAAGAGGGGAAACCATGTATTCCAGTTGCAAGCGCCCCAATTTTATTGCACAATATCACGGTCTTGGCCATAGGGGAGCACAGGCAACCACTGACCTCATTCGGAGAGATTTTTTTATACCACATCTTAGGTCAAAGGTACAATCTTATGTTTCACAGTGTATTATATGTCTCAGAAACAACCCAAATAATTCAAAGAAGGCCCAACACCAGCATCTGAATTACCCAACTTCTCCATTCACTCACTTACAAATTAACTTTACACATATCCCAAAGACAGGAAGTAAGCAGGAGTTTGCCCTTGTAATTGTGGATATGTCCTCTATATGGCCCGAGGTATTTTCGCACTACCAATAAAACCACACAAACTGTGGCAAAAATCTTGTTACAAGAGATCATCCCCAGATGGGGGTGTCCTGTTCAAATTAACTCAGATAATGGCCCAGCTTTTGCGTCCAGGGTATGTAAAGAGCTTTCCAAAGCCCTTAGGATTGACTGGAAATTCCACCTCCCGTATCACCCAGAGAGTTCCGGAGTAGTAGAAAGGATGAATCGAACAATTAAAGAAAAGATAAGGAAAATTACTGGAGGCACATTCACTAATTGGAAAAAGTTCTTGCCTATAGCCCTAGCAGAAATTAGGATGCAGCCTAATAAGAATACTGGCTACTCACCATTTGAGGTCCTAATGGGAAGACCCTTCCCCACCCCTTGGGGTCCAAAAGCCCCCGTAATAGAAAAAGGGGATCTAGAAGTAGTACAGGCAGAATATGTGAGGAAACTTGTAGAAACTTTAGATCAAATTGAACAAAATGTTGCTCGTGCCTCTCCTTTCTCTCCACAGGAACCTACGCATCCTTTCCAACCAGGAGATGTGGTAATAGTCCAGTGCCTGGCAAAAGGACGAAAACAGATTGAGTTCCCGTTTGGACCATCCACCCGAGTGGTAGCAGTCACCAGAACAGCGATTCTCACAGAAGAGGCTCCAATCTGGAGTCACGCTAGCAGGACAAAAAGGATCCCAGAGGCTTCCTCTCCAGTTACGGATAAAGACAAAGAGGGTGAAGCAGGTGTGAAATCCCTGAACAAAGAGGGGAGTTCAGAAGAAGTTTCCCTGAAAAGTGCCTTGCCACAGGCTGAAGATGATGACCCCACAATATTCTTGGAGATTTGTTTGTCTGCTGATAATTATTAGTCTTTGTGTTTTCTTGCCAGTCGGGCTTATTACTACATGTATTTATCACCCAGAGGAGAAGAGTTTCTTCTGTGGTGCACTAAATAATCGGACAGTACATAAAAGAGCTCAGGAACAAGATCCCTTTGCTTCTGGCCCCTTTTATTCTGAACAGAACAGTATAGTTAGGATGGCAAATGCCCTAAATGTTAGTTCATTGTGCCTTAAAGACTTACAGAGCCCACAGGATCTTATACAAACATGTGTTATTGCTGTGCCTACACCCGATGAATCCCTCCTTGAAGTTTGGTCAATGGCTAATGTGGGGGGTTAGCTCTGGTCTCGGGGATCATTCACACAAACTTCCTTCCGGACAACGGATTTCATGTCCAAACAGTGCATTTATTTGGCAGTCTTTTCAAACAAAACAACAGGTACAAAACAATAAACACTGGCCCGGCTAGGCTCTAACTAAACATATTATTTTAATCCCTCACTCACCTAGTGGGTACAGTTCACACCCTGTGAACTGATGCGGCTTTCTCCAGCCCAATGTCCCACAGCCTCCTGGCTGTTCAGAGCACTGTTCACACACACAGTCTCAGTTCAATGTCCGTTGGGGAATTCAGGCTCACCAGTCCTCCTGACTGTGGCCCTGCGACCCTTCCAGGCGTCGCTGTGTCCCCCAATTCCAGGCTATCGCTTAGCCCCGTGGCCCCTCAGCCAACTCGGCCGAGACCACTCACACAGAGCCTCTGATAAAATTAGAGTTATTTGTACAGTGACTAGAAGCCTGTGTCTGTGTCACATTGAAATATACTCTACAGGCGGTCCGAAGGGAAAGCAGGGTGCAGAAGAAAGACCCTTTCAGGTACCTTGTTACAATGCCTAGGGGGGTCCTGTGACCCCCCCAAATCGGCAATCACTGCAAACGGCAGGTCAATTCAGACCTGCGGTTTGCAGCGCTTTCGGCAGTCTCTGATCAGCGGGGATCAGAGACTTAAAAAATGCCTAAACTTGTCAATTTTACCCCCACCCCCCCTGCAGCCCACATTGCTGACACTCTGCTATAAACTGCTGACATCTGTTCTGGTGCAGATGTCAGCAGTTTAACCCTTTCCATGCTGCGGTCCATACAGCCCCCGATTCTTGATGGGAGCACAGAGGTATGGGGCTCTACTCCCTCTCCATTACCCACTGCTCTGTTCTGGCATTGGGTAAGTCTGATCTGACTTCTGCTAAAGGCAGAAGTCTGATAAGACTAAGTGTAAAGTAAAAAATAGTGTACTGTACTGTATTATACAGACATCAGACCCACTGGATCGTCAAGAACCAAGTGGGTCTGAGTAAAAAAAATGTAATAAAAAGTAAAAATAAAAAAAAACATAGGCCTCCGTTTATCCCGAGCAGGCACTGTCCTGCAGAATCCCTGCCTTCCGTCCTGATACCCTCCACTACAGCGCAGCAAAAGTCTGATGAAGGCCTAGTATTGGCCAAAACGTTACACTGTACGTTTACTGTACACTTAAGCTGCTCTTTAAAACCGAAATAAAACATCAAAACCGCAACTTGCACTGGAGTTTTTTGAATTATGATATCACTTTGGGGTGGGAACCCTACTTCCAGTCGCGGAGAAAATATCCCGAGTGCCACAACGTTTATTTTTGTACCATACATGAAGTAGACATATGGGGAATGTAAATTAATAACTTTTTTTGGCGGTATTACAATGTATTATAGAAGTAGAGAAATTGAAACTTTTTTGGTAAATTTGGTATTTTTTTTATAACTAAATATGATTTTTTTTTTTACTCCATTTTACCAGTGTCATCAAGTACAATATGTGATGATAAAACCTCAGAATGACCTGGATAAGTAAAGAGTTTTAAAGTTATTTACACATAAAGTGACACTGGTCAGATTTGCAAAAAATGGCCTGGTCCTTAGGGTGAAAATGAGCCCAGTGCCAAAGTAGAGCATTTGTGAATTTTGGGGAAAAAAGCATTATTCCTGGTCCACAAAGCAGTTTATAATACACCGCCCAAATACCTATTTTACATTTCTGCTATTAAATAGTGCATAAGTGTATTTTTGTGAAAAAAAGCTGTATTCTTGCATCGAAAAGCAGTTGCGCAAACAGCGTAAAAATACCTCATTTACATTTCTGCAGTGACATAGTGCATTAGTGTATTTTTTAGATAAACCTTTTGTCAGCTTGGTGGGTGAACGCAAATAATGAGGAGAACATCAAATAAGGGACGTGGGCATGGTCGTGTTGGTGGAGCTACTGTTGCTGGGAGAGGACGTGGCCGTTTAGCGCCAACTACAGGTCCAAGTGAAACACCTTCTTCAGGTGCGAGTAGGCGACAGAACCTGCAGCGTTATTTGGTAGGCCCGAATGCCGCTCTACAGATGGTGAGGCCAGAACAGGTGACAGTAGATTGGGTGGCTGACAGTGGCACCAGTTCCTTCACAGTATCTTCCACCCAGTCCTCAGCAGAAAGCTCAGAGTTGGCACCTGCAGCCCATGCTCATCAGTCTTTCACCTCACCGCCTTTCAAAGCAGCCTGAGCTCCAAGTCATGCAGAAGATTCTTATGCTTTTTAATGACTCTGCTGGCAGGGTTTCCCCAGGCCATCCACATAGCCCTACCCCAGAAGTGGGAGACATTGAATGCACTGATGCCCAACCACTTATGTTGCAGGGTGAGAACATGGGAGGACCACTGCAGCACGTCACTGATGATGAAACACAGGTGTGCATTATTCTTTGCCTCCTCCTCTTCTACCACCTCCTCATCTGGTCAGCGAAAGACCTTCTCCACCAACTTCAGCACAGCCAGAGGTAAACGTCTGTGCGCACTTTCGACGTTCTCACCCTGCTGCTGCTCGCCTGTTTGCGCTGCAGCGTAACTTCAGCTTTCCCGCTCACCACCTCATATACGACGTGCCCACCAGGTGGAACTCCACTTTGCATATGCTGGAGAGACTGTGCGAGCAGCAGCAGGCGATAGTGGAGTTTAAGCTGCAGCATGCATGGGTCAGTCACTCTGCGGAACAGCACCACTTCACCACCAGTGACTGGGCCTCCATGCGAGACCTGTGTACCTTGTTGCAGTCTTTCGAGTACTCAACCAACATGGCCAGTGCTGATGATGTCATTGTTAGCCTTACAATACCACTTCTATGTCTCCTTGAAAAAACAATTACTGCGATGATGGAAGAGGATGTGGCATAGGAGGAGGAGGAAGAGGGGGCATTTCACAGGGTTTTAAGCCGGTCATTTAGATGTAGCTCAGAGGGTGGGTTCCTGCAGCAGCAGAGGCCAGGTACAAATGTGGCCAGCCAGGGCACAGTTCAGGAGAAGGATGAGGTAGAGGAGGAGGAGGAACCGGGTTCACTGCAGAGTAGCACCCAACGCAGCTCAAGACCGTCACTGGAGCGTGGCTGGGGGGATACAGAGAACACAGACGATACACCACCTACAGAGGACAGCTTATCCTTACCTCTGGGCAGCCTGGCACTCATAAGCGACTACATGCTGCAGTGCCTGCGCAACGACAGCAGAGTTGCCCACATTGTAACTTGTGCTGACTACTGGGTTGCCACCCTGCTGGATCCCTGTTACAAAGACAACGTGTCCTCCTTAATTCCCGCAGTGGAGCATGATAGGAAGATGTGCGACTATAAGCGCATGCTGGTAGATGCGCTCCTGAGGGCGTTCCCAACTGACACTGGGGGACAAGTGGAAGCAGAGGAGGAAGAGGTTGCCAATGCAGCTGTGTCATGGGCAGCATCTCAGAAGGCAGGGTTAGCATGGCCGACATGTGGAAAAGCTTTGTCGCCACGTCACAGCAACCTGCACCACCAGCTAATAGGGAACGACTTAGCAGGAGGCAGCATTTGAACAACATGGTGGAATAGTACATTTGCACACGCCTACATGTACTGACTCATGGTTCTGCCCCATTCACATTCTGGGTCTCCAAATTGTCCATATGGCCTGTGCTTGCCCTTTATGACTTGGATGTGCTGGCCTGCCCTGCAGCCAGTGTATTGTCTGAACGTGTATTTAGCATGGCAGGGGGCATCATTACAGACAAACGCAGCCGCCTGTCCACAGCCAACGTGGACAAGCTAACATTCATTAAAATGAACCAGGCATGGATCCCACAGGACTTGTCCGTACCGTGTGCAGAATAAACATTTATAACTGCCTCAACCATACATTCTTGTACTCCAGTGCACTTATTCATTGAATCCTTTTTTATATTGTACCATTATTTTGGGGGCTACCCCAATTTTAAAAAACAAAAAAATAAATAAAAAAATATAAAACCTTTTCAGATACCCCCCTCTCCTCCTCCTCCTTCATCGCCGCTTACACCAACAACACAACATTCGCCGCCTCCCCAACCTCCGACTCCGGATCCACCTCCTCCTCCGAGTTCCTGGTTAATAATGTTTAATTTTTATTTGTTTTATTTTATTTTAAGTTATTTCCCTATCCACATTTGTTTGCAGGGCATGTACCCACATTTTGCTGCCTTTTGCAGCCCTATAGTCCTTACCAGGATTTTGTTAAAGCCATATTTGTGCCCACAAGTTTGGGTACACATTTACTTCATTGGTGGGTGACATGAAGCCGTGAATAAACCTCTCCTCTGTCTGTGTGCCAAGAACCTACAATAGTGGAAATCGCCTGTTCCATTGGTGGGTGACATTAACCTCTTATTATCGTGAATAAACCTCTCCTCTGTCTGGGTGCCAGGGGCCTAACTTACTGAAAATCGCCTGTTCCATTGGTGGGATACATTAACCTTTTATTGCCATGAATAAACCTCTCCTCTGTCTGGGTGCCAGGGGCATAACTTACTGAAAACCGCCTGTTCCATTGGTGGGATACATTAACCTTTTATTGCCATGGATAAACCTCTCCTCTGTCTGGGTTCCAGGGGCCTACATTTCTGAAAATCACCTGCTCCATTGGTGGGTGACATTAACCTCTTTTTGCCGTGAATGAACCTCTCCTCTGTCTGGGTGCCAGGGGCCTACATTTCTGATGATCTCCTGTTGCATTGGTGGATGACATGAAGCCTGTTTTGCAGCGAATGAACCTGTACGCTGTCTGGGTGTCAGGGGCCTACATTTCTGAAAATCGCCTGTTGCATTGGTGGATGACATAAAGCCTGTTTTGCCATGAATGAACCTCTCCTCTGTCTGGGTGCCAGGGGCCTAACTTACTGAAAATCGCCTGTTCCATTGGTGGGTGACATTAACCTCTTATTGCCGTGAACGAACCTCTTCTCTGTCTGGGTGCCAGGGGCCTAACTTATTGAAAATCGTCTGTTCAATTGGTGGGTGACATTAACATCTTTTTGCAGTGAAAGAACCTCTCCTCTGCCTGGGTGCCAGGGGCCAATCTTACTGAAAATTGCCTGTTCCATTGGTGGGTGACATTAACCTCTTGTTGCCGTGAATAAACCTCTCCTCTGTCTGGGTGCCAGGGGCCTAACTTACTGAAAATCGTCTGTTCAATTGGTGGGTGACATTAACCTCTTTTTGCTGTGAAAGAACCTCTCCTCTGCCTGGGTGCCAGGGGCCTAACTTACTGAAAATTGCCTGTTCCATTGGTGGGTGACATTAACCTCTTGTTGCCATGAATAAACCTCTCCTCTGTCTGGGTGACAGGGGCCTAACTTACTGAAAATCGCCTGTTCCATTGGTGGGCGACATTAACCTCTTTTTGCTGTGAATGAACCTCTCCTCTGCCTGGGTGCCGGGGGCCTAACTTACTGAAAATTGCCTGTTCCATTGGTGGGTGACATGAAGCCTGTTTTGCTGTGAATGAACCTCTCCTCTGTCTGGGTGCCAGAGTTCTAACTTACTAAAAATCGCCTGTTCTATTTGTGGGTGAGATTAACCTCTTTTTGCCGTGAATAAACCTCTCCTCTGTCTGGGTGCCAGGGGCCTACATTAGTGACAATCTCCTGGTCCATTGGTGGGTGACATGAAGCCTGTTTTGCCGTGAATGATCCTCTCCTCTGCCTGGGTGCCGGGGGCCTAACTTACTGAAAATCACCTGTTCCATTGGTAGGTGACATGAAGCCTGTTTTGCTGTGAATGAACCTCTCCTCTGTCTGGGTGCCAAGGGCCTAACTTACTGAAAATCGCCTGTTCCATTGGTGGGTGACATTAACCTCTTATTACCATGAATAAACCTCTCCTCTGTCTGGGTGCCAGGGGCCTAACTTACTGAAAATTGCCTGTTCCATTAGTGGGTGGCATTAACCTCTTATTACCATGAATAAACCTCTCCTCTGTCTGGGTGCCAGGGGCCTAACTTACTGAAAATTGCCTGTTCCATTAGTGGGTGACATTAACCTCTTATTGCCATGAATAAATCTCTCCTCTGTCTGGGTGCCAGGGGCCTACATTTCTGAAAATCGCCTGCTCCATTGGTGGGTGACATTAACCTCTTTTTGCCGTGAATGAACCTCTCCTCTGTCTGGGTACCAGGGGCCTACAATAGTGACAATCTCCTGTTGCATTGGTGGATGACATAAAGCCTGTTTTGCCGTGAATGGACCTCTACTTTGTCTGGGTGCCAGAGGCCTAACTTACTGAAAATCGCCTGTTCCATTGGTAGGTGACATGAAGCCTGTTTTGCTGTGAATGAACCTCTCCTCTGTCTGGGTGCCAGGGGCCTAACTTACTGAAAATCGCCTGTTCCATTGGTGGGTGACATTAACCTCTTATTGCCATGAATAAACCTCTACTCTGTCTGGGTGCCAGGGGCCTAACTTACTTAAAATTGCCTGTTCCATTAGTGGGTGACATTGACCTCTTATTGCCATGAACAAACCTCTCCACTGTCTGGGTGACAGGGGTCTAACTTACTGAAAATCGCCTGTTCCATTGGTGGGCGCCATTAACCTCTTTTTGCCGTGAATGAACCTCTCCTCTGCCTGGGTGACGGGGGCCTAACTTACTGAAAATTGCCTGTTCCATTGGTGGGTGACATGAAGCCTGTTTTGCTGTGAATGAACCTCTCCTCTGTCTGGTTGCCACAGTTCTAACTGACTAAAAATCGCCTGGTCTATTGGTGGGTGAGAGTAACCTCTTTTTGCCGTGAATAAATCTCTCCTCTGTCTGGGTGCCAGGGGCCTACATTAGTGACAATCTCCTGGTCCATTGGTGGGCGACATGAAGCCTGTTTTGCCATGAATGATCCTCTCCTCTGTCTGGGTACCAGGTGCCTAACTTACTGAAAATCGCCTGTTCTATTGGTGGGTGACATGAAGCCTGTTTTGCTGTGAATGAACCTCTCCTCTGTCTGGGCGCCAGAGGCATACATTTCTGAAAATCGCATGTTGCATTGGTGGATGACATAAAGCCTGTTTTGCCGTGAATGAACCTCTCCTCTGTCTGGGTGCCAGGGGCCTAACTTACTGAAAATCACCTGTTCCATTGGTGGGTGACATTAACCTCTTATAGCCATGAATAAACCTCTCCTCTGTCTGGGTGCCAGGGGCCTACATTTCTGAAAATCGCCTGCTCCATTGGTGAGTGACATTAACCTCTTTTTGCCGGGAATGAACCTCTCCTCTGTCTGGGTACCAGGGGCCTACAATAGTGACAATCTCCTGTTGCATTGGTGGATAACATAAAGCCTGTTTTGCCGTGAATGAACCTCTCCTCTGTCTGGGTGCCAGGGGCCTAACTTACTAAAAATTGCTTGTTCCATTGGTGGGTGACAGTAACCTCCTTTTGCCGTGAATGAAACTCTCCGCTGTCTGGGTGCCAGGGGCCTAACTTACTGGAAATCGCTTGTTCCATTGGTGGGTGACAGTAACCTCTTATTGCCATGAATAAACCTCTCCTCTGTCTGGGTGCCAGGGGCCTAACTTACTGAAAATCGCCTGTTCCATTGGTGGGTGAGATTAACCTCTTTTTGCCATGAATGAACCTCTCCTCTGTCTGGGTACCAGGGGCCTACAATAGTGACAATCTCCTGTTGCATTGGTGGATGACATGAAGCCTGTTTTGCAGTGAATGAACCTCTAACCTGTCTGGGTGTCAGGGGCCTACATTTCTGAAATTTGCTTGTTGCATTGGTGGATAACATAAAGCTTGTTTTACCGTAAATGAACCTCTCCTCTGTCTGGGTGCCAGGGGCCTAACTTACTGAAAATCGCTTGTTCCATTGGTGGGTGACAGTAACCTCTTTTTGCCGTGAATGAACCTTTGCACTGTCTGGGTGCCAGGGGCCTAACTTATTGAAAATCACCTGTTCCATTGGTGGGTGACAGTAACCTCTTTTTGCTGTGAATGAACCTCTCCGCTTTCTGGGTGCCAGGGGCCTAACTTACTGAAAATCACCTGTTCCTTTGGTGGGTGACATAAAGCCTGTTTTGCTGTGAATCAACCTCTCCTCTGTCTGGGTGCCAGGGGCCTAACTTACTGAAAATCGCCTGTTCCATTGGTGGGTGACATTAACCTCTTTTTGCCGTGAATGAACCTCTCCTCTGTCTGGGTGCCAGGGGCCTACATTAGTGACAATCTCCTGTTGCATTGGTGGATGACATGAAGCCTGTTTTGCAGTGAATGAACCTCTACGCTGTTTGGGTGTCAGGGGCCTACATTTCTGAAAATCGCCTGTTGCATTGGTGGACAACATAAAGCCTGTTTTGCCTTGAATGAACCTCTCCTCACTCTGGGTGCCAGGGGCCTACATTTCTGAAAATTGCCTGTTGCATTGGTGGATGAAATGAAGCCGGTTTTGCCATGAATGAACCTCTCCTTTGTCTTGGTGCCATGGGCCTACATTTATGACAATTGCCTGTTGCACTGGTGGATGACATGAAGCCTTTTTGCAGTGAATGAACCTCTCCTCTGTCTGGGTGCCAGGGGCCTAACTTACTGAAAATCGCTCGTTCCATTGGTGTGTGACATTAACCTCTTTTTGCCGTGAATTAACCTCTTCTCTGCCTGGGTGCCAGGGGTCTAACTTACTAAAATTCGCCTGTTCCATTGGTGGGTGACATAAAGCCTGTTTTGCCATGAATGAACCTCTCCTCTGTCTGGGTGCCAGGGGCCTAACTTACTGAAAATCTCCTGTTCCATTGGTGGGTGACATTAACCTCTTTTTGCCGTGAATAAACCTCTCTTCTGTCTGGGTGCCCGGAGCCTAAATTTCTGAAAATCGCCTGTTGCATTGGTGGGTGACATAAAGCCGGTTTTGCAGTGAATGCACCTCTCCTCTGTCTGGGTGCCAGGGGCCGACATTTCTGAATATCACCTGTTCTATTGGTGGGTGACATGAACCCAGTGATAAGCCCCTGCTGTGCATTGCTGGCAGGAAACCAAATTTTGTAAAAACGTCTGTTACTGATCAAAAGATGCGTGACTACAAACGCACGCTGGTAGACGCGCTGCTGATGGCAGTTCCACCTGACGCCTCCTTATCCTCCTACTCCACATCCACCTCCGAGTTGCCAATTAATAATGTTTAATTTTTATTTATTTTAGGTCATTTCCCTATCCGCATTTGTTTGCAGGGCATTTACCTACATTTTGCTGCCTTTTGCAGCCCTATAGCCCTTTCCAGGGCTGTTTTACAGCTATTTTAGTGCCCAAAAGATCGGGTCCCCATTGACTTCAATGGGGTTCAGGTTCTGGGTCAAGTTTGGGTTAATTTTGGATCCCGAATCCCAACTTTTATGTTAAGTTCGGCCGAACCCGTTGAACCCGAACTTCCAGATGTTCGCTCAACTCTAGTTCTGATGTGTTTTTTCTTCTGCAGCAGACTCAGAGATGGAGAGAGGATTCGTTTTCACCTCTAATGTCCTCTATATGTCTTTTCTCAAGGTAAACTCAATAAATTACCAAAGCATCTCCATTGTATCCTCCTCACTGGATCCTCACATGCAACTCGTACCATGACCTAAGAGATATTAGTGAGTTCAGCTGTCTACCATTGCTTGTACAAGGATTACCACTCACAACCAGTCAGACTTCTCCAACATACATCTGTGGCAGAATATTCGGAAATAAAATTGCCTTCACACGGCTTAGATGCATAAAAAGTTTACAAAATTATGATAACATACATATACACACACAAAAGATAACACAGAGAGTAAAAGTAAGAATGTGGCTGAATCGGCTTTCTAATCCCTCAAGCAAGTCCTCTCCTCTGAGTCTATTCTTCATCATCCAGATGTGACCAAGCCACTTATTCAGAAGATGGACCCATCCTATGTGGGAGATTGAGCCATTCTTACTCCAAAGAGTTCATGTGGAAAGATGCACTCTTGTGGTTTCTTCTCTAAGGCCCCATTGGAACAGGGAGTTGATTGCAATCAAGTTGGCTTTGGAAGAATGACACTTTCTGCTGGAAGTGGCTTGTTATCCTGTCATCATTTACACTTGCAAGAATACTACTACATATTACTACTACAAGAATTTACCTTATCTAGAGACAGTACAGTATCTCAACCCTCGCAAATCTTGGTGGTCTTTGTTCTTTGCACGCTTCAGAATTATCTTGGATTTCCATCAGGCTGACAAAAAAATCAAAGTGGATGCTCTTTCTTGTTTTTTTAATCCTGCTGATTGTATAAAGGAGCTTCAGTACTGGCATCAAAGCCCAGTTAAGATTGCCATTTTAAATTGTTTTTGAGTACGCAGATATGCATATAGTAGCAACTAATCGAAGTCTCAAGCGAATTTGGGCGAAAAAAACGTTGGCTTCACAGAGTCAATACATTTTAATGCTGTACAGTGCATTAAAATGTAAGTATTTGAATGAAATCGACTTCAGATCTATGACTCGAAGGTCGATTCGCTCAAGCCTAATGACTTATCCTCAGGATAGGTCATCACTATCACATCGGGAGGGGTCCAAATCCCGGCATCCCTGCCAATCAGCTGTTCATGGAGCAGCTGAGCTCACTAAAGCTTTGGTGAGCGATGCAGGCTCCCAGTAGCTTTCCAAGGACTGCGCTGTGCATCAAATAGTGGCAGTGCTGGTTCCCTTACGTCCTACCAGCAGCACAGATGGGGTTAACCACCCCCCGTGGACTGGCAGGACCGGCGGAATGTTTAATGAGCCCAAGACTAATAACTCAATTTAACAATTAAGTATCTCCTTAAAAGGAGGAAGTCAACCCCCAGCCCACTGTGTTTTTTTCTGTCCTCCTGGACAGGTGGACTAGGCGGTTTGTTCCCCCCTTTCTTATGGAAAGTGCGGGGAGCCTTCTTTTCGTTTGGGTAACGGCGTTGCCTTTTTTCCTAGGTACCTTGTCAGTTTGGCCGGCAGCTTATTTGCCGCCGGCCCCGCGCAGTTGCGCCTGGCTGGGGTATTTTGGCGGCGTCCTTGGTCCAGGATTCCCGGTCCCTGTGCGCCGCCATCTTCCGGAGGTGACGCGGGGACTCTCCTTTGCATCACCTCCGGGTAATCCGGCCGTGATTTTTCACGGGCACGATTTTTTCATAGATGCGATTTTTTATGCATCTTCCTGTGGAGGATTTACTGGGGAAGGGTGGATTGGCTATCCCTCCCCTTCCCCTATTTTGGGAGGCTGTGTGCTCCAGTTCAGTCTCTGGCTACATATGCTTTTTCAGCTAGCTCCCAGAGTCCTAAAATTGGTGTTGTTCCACTTGTGGTGTTTTTTCCTCAGCTGCCTCCGGTCTGTTTTTCTTCCTTTCCTGCGTAGATAGGTGGTTTACAAATGTTTTATTTGTCCCTTTTTCCCGCAGTGATGTCTCCTCCGTGGGATTCGGAAGGCAGGAAAGTGGATTCCAAGAGGAAGCATCTATCCTGCTACCATTGCAGCAGTCAACGGTTATTGTAAGCTGATCATACCTGCACTCGTAAGATCGCAGAAGCTAAGCAGCTTTAGGCTGGGCTAAGACCAGCTTGGGAGACCGGTTGGGAATCCCTGGGTGTGTTGACTTAACCTACACCTGGGGTTACAGCTGCGGTTAGAGGTTCTCGACCTCTAGTGAACCTATGTTGCAGGATATGTATCCATGGCTCTGTTAAAGGAGTCATAGGCCTGCTGGATGGAAGGCTTCCTATTCAGCACACTAATACGGGGTGTTACGGCAGCTGCGGCTTCCGCTTCCACAGCCATAATGGCTTTTTGAAGTCTCTACGTTCCTCCGATCTCGCCTGGATCAAATTCAAGTTGATGTGAACCAGATGCTTTCAAGACCATCAACCTGGCTACGGACTTCTTGTGCGATACCGCACAGCCCCAGTTGAAGCTAGCGAGGGAGCTTCCCGCTAGCAAAGTAAGTCCTGGGTATGAGGCCAAACACAGATCCTTGCTCTTGAAGCTAAGCAGCAGGTCTGTGGCTCATGGGAGACCAAGTGTGCCTTTGGCACCCTGTAACAATACTATCAAATAATGTCAGGGGCCTATATATAGCATGGCCCTGAGATCGGCGGCCCATATTCCATTTGGAGGAGCCAAGGATGGAAAATCCACCTCCTGACTACGGGCCTCTTCGAGGCTCTTGCTTAATTCCCGTTACTCCTGCCGTCCTGCCAATAAGCTTCATGTACCCGTCGGGAGTCGTCTCTCCCACTTCTGAGAAGAATGGATCAAGAGATCTCGGATCCCTGGGTCCTGAATATCATTTTCAACGGTTATTTAGTCAACAACACCTCTATTCCACTGGACAGGTTTGTCAAGATCAACCTTCTACAAGCTGCCAAGGAGGCGATCCTAGAGGCCTACATTCAGGACTACATTTGCAAAAGGGCTCTGGAGGAGGTTCCGGCAGGAGAACGGGGCCTAGGGATCTATTCACCAGTTTTTCTGGTTCCCAAGGCTTCAGGAGATCTCCGGATGATTATCGATCTGAGATATTTCAATCGATTTATAAGGAAGGTGAAGTTTCGTGTAGAAACCATCAGGTCAGTAGTTCACGTCGTCAATCCTGGAGACGTGATGGCAACCCTGGACCTCAAGAATGCATATCTGCACATCCCGATCCATCCTGGTTCCAGGAAGTATATCAGGATCACGGTCCAGGTGTCCGGTGTCGTCAAGCATCTTCTGTTGCCCTTCTCTTTGGCATTTCTTCTGCCCCTCACACTTTTACCAAGGTGGTGGTTCTGTGGTGGCGGCTTTGAGGCTTCAAGGACTGACCATCATTCCTTATCTGGACGACTGGCTTTGAAAGCCTCTGCTCTAGCGGTCCTAACCCAACTTCTTCAGGTAACAATCTCCTTTCTGTTCCACCTAGGTTGGATCATCAGCTGGTAGAAGTCGAGCGTGAGCCCGTCGACTTCAGTAAGATATCTAGGCTTCATAACCGACTCCGCTGGGATGTCGCTCCAGTTGACTCCAGAAAGAAGATTCCGGGTTCAGAACACGGCAAGTTCCTTTCCCGGCGAGTTCCAATCCGGACTCTCATGAAGATGTTGGGGCTCATGTCAGCGTCTGCGGAAGCAGTCCCTTGGGCTCTATGGCACCTCCGCCCTCTACAGTCGGAGGTCCTCTCCTAATGGAATGGCAGCCCTGCTGGGCTAAACTCCCTGTGCTCCTGACTTGGCAAACTCGGTATTCCCTCAGATGGTGGTGCCATCTTTTAGACGGAAGTCTATGACCCAGCCAGTCTGGGTCATATTGACTACTGGATGCGTCCTAAGTAGGCTGGGACGCTCACCTAGACGACACTCCAGTTCACGGGACCTGGTTTCCTCAGGAGTGGCTTCTTTCATCCAATCTCCGTGAGATTCAGGCTATCCGGCTAGCCCTCCTTCACTTAGCCCCTCAGATCCGGGGCAAAGCGGTGAAAGTCCAGTCAGACAATGTGACTGCGGTACTTTACATCAACCAGCAGGGAGGCACAAGATCACTTCCCTCTTGTCAGAGATCGGGGTGATTCTGGATTAGACAGAGTTGTACCTTCCCACTTATCTGTGATCCACATCCATGGCTCCCTCAATATGATAGCGGCTGAGCCGCGGTCTTCCGTCGGTAAAGTGGTCTTTACATCCGGAGAATCAAGCAGATAGTCCTCAAGTGGGTATGCCAGAGGTGGATCTCATGGCAACAAGGTTCAATGCCAAGGTGGAGAGGTTCTGCTCCCTCTACAGGGAGGACAACCCCCTGGCGTTAGATGCTCTGTCAATATCCTGGAGGTTCAGGCTGGCTTACATCTTCCCTCCCTTTTCCATGATACCGAGGGTATTGATGAAAATCCGTCAGGATCAGGCCTCGGTGATAGCCATCATACTGTTTTGGCCGAAGAGATCCTGGTTTACCTAGCTCACCCAGTTGAGTCGAGGACAATATTGGAGGCTCCCCACAGCAGACCCTGGTGTCGTGGGACACTCACCTCTGCTCAGATCTGCACAGATTCAACCTGACAGCCTGGAGGTTGATCAGTCCCTTCCCGGAATAGAAGGGCTTTCAGAGTCGGTCCTGAGAACGCTGTCTCATTCTAGAGCGGACCCTACCAAGAGAGCCTACTCTTGTATTATGAGGATATTCTCATCCTGTTGTACCTCAACTGAGGAGGCATCTGCAGATCCGCCCCTCTCCGCTATCCTTCAGTTCCTGCAAAGCGGCCTTGATAGAGGCCTTGCCTTTACTCTGAAGATTCAAGTTTCAGCCATCTCAGCTTGCCTTAACAGGCTTTTTTCTCAGGACCCGCTGATCAAATGGTTCCTTAAAGGAGCTGAAAGATTAAAGCCTACAGTACTGAGACCCCTTTTCTTCAATGGGTTTTTCAGTAGTTCTCAGGGGTTAGCATCTCCCCCTTTGAACCGTTAGAGGAGGTGGACATCAAGTTCATCACTTGGAAGTTTGTGTTTCTCCTTGCAGTGACTTTGGCCAAGAGGGTCTCTGAGCTTCAAGCTCTCTCAGCACATGAGCCCTATTCTTACATGACCGGGGCCTTCTTAGATTCCTCCCGTATTGTAGGCCTAAAGTTCCTTCCTTCCAGAACATCAACCAGGTGATATTCCTCCCGGTTCTGTCGACATCTACTACCTCCTCCTAGGAACCTGCTAGACATCCTCTGGACGTCTAGAGATGTCTCCGGATCTATGTGGATAGATCAAGGAGTTCAGGAAAGATGAGAATCTTCTAATCCTGTTGCCGGTAAGTTTAAAGGCTATAAGGCATCCAAACCTTCCATCAGTCGGTGGATTGAGGAGGCTATTAAGGAATCCTTTGTTTCCACAATCTCTGGACCCTCCAGGATTCGTGAAGGCCCACTCTACTAGAGTTGTGGCTACTTCTTTTGCCGAGAGGAGTCTTCTGCCTCTCAACATGATTTGCAAAGCTGCCTCCTGGAGCTCTGAATCGACATTCATCTCCCATTATAGACTAGATGCCAGTCTAGCTGAGTTTTCGGCCTTTGGGCAGACTTTTCTTAGTTCTGCCAGGCAGGAAGGCCCTCCCTAGGGGTTTTTCTTGCTATCTCCCCATCTGTGCTGCTGGTAGGACGTAAGGGAATCGTTAATTTCTAACGATAATTTGTTTTCCCTTAGTCCTAACAGCAGCACACAAATTTCCCACCCTAGTAAGTCTAGTTTTTTTCTTGCTATAAACACAGTGGGCTGGGGGTTGACTTCCTCCTTTTAAGGAGATACTTAATTGTTAAATTGAGTTATTATTCTTGGGCTCATTAAACATTCCGCCGGTCCTGCCAGTCCACGGGGGTGGTTAACCCCATCTGTGCTGCTGTTAGGACTAAGGGAAAACAAATTATCGTTAGAAATTAACGATTATTGCAGCTATCTTTTCCTGGATAACCCCTTTTAAAATCATATACTTTTCTGTACTAAAGTTATTAGGCTCAGAATAGAACTTGAACGTGCAGTCAGTTAATTGATTACATAATACACTGCACCATTTATGTAATGCAATCCATTATGTCACCCTGTAAGTATTCTGACAGGTAGCCTATTTAACCCCTAACTAGCGCTAATTGTTTTTCTGTACGTCACAAACCTGGAGGCCCTCATTAGTCCTCTCACTACCATAGCAACCATAATCACACCATGATTGTGTTGCCCAAGGGAATAGATGATTGAGTGAGAGAGCGAGCCGCCTGTCATGCAGTTGTTAATATTGACTGTGGCATCTAAATGAGCTAAATAGCCATGAATGAAGCTTGCTACAATCCTGGCTATATATTGTGCTGATGGCACAAGCACAACTGCTGTGCCCACTATCACTAAGTAGGGTATAGGAAGTTAGTCCTCACCCCTTATACACTTATGTCAAGGTGGGAGAAGGGGTAAACATAATTACTACCTTGTGTGAGTTTCTTTATGATTTGTTAGTTAAACATTTCCTACATTCTGGACATAAACTGTTTTTCCAGTGTGAGTTCCATGATGTAAAATTGGATTAGACTTTTGGGTGCTCCCCTATATACATGCACAACTGCATATGGGTTGAGCATATCCTGCTTGTTAAACACCACACCACGTTTTCTAATGGTTTGTATAATATGTTTGGAGGTGTATAAACTCCAATTTAAATGTGCCTGCTTTTCATCTACAGGCTACATTCAGGTGCACTTGGTAGGCTCTGGGCTAGGGGTGGGCGATATGGCCTAAAATTTATATTGCGATATAATATGAAGCATGTGCGATATGCGATATATATTGCGATATAAATTTTCTATATTGGAGGGGGGGTTGTTAAACTTTTTTTTTTTTTCCTTCAACTTTTTATTTAATAACTATTTAGCCTCCTTGGGGGCTAGGACTCTTGTGCTATTCACCCTGATAGAACTCTATTAGGGTAAATAGGACTTGACACTGTCCCTGCTGCCCTGTGCTCTGTGCACACAGCAGCAGGGAGCTGACTCATAGCAGCCAGGACATCAGTAGTGTCCTGGCTGCCATGGTAGCTGATCGAGCCCCAGGATTACACTGCTGGGGCTCCGATCCTAACTGCCACTGCCACCAATGATGGGGGGCCCACTGTGCCACCAATAAGTGAATAGAAGCGTAGCCTGCATGTGCCGGCCATATACCATACTGGGCCTCTGTGACTGCACTCTGCGATTCACCGCAATTAACCCCTCAGGTTCTGAGGGGTTAATTGCGGCGGATCACAGCAGGCAGTCATAGAAGCTGGTATGATATATGGCCGGCACATGCTGGCATATCGACTCTTAATTAGGGGGCACATAGGGGCACTTACTGTATGTATGTGCGGGGCTCCGTTCGCCCGCTCTGGCCCCCGTCACATGGTGGGAACACCAGGGAGGAGACATCAGCTTCTCTCCCTGGGCGTTCCTTCTCCCTGCCTGTGACGTTCTGCCACAGGCCACAGTCCCTCCCTCCTCCGCTCTCATTGGTAGCAGTGGCTACAGTCCCTCCCCTCCTCCTCTCTCATTGGCGGCTCTCAGTGGGGAGGGAGGGACTCCCTCCTTCTCCACTGTGCCGGCTCAGGAGAACATGGTATGTGCCGAGAGCGGCGCATACCATGTTCTACCGCGATATGGCGATATAGACAAAATCGATATCGTGGCACAAATTCATATCGCATATCGTCTATATCGCCATATCGTCCCACCCCTACTCTGGGCCATATCAGCCGGTCTCGGGTGGGGCTCACAGGCACCTCCCACCTCCCATTGTAAGCATGGTTACGCTCCCGTAATGCCCAACAGCCCCTGGTATCGCCCATACGGCACAGGTAGGTTGAGTGGTAGGGCCTCGGGCTACTTGAGAGACCTTGACGTGGTGTCCGAGCTTAAGACATGTCCTCCTAGTAGGATATGTCGAACTAACCTCTCAATTTTAACATCAGTATGAGGGTTTAGTATTGCCGTAGAGTGCACCTGCCTTTGCTATGGTTAGACTTTTGGGTAAAACATTTTCCACATATAGTGCATGAAAATGGCTTTGCTCCTGTGTAAATTCTGAACACATTTTGCCAAAAACAGACTAATTTATGGGTAAAACATTCCCCACATTCTTAGCATGAAAAATGGCTTTTCCCCTTCTGTGAGTTCTTTGGTGTCTAACAAGGTTTGATCTATCACCATAAAATTTCCCACAATTTTGCTATCAAAATGGCTCTCTCCTGTGTGAGTTCATTGATGTTCAACAATTTGTGATTTAAAAGTTAAATATTTCCCACATTCTGGACATAAAATGGCATCTTCCCTCTGTGAATTTTCAGATGTTCAACAAGATTAGCTTTTTTTAAGAAACATTTCCCACATTCTTAACATCAAATTGGCTTTTCCCATGTGTGAGTTCTTTGGTGTCTAGCAAGTTGTTGTTTCCAAGTAAAACATTTCCCACATTCTGGACATGAAAATGGCTTATCTCCCGTGTGAATTCTTCGATGTACAACAAGTGTTGTTTTGTGTTTAAAACATTTCCCACATTCTTCACAGGAAAACGGCGTCTCCCCTGTGTGAGTTCTCAGATGTTCAACAAGATGTGATTTTCTTATGAAGCATTTCCCACATTCTGGACATGTAAATGGCTTATCTCCCGTGTGACTTCTTCGATGTACAGCAAGTGTTGCGCTCTGTGAAAAACATTTTCCACATTCTGAACATAAAAATGGCTTCTCTCCTGTGTGAGTTCTTTGATGTTCAACAAGTTGTGATTTCCAAGTAAAATATTTCCCACATTCTAAGCATGAAATTGTCTTTTTCCTTGTGTGCATTCTTTGATCTTTAATACCCCTTCTGTGACTTTGATTCTGCTTTACAGTTTGTGATGAACCAGAAGATAGAAGATGTTTAAATGGATCAAACAAGCAATTTTGGCTGTGAAGAGCTGAGGGTATATCCAAGATAGTAGCATACTCTTCATATGTTTCTTGTGCGAGACCATGACCATTTGCTTTAAAAGCTGAAGAGATCAGATGTCCCTCAGAGCTCCGGATGAAGCCATCTGCCAAAAATAAAACGGTATTATTTTTAAATACTAGAACCTTAAAAATGGAATAGATTATTATTATTGTGCCAATTATTCCATGGTGCTGTACATATAAAAAAGGGGAGTACACATACATAAAACAACACAAATACAATAAGCATAAACAATATAAGTTATAAACATACAGGGAGAGAGGACCCTGGATGTTTATATTAAGAATTACATACAAATTGCAAGGTTCTATATGTAGGTTCAATATGCTGTCTGAACCTGCATACCCTTTAATGTGTAGAAGGAACACACAAGGCGTTATAGGAAAGAACTATGGATTTTTGGGACCAGATGTTCAAAATACATAGATTACACTTACTGGTAATCCGTTTTCTATCACCCCATGTCGTCACCTGTGAGAGATCCTCCCCTTCCAGACAGGAAACAGGAACTTCCTAGATCTTTGAAAGAATCCTCCTCTCTCCACTTCTCAGTTTGTGACAAGATCCATAGGACTGAATAATTCTATATATCATTTTTGGGATTCTGGCAGAATGAAGGTCTTGGGATCTATGAAAAATTGAAACTACCTTTGGTAGAAAAGCTGGTTCTGGTTTAAATACAATCCTGTCATCTAACACAGAGGTATAAGGAAGAAAGGCAGATAAGGCGGAAATCTCCCCCACCCGTCTAGCTGAGGTAATTGCCACTAGGAAGGCTGTCCTGTATGGTAACATTCTAACAGGGATGGAATCTATATAGCTTCAAATGGACTTGAGTTATACTAGAAAGGACCACATTAAGATCCCAAGGAAATGATCTGAGCCTAATGAACGGAATCAGTCTGGAGGATACTTATCTGATTCAGTGACACTGAAAAATAACTTTTAATCCATCTGCTAGTTCGGTGGGCGTCAGCGGCCATTTTTGCAAGTGCAGTGCACTTGCAACTGCATGTGAACCAGGGACATTACTTTAACTCTGGTCTGGTAGCTCAGTGGAGGACAAATTCCCTTTTTTGGCCGGTCAAGTACCCCTGCGGCCTGCAGTGCATAGTTGGCAGTGAAAATTATTCAAGTACATTAGTCTGTCACATATTTTTGTGATCTAAAGTGATTTTTCATCTGTCTGCAACAAGCACTGCATATCTGACAGTCTAATAAAACCATTTAATACTGCAGTTAGCTTGCGGATATAAAAAAAAAAAAAAGCACACTTTTTTTGCTAGATAGTAAATTTATGGGCTATGCTGCATTTCTGACAGTCCAATTAAACAGTTACATACTGCAGTTACATTGCTGCTATAAAAAAAAATCTAATTTTTTTGTGGTAGATAGCAAATTTGCGTGCCACGCTGCATTTCTGACAGTCCAATTAAACCTTTACATACTGTAGTTACATAGTTGTTTGCAAAAGACACTGTTTTGTGCTAGATAGCACATTAGATTCCTACGCTGCATTTCTAATATTCCAATAAAACCGTAACACACTGCATTTACATAGTTGTTTGCCAAAAACACACTTTTTGTGCTAGATAGCACATTTGCGGCCTGCGCTGCATTTCAGACAGTGAAAGAAATAGGCCAAGAAAAGTGAAAATGTGGCTCACCCAGTTGGTTTGCATGGATAGGTGCTCCTGCCTGACTGATACACCCAGATGAGAGAAAGGAGTGCAGAATATATGAGAAAGGAAGGAAGGCACTCTACATTTAAAAATACGCTGGAATCGTGGTGAGAGTCTATCTAGTTTATTAGTAGGACAAATGGTTAAAAAACCCCACAAATGATTAAAATGAGTACAGATAAAAATCAAGATAAAAATAAAAGATAAAAAATAGTCCTTAAAGTCTCTGTAGTTCAACAAATGGTCCCAGTTGATTCTTATAGGTATAATTCTTAAATATTAAGAAACCTGAAATTCTTAAAATTCAGAAAATTCCTGAAATTCTGGGACTGCTGGCTTTGGGCAGACGACCACTGACCTTGGTTAAAAAAAAAAAATAAAATATGAGTGAATTCTCCACCCCCTGGGGCTGTTGTCTGTTTTATTGTAATTTATTGTGAAATGTAATTATAAGATTGACTTTTACATATATCCCCTTTGATCTCAGGTTTACTGGATCCATCTACCAATACAAGGACACCGACACTGACTTGGGAATCGGAATATTGCAATCTAGGTGTGACGGATACCAGGCCTCCTGCCCACGTGACGTCACCACGTCGAGCTCACGAAATTCGGTATCATCACTGGTTACCAAGGTGTGAAGTTACGCCCTCCTGGAAGGAGTGAGTAAAGCCATTCTTGGTACAGGTTTACACCGACCTCCTGTCCACACGGGCACAGAGAGGCAACAAGCTGAGGGAGCCTGGTCACTGCCGCAGTAAAACAGCGCTTCCTCAGCCCGGGAAATCTGTCACCAGCTTCTCGTTTCCCGGTCTGCTAACGGGATTATATAGGAGTGAGAAACTAACCTGCGGTAGCTTATTACTAGGCCAAAACATGGACGTGGGGATTCGTGATCAAGATTCCAGACAGCACAAGATTAAATTATATATTTAACCGCCTTAAGGGCACACTAAATAACACAATATACACACAAAGATTATATACAGTGGTCTGAGGTTTCAATTACAAGTAGTATGGTACAAAACAGGATTAACCAGAGCAAAATGTTGGTTTACCAGATTTATGAGTCCTTTGCTGTAGTCACATGGGGCAGTGATGTCAGCAGTTTCCAGGTCTCTCCATACACATGGCACAATGTGACCCTCTTTAAGAAAAAGACACGCCTGCTTGCTGGCAGGGGCTTTTGACCTGTAGCCGGCCGCTCCCCTCCCCACCTCTGGGAAGGGTCCACTCCTCCTTCTCGGGTGCTGGCAGCAAATGACCCATAAAACCCCTTAGGGCTCCTAGCTCCAGACCAGGAGGTCCCAGTGAGATGGTTCTGGGACCAACAGATCCGCCTGGGTCCAAACATGGTACCGCTATGGGGTTTCTGTGGGGAGTTATGTATATCTCCCCTCTCGGGCATCCTAGCACCAAGCCAGGACCACGTGCATTTTTGGCTTTGCCCCAGGATTGCAAAAAGATAACAGAATTATGCCTGGGATGGACGGGCGATTCATAATTCCTTATGAATCGCCGGTGCCAATATGTCTGTGGGAAGATGATCTGGTCAAGGGCTGAGACCTCCTGCCAGGAGTTTTCCTGCTACATCAGCTTGGTGCCCAGCTAGCTGGAAGAGGTGTGTGAGTTTATTTACCTGGGGCCTCCTTTAAGCCTGGACCCCTGGGGGTTTTCTTACTTTGCTATCTGACAAGCAGATGGCTGGGGGTAAGAACATATTTGCATGTACACTGACAGAGGTGAATCAGATGAAAATCATGGCTGCCATTAAACGAAACTCCTTATTCCTCACACTAGGGATGCAAGATCTCAGCTCCAGCACGATAGAATGTAAGCCTAAAGGATCCTGGACCTGAACTGGGCTGTAATGCATGATGTCATTAGACCTAGCACTGACATGGCTTGTCTTAAGGTAGAGAATCTGGTTTAGCTGAATTCCCTCATTTTTTGTTATATTAAAAGTCTCTCCCTTTCCGGAAGAAAGGATCGTTGTGATAGTGAATTTAGCTGGATCCCTAGGAAAGTACAGCGGTAATTTGGTGTCAGACACGATTTCTCCCAGTTACCTAGATTTGTTAAGGTCCTTAACACCTCCTGAATCTGTCTTGAAAGGATATTCGGAGACTGTCACACTATAAAGAGATCATCCAGGTTCGGGATGCTTATGATGTCCAATCTCCTTATTTGCCCCATTAGTTTTGTGAAGATTCTCGCTGCCTGAGACACCCCAAAGGTAAGCGCTCTGAACTCTAGATGAAGGACTGAATCTTTTGTCTGCACTGAAAACCTGAGAAACTTCTGGGAAGAGGGATGTATGGGTATGTGAAAATAGGCATCCTTGATATCTATTAACGCCATAATGCAATTGGAGAATAGATGAAGGATTGTTGATGCTACTAATTCCATACGGAATTTATGATAGGACAGACACAAGCTCGGGCCTTTCAGATTTGTTATTGATCGATTGGTTTGGGGACCAGAAAATGTGTTGAATAAAATCCTTCCCTCTTTCTTCTGCCAGCAATGAGATTAAGACTGATTTGCCCCTTAAGTCTTTTATTTCCCATAATAAAGCTGCCTGTTTTGGGAATGCTATGGTAAAGCTGCAATTTTTACTCTCCTTGGTGAGGACTTATTTGGTGTAATATTTTGCCAAGCTTGGGAAAATAAAGCGAGGCGACCCCCCCCCCCCACCTTAGCAATGACGCCAGGCCTCAGATGTGTTTTTAAGACTGAAGTTTGGACTTAAACACCAGACCTTTTGATTTATTTATTCTCCAATCAAAGCTTTTCCTTTGGTCCCTAGCCTCCTCCTTTTTCTCTCTAAATTGAAACGGCTTTCTTTGTTTGGAAAAAGATTGTACTGGAAACCCCTTTTTCTTGTCAGAGGCTTTGACCAATATATCATCCAGTGCGGGACCAGATAGGAAGGACGCATAATTTGGACTGTGATGCAATGTCCCCTTTCCACCCCTTTAACCATAGTGATCTTCTGGAAGAATTGGACAAGCTGCTGCTCTGGCTGGCAGTCTTAACACGTCAGCCGACGTGTCTGTTCTCTCGGGGTTTTTCTAACTCCCCCAACCAAAACTTAAGTGACCTAGCCACGAATGTCGTAGCAATATTAGATTTTAAGGAAAAAGTGGAGAACCCAAATCCTCAAACGGGAGGGACGATTTTTTAATTGACTTTTGCCACAGGGGCAGCCACCTGTGGTACATCTTGCCATGCCACTATTTCCTGATCCTTAAACAGATACTTCATTTTACCTGATCTAGGAAAAAAACTTTATCAGGCTTGTTCCCTTCTCTTTTTATCAATTCCTTATTCTTAACACAGTCCTGTACGGGAAACACTCTCGCTTTCCTTGGTCTCAGACTTTTAAACATTAAATCCTCTTTTGACCTGGATTTTTTCGTCTTCCATTTCCATAGTAGACCTTACATAGCCCACAGTGAATAACATAAGAAACAATAATCTCCTAACCAGGAGATAGCGGGTACAACCCCTCTTACCCCACAGGAGTACCATGCCAGATTCAGAGTGCTGCTCCTGCCTTCAGTGACCTGTGGTCCTTCCCCCTCTTCCTACATAATCATAAGTGGAATTACAGGGGAACTCTGGAAGGGCAGCGGTCACCGTACAGCAACCTGCCACACTGCTGCTGCTCCCTGCCATGAGGGCCAGCGTCTCCTTTTAAAGGGCGTGCAACAACCGCCATGTCTCTGACTCCTCTCCTTCCCTGCACCGGTGTGGAAAACACGCGTCACATCCTGTGCGCCAGCTCACTGCACACCGGAAACAGGACCTGCTAGTACACACCGCTCCGACGTGCAGGGAGAGGACAGATTTCCCTCCCTCCGGAACATCACCCAGCCACAGGCAGAAGAGACATGAGGAAGCCAACAGAAATCCCCCCATGGCACCAAAAGGAGATGACCCGCGCTTCACAGCGGCTCCTAGCAGAGTCTTACGCCGTCAGGTACCCTCCACTAGATATATAATTCAACCCTAGAGGTCCTGCAGCCTGCAGAAAATTAGATCTTGGAAAGATCCATACACCTGTCCTATGGACAGGAAACAGGAAGAAACTGAGGAATGGAGAGAGGAGGATCCTTTTAAAATATCTGGGAAATATCTGTTTCCTGTCAGGAAGGGGAGGATCTCTCACAGGTGCTGTCATGGGGCGCAATGGAAAATTATGTATTAAGGGGTGCAGGTGCCTGCCCCTCTATACACACATGTATGTTAATGTAATAAGAAACAGTGGCTTGTTCTGCACAAGCTTCCAAAAATGATGTTTTAATGAAGGCAGAATATCTGTATTTATACATGCACAAGTGCTAATTGTCAGAAGAAAGAGTAGTAGTTTTAAACAAACTTCGAAAAATTCTCCCATTTAATTGGGAGCAGGAGCAGTACAGTGTGGAGGTGGAAAGGGTAGCGTAATAGTTGCATATAGCCACAAAAGTAGAGGTAGCAGCACAGCATGGAACAGACAAGGCGGTAGATGTGTGTGTAGGTGTGTACCAGTAAGTAGGGGGTTTAGCAGTTTTGATGGCAGAAAGCCATACTTTACTGAGCATAATGGTAGGCAGGCAGACAATGGCAGTGGCATGATAGAAGCAGATTCAGCAGCCATACGGTATGAAGCATAATAGGTAGGCAGGCAGACAGCCAAAGTGGCATAATGGCTCCAGCAGCAGCCATATGATATGAAACAAGATGGTAGGTAGGCAGTGGAAGTGGCATAATGGTGGCAGCAGAAGCCTAATAGTACATAACAAAATGATAGCCAGACAGACAGCCGCAGTGGCATGATGGGGGCACAGTTAGCAAGGGTAGATCTATTAATTGGTCTCAGCTGGAGATGTAAAAATCCTTATAGATCCATGCGTCATTCAATCTGACAAAATTTAAGATTACTTACCGGTAATCACTTTTCCATGAGCCCATGAAAGCACCCTTGAGAGACCGCCTCCTTTCAGGACAGGAAACTTTTTGTGGAGAGCACATGAGGAGGGATACCTCCCTTACATCCTCAGTTAATCGCTAGAACTTGTCCTAAACCTAACCATTTATTTTATTATATATATACAGGGTGGGCCATTTATATGGATACATCTTAATAAAATGGGAATGGTTGGTGATATTAACTTCCTGTATGTGGCACATTAGTATATGTGAGGGGGGAAACTTTTCAAGATGGGTGGTGACCATGGTGGCCATTTTGAAGTCAGCCATTTTGAATCCAACTTTTTTTTTTAATAGGAAGAGGATCATGTGACACATCAAACTTATTGGAAATTTCACAAGAAAAACAATGGTGTGCTTGGTTTTAACTTAACTTTATTCTTTCATGAGTTATTTACAAGTTTCTGACCACTTATAAAATGTGTTTAATGTGCTGCCCATTGTGTTGGATTGTCAATGCAACCCTCTTCTCCCTCTCTTCACACACGGATAGCAACACCGCAGGAGAAATGCTAGCACAGGCTTCCAGTATCCGTAGTTTCAGGTGCTGCACATCTCGTATCTTCACAGCATAGACAATTGCCTTCAGATGACCCCAAAGATAAAATTTTAAGGGGGTCAGTTCGGGAGACCTTGGGGGCCACTCAACTCGCCCACGACGACCATTCCACTTTCCAGGAAACTGTTCATCTAGGAATGCTCGGACCTGACACCCATAATGTGGTGGTGCACCATCTTGCTAGAAAAACTCAGGGAACTGCCAGCTTCAGTGTATAAAGAGGGAAACACATCATCAGGGAGCAATTTCGCATATCCAGTGGCCTTGAGGCTTCCATTGATGAAGAATGGCCCCACTATCTTTGTACCCCATATACCATACCATCAATTTTTTTGTTCCAACAGTCTTGGAGGGATCTATCCAATGTGGGTTAGTGTCAGACCAATAGCGGTGGTTTTGTTTGTTAACTTCACCATTCACATAAAAGTTTGCCTCATCACTGAACAAAATCTTCTGCGTAAACTGAGGGTCCTGTTCCAATTTTTGTTTTGCCCATTCTGCAAATTCAGCGCGCCGATCTGGGTCATCTTCGTTGAGATGCTGCAGTAGCTGGAGTTTGTAAGGGTGCCATTTCTGAGTAGCTAATATCCGCCGAAGGGATGTTCGACTAATGCCACTCTCTAGTGACATGCGGCGAGTGCTACGCTGTGGGCTCTTGCTGAATGAAGCTAGGACAGCCACTGATGTTTCTTCATTAGTGACAGATTTCATGCGTCCACATTTTGGCAAATCCAACACTGAACCAGTTTCACGAAACTTAGCAAGCAGTTTGCTAACTGTAGCATGGGAGATGGGTGGTCTCGTAGGGTGTCTTGCATTAAAATCTGCTGCAATGACCCGGTTACTGCGTTCACCAGACATCAACACAATTTCTATCCGCTCCTCACGTGTTAACCTCAGCGACATGTCAATGGCTGTAAACAAAGAGAAACTTGTAAATAACTCATGAAATAATAAAGTTACGTTAAAACCAAGCACACCATTGTTTTTCTTGTGAAATTCCCAATAAGTGTGTCACATGACCATCTTCCTATTGAAAAAACAAAAGTTGGGTTCAAAATGGCCACCATCCATCTTGAAAAGTTTCCTCTGTCACATATACTAATGTGCCACAAACAGGAAGTTAATGTCACCAACCATTCTCATTTTATTAAGGTGTATCCATATAAATGGCCCACCCTGTATATATATATATATATATATATATATATATATATATATATATTTTTTTCTATTTATTTATTTATTTATTTTAATTTATTTATTTATTTTTTTTGGGGGGGGGGTGAATAATCCCGGGTGATGTCATGGGCTCATGGAAAAGTGATTACCAGTAAGTAAGCTTAAATTTCCCTTACGCCCATGACAGCAGCCTTGAGACGACTAGAATAGTACCTAGCTTAGGGAGGGACCACTGCTTATAGCACTTTTCTGCCAAAAGATAGCCTCTCGTTAAAGTCTAAATCTAGTCTGTAGTGTCGAAAAAAGGTGCAGGGAGACTTCCAGATAGCAGCCCTACATAATTGCTCCAGAGTTGCATCAGCCCTTTCTGCCCACGAGAGAGAAACGGATCTGGTAGAGTGCGCAACAAAACGGAAAGGTGGGGATTCTCCTGCTGAAGAGTAGGCGCCTACTATCCATCTGGCCAGTGTTCTAGAAGAAACTTTATCCTCCTTTGTTTTTACCACCAAATTGTATAAAAAGTCTAGATGATTTCTTCCATTGACTTTCCAATATTTTAATAGGTATCTTTTAACATCTAGACAGTAGAGTCTCCTCTCTTTCATTCTTTGGGACCTGACACAAGGATGGGCAGAACAATATCTTGGGTCCTATGGAAAATAGAAACTACTTTAGGTAGAAAGGAGGGATATGGTTTAATGAATATTCTGTCTTCCAGAATTTTAGTATAGGGCGGAACAGCTGAGCAGCCTGAAATCTCGCTAAACTCGCCTTGCGGAAGTAATCGCTACTAAAAAGGCAGTTTTGAAGGATAACATTTTCATAGACAAGTACTGCAAGGGCTCAAAGGGAGGCTCCATTAATCTAGACAAAACTAGATTCAGGTCCCAGGGAGGAACTGAGGAATTGAATACAGGTTTAATCCTACTGATGGCTCTATCTCCTTATCCGAGGATGATTGGCTATAGGAGAATCAAAGTAAGCACTAAGGGCAGAAACCTGTACTTCTTATCTAAACCCTTTTGTGCAAAAGTTTAGAAAAGTCTTCCATATTCTTTGATAAATGGAAGAAGTCACTTCCTTCCTACATGATAAGAGGGTCGAAATGACTTCCTTAGACAACCACTTTTTGTCTAAGATTTCCCCTTCAAGTACGGGGAAAGTCAGCCCTCTACATAGCAATGAGGGGGGTGTTGCAGAGAGCGACGAGGATAAAGCAAAACTATTAAATATTTTTTTTCTCCACTATATTCACTGAGAAAAATAAACTGTCAGATGAAATGCAGAATGCATAAGTAAATTCCCCATTAAAAGTGCCCTGTCTGACCCAGGAAGAAGTACAACAGCGACTTAAAAAGATTAAAATAGACAAATCGCCAGGACCGGATGGCATACACCCCCGTATCCTAAGTGATGTCATAGCCAGACCTTTATTTCTGATATTTACGGACTCTATACTGACAGGGAATGTTCCACAGGATTGGCGCATAGCAAATGTGGTGCCAATATTCAAAAAGGGGCCAAAAACAGAGCCTGGAAATTATAGGCCGGTAAGTTTAACATCTGTTGTTGGTAAACTGTTTGAAGGGTTTCTAAGAGATGCTATTTTGGAGTATCTCAATGAAAATAAGCAAATAACGCCATATCAGCATGGCTTCATGAGGGATCGGTCATGCCAAACGAATTTAATCAGCTTCTATGAGGAGGTAAGTTCTAGACTTGACAGCGGCGAATCAATGGATGTCATATATCTGAACTTCTCCAAAGCATTTGACACTGTACCTCATAAAAGGTTAGTATATAAAATGAGGATGCTCGGACTGGGAGAAAATGTCTGTATGTGGGTAAGTAACTGGCTGAGTGACAGAAAACAGAGGGTGGTTATTAATGGTAGATACTCAGATTGGGTCAGTGTCACTAGTGGGGTACCTCAGGGGTCAGTATTGGGCCCTATTCTCTTCAATATATTTATTAATGATCTTGTAGAAGGCCTGCACAAAAAAATATCTATTTTTGCAGATGACACTAAACTGTGTAAAGTAATTAACACTGAAGAGGACAGTTTTTTGCTACAGAGGGATCTGGATAGATTGGCAGATAAGTGGCAGATGAGGTTTAACACTGACAAATGTAAAGTTATCCACATGGGAAGGAATAATGCAAGTCACCAGTACATATTAAATGGTAAAACACTCGGTAACACTGACATGGAAAAGGATCTAGGAATTTTAATAAACAGCAAATTAAGCTGCAAAAACCAGTGTCAGACAGCTACTGTCAAGGTCAATAAGATAATGGGTTGCATCAAAAGGGGCATAGATGCCCGTGATGAGAACATAGTCCTACCACTTTACAAATCACTAGTCAGACCACACATGGAGTACTGTGTACAGTTCTGGGCTCCTGTGAACAAGGCAGACATGGCAGAGCTGGAGAGGGTTCAGAGAAGGGCAACTAAAGTAATAACTGGAATGAGGGATCTACAGTACCCTGAAAGGTTATCAAAATTAGGGTTATTCACTTTAGAAAAAAGACGACTGAGGGGAGATCTAATAACTATGTATAAATATATCAGGGGTCAGTACAGAGATCTGTCCCATCATCTATTTATCCCCAGGACTGTGACGAGGGGACGTCCTCTGCGTCTGGAGGAAAGAAGGTTTGTGCACAAACATAGAAGAGGATTCTTCACTGTAAGAGCAGTGAGACTATGGAACTCTCTGCCTGAGGAGGTGGTGATGGTGAGTACAATAAAGGAATTCAAGAGGGGACTGGATTTATTTCTGGAGTGTAATAATATTACAGGCTACAGCTACTAGAGAGGGGTCGTTGATCCAGGGAGTTATTCTGATTGCCTGATTGGAGTCGGGAAGGAATTTCTTTCCCCTTAAGTGGGGAAAAATGCGATTACACTTACCGGTAATTGTGTTTTTCCGACCCCACGACAGCACCATAGAGAGAGATGGCTCCTCCTCCAGGGACAGGAAACCTGTTAGCAAAAAAAGGTGGAGCCACTCTCCCACCTCAGTGAGTTTACAGAGCATGAGAGGGACTCCCCCTTTATTAATATATACATAATATGCAGAACTTTTTTTTTTTTTTTTATATGCTGCACCACGTGAATATTTCACACAGAACCACCACCAAGGGAGGGATTTAGACGGGTGCTGTCGTGGGGTCGGAAAAACACAATTACCGGTAAGTGTAATCGCATTTTTCCCCTCCCCACGACAGCACCATAGAAGAGATTACATAGAACTTTCAAGGGTGGGTAACAGTTTCTAAAACCTTCTGCCCAAAAAGAAGATCCGAAATAGAGTTCAATTGTAATCTATAGTGCCTATAGAAAGTAGACGGAGAGGCCCACGTAGCTGCTCTGCAGATCTGCTCAATAGAGACATTGGCTCTCTCCGCCCACGAAGTGGACACCGCTCTAGTCGAGTGAGCCCTTACAGAGACAGGCGGAGAAACTCCAGAGTGAGAGCAAGCCAGAGAAATTAACTCTCTAATCCATCTGGCAATCGTGCTTTTAGAGGCCGCATTACCTTTCCTTGCCCCTGAAATCAAGATGAATAGTGATGAGGCCTTTCTCCACTCCTTAGTCCTTTCCAAGTACTGGATCAGACACCTTTTAACATCCAGGGAATGCCATTCTTTTTCACTGTCATTTCTGGGTTCTGGAAAAAAGACTGGCAACACAACTTCCTGTAATCTATTCACTTTAGATGGTACCTTGGGAATGAAGTTAGGATCCGGCCTCATCACTACCCTATCCTCCTGAATAGACATGAACGGAGGATTTATAGACAAAGCTTGCAACTCACTAACTCTTCTAGCTGTTGTAAGTGCTATAAGGAAAACTAATTTCAAAGTTAGCAATTTTACAGAAATAGCCTCCATGGGCTCAAACGGAGCCTTTGTTAACGCCTTCAACACTAAGTTTAAATCCCAGGGGGGAAACCTAGGCCCTTTGACTGGTTGAATTCTATCCACTGCCTTAAAAAATCTGTTGATCCAGGGGTCTAAGGACAGACATCTGCCCGCTAACACTGAAAGTGCAGAGACTTGAACTTTTAAGGTACTTTTTGCTAAACCTAAGGTTAACCCTTTCTGTAGGAACTCCAAAATTTTAACTATTGGAATTTTTTCTGGCCAATTGTCCAGCCTTAAATCTGAAGAAGAAAGAAACTTTCTCCAAACTCTCGCATAAATTGAATTAGTAACCATCTTCCTACTTTTCAGAAGAGTAGAGACTACTGCCTCCGAAAAACCTTTCTTCAACAAGAAATTCCTCTCAATCTCCAGGCCGTAAGATGCAGGGTTTTCAGATCTGGATGAAATACTGGGCCCTGCGACAGGAGGGAAGGAATCTCTGGAAGAATCCAGGGATCCTCTATAGACATCCTCCTCAGAAGAGAAAACCAAGCTCTCTTTGGCCAAAATGGAGCAATAACTATCATGTCTGCCCCTTCTTCCTTTATTTTCCTCAATACCCGAGGTAGAATCTGTAACGGAGGGAAGGCATAGCGCTAGATGAAAGTTCCATCGCAGAAGAAATGCATCCACCCCATAAGGGTATTCCCTGGATTCAGAGAGCAGAACTTGCTCACCTGCCTGTTCTTTCTGTGGCAATAAGTCTATCTCTGGCACCCCCATAAATTTGTGATCAATCTGAAAATTTTTGGGTCCAGAGTCCATTCTCCCTGTTTCAATTTGTAACGGCTCAGGAAGTCTGCCTGGATATTCTCCTTGCCTTATATATGCAGAGCTGATATCTGAACCACTTGATCTTTGAATTGTGAAAAGATGAAGCTTGCCTCCTTCATCAAAAGGCCTTGATGATTCAGGTATGCTACCACTGTCCGATTGTCCGACATCACTCTGACGTGTTTTGACTGGATTAGCGGCTGAGCTGCTCGAAGGGCTAACAAAACCGCTCTCAATTCTTTTCGGTTCGATGAGAATTCCTTCTGTGCCCTGGTCCACATACCCTGTGCAACCTGACCCTGAAAGTGTGCCCCCCACCCCCAGGGACTGGCATCCGTAGTGACTACTACTGGTTCTGGGTACGACCAGGGAATCCTTTTTTCTAGGTTTTTTCTCTCTATCCACCAGTCTAACGATCTCAACGTTGTCTCTGAGAGTTTTATTTTTGAGTCTAGAGATAGTCTCTTTCCTTCTGATACCTCCAGAATCTCTTTCTGAAGATCTCTCGAATGGAATTGTGCCCACTGAACCGCTGTAATGCAGGCCGTCATCATTCCTAGTATTGACATTGCCTTTCTTATTGACATGACTGGATGATCCTGTGTCCTCTGGACTTCTAATCTTATACGGTCTACTTTTTCCTCTGGAAGAAAAGTTCTTTGACACCCCGAGTCTAAATGAAGACCTAGAAATATTTGTCTGGTCTTTGGTACCAGCCTTGACTTTTTTACATTTATTATCCATCCCAGGCTCTCTAGAATGTGAATTACTCGCTTTACTGAACACCGACATTCTTCCAGAGAATCTGCAATAATTAGAAGGTCGTCTAGATATGGAAGGAATGTTATGTCCTGGCTGCGGATAAAAGAAGCCACCTCTGACATGATCTTTGTGAAGATCCTTGGAGCTATAGACAGACCGAAAGGCATGGCCTGAAACTGGAGGTGTCTTATTTGATCCCCATCCAACAAAGCCAACCTCAGAAATCTCTGGAAGAACGGGTGTATTGGAACATGAAGGTAGGCGTCCTTTAGATCGATCACCGCCATAAAACAACCTGGGGAAAGAAGAAGAATCGCCGTCTTTATAGTCTCCATCTTGAATTTTCTTATTTGGATGGATTTGTTTAAACGTTTCAAATTTATTATTGGACGAAAGGAACCGTCCGGTTTTCCTACCAAAAAGAGAGTTGAGTAAAAACCTCTTCCTACCTCTTTTCCTGGTACTGGTATTAATACTTCTTCCCTGATTTGACTCTCTAAGCGGTCCAACCAAATAGATATAGATCTAGCTGTAACCGTGGTAGCTACACTAGGTTTTAGCGACGATGTGGAAGCTTCCCAAGAATTTTTTAAACAAGCATCCATCTTTTTATCCAGAGGGTCTTTTAAAAATCCCATATCCTCAAAGGGAAGTGAGGAACGTCTAGAAATTTTTGAGATCGCCACATCTAATTTTGGTGCCTTGTTCCAAGTAGAACAGGCCTCCTCCTCAAAAGGATACTTCCTCTTGAAGTTTTTAGATATGAACGCTTTTTTATCCGGCTTCTTCCATTCTTTTTCTATTATTGCTGAAATACTTTTATGCAGAGGAAAACACCTTCTCTTTTTCTCCGCAAAGGTCTCAAATACTGAATCCGTCATGGACTTATCTTCCTTAACGTCCTCTATTTCTAACGTTGCACGGATTGCCTTTATCAATCTATCCGTATCCCCCACTGGGAAAAGGAACTTTCTATCAATCTCGTCACCTGATAACGATGAATCATCTGATTCTAATTCCCCATCAGGATCTCCAGTCTGTATAGAGGAATCCGATCCAGATTCTATCTGTTCCTCAACCTTTTTGGATTTTTTCACGGATTTCAAAGATTCTTTGACTTCAGATCTAATTAATGTTTTTATGTCTTTCATAAAATTTGGGGATTCTTCCGCCAGTGTTTTTTCGATACATTGCTGGCATAACCTTTTTATATAAGATGAGGACAGCGAACATCTACATAGTGCGCATTCTTTGTTCTTCCTCTTGGCCACTACCTTTCTAGGTGGCACCTGAGAATAAACAACCATGCATTAGACACCCCATTTCTTGTTAATACACTTACCCCTCCTGAAGAGGTCTTTTACCGGAGGTTGCTTTTCTCCCCCTACATCTTCCGTCTTTTGGTCCTCCTCCATATTTGCCTCTTTAACATGAGGGGATATGTATCATGAGGGAAAAATTAAAGCAAAATCTCTCCTGGGTACAGCATCTCTCCTTTGAGAGTACCGCTGCACCCATGAGCCGTCAGAAAATACAGGACCCACCAGAAGATCTTCTCTGTCCAGACACAGTGTACTTGCAGTAGCTCCTTGCAGAACGCTGGCGTCCTGAAAATCGCGCTTTCTCCTTTTATTTCCTGTCAGCTGACCGGAAATTGCACATGAACCGCATTCCTGTGGAACGCACAAGCGCCGACTGATGACGTCACCGCGCCCCATACTGACCGGCTCCCGCGTGGTTTCGGCGTACTGCTTCCTCTTCAGATCAAAGCAGAGCCTCGCGCGCGTGCAGGGAATCAACCCCTTTGGGCCTTCCTGCTTCCGGACCCCGTACTGCCGCTGCAGACCTCCGGGTGCCTCCCCGCGGTCACCCCCTCTGAGGGATCCGCGTCCTCAGCCTCTGGACTGGGGCTTTTATTCAAAGATGTCCGGGCTGGTAAGAACCTTATCCTCCTAGTCTTTACTAGGATTACCTGGACAAGGGTCACCTGTGGAAGAAAACTACTAACAGGTCTCCTCTCCAAGGACAGGAAACCTCACTGAGGTGGGAGAGTGGCTCCACCTTTTTATGCTAACAGGTTTCCTGTCCCTGGAGGAGGAGCCATCTCTCTCTATGGTGCTGTCGTGGGGGAGGGGAAAAATTGGCTTCTGCCTCACAGGTTTTTTTTTGCCTTCCTCTGGATCAACTTGTAAGAAACAGGCCGAACTGGATGGACAAATGTCTTTTTTCGGTCTTATATACTATGTTACCATGCTGTTAGATGTAGACTTATTACTTCCGGGTGCAACACAGGACCCTGAAAAAACAGATCCTGTCTGTCCAGAAGTATCCAGGGGTCTGTCAGGGAATGCTTCCTCAACCAAGTGAACCAAGCTCTTCTTGGCCAAAATGGAGCAACTAGAATAAGCCTTGTCTGTTCCTCTCTCAGCTTCTGTAACACCTTCAGAAGAAGCCTTAGAGGAGGAAAAGCGTACAGGAGCTGATCTGGCCACAGGAGGGATAATGCATCTATCCGTGTAGGTGCCTCTTCCGGATTTAGGGAAAAGAAAAGCTTGCATTTCTTGTTCTGCCTGTTCGCAAAGAGGTCTTTTTGAGGAAGACCCCAAGCTGAGCTATCTGGCTGAAGACTTCCTGGTTTAAACACCACTTTCCTTGATCTAGCTAGTTTCTGCTTAGAAAATCTGCCATGGTGTTCTCTGTTCCCTAAACAGCCTCGAGGAAGGGAACATAAGGAATATTCAAGGAACAAATGTCTGTGGTTAGGGACATGAGATTTTTTATTTTGGTTCCTGCCTGTCTGTTTAAATAAGAAATGACCGTTGTCTGAAAAGATTTTTAAAAACTGCTCCCTCATATTCTGCGAGTCCTGACTATCTCATTCCATATTCCCTGACTTATGTCTTTCTGACAGTAAGCGCCCCACCTGGAAGGACTGGCATCCATAGTGATGGATATCTGAACCTTGGGATCCCAAAGTAGGCCCTGAGATAGGAACTTGTAAAATCCTAGTCGGAATGTCCCTTGCAATTGGTTTAAAAAATCTTATGACAAGAGAATGTGCAGCTAATCTAACGTCAAACAAAACACTCAAAGCCGAAATCTGGACCTTTATAGTACTAAGGGAAAGATCCTTCTCTAGACCCTTCTGAAGAAAATGTTAAATTCTGTGAATAGAGAGGCTACAGGATCCATTCCCAGGAAGGCAAAAAAAAAAAGCCATGTCAGACAGGCATCAGCCCCCATGTCAGACAGCCATCAGTCACCCACGTCAGCCCCCCACGTCAGCCGTCAGCCACCCACGTCAGCCGTCAGCCACCCACGTCAGCCGTCAGCCACCCACGTCAGCCATCAGCCCCCCATGTCAACCAACAGCGTAAATAAAATAAAAAAACACTTACCTCTCCTGCTCCTGGATGCCACCGCTCCTCACCATAGCGATCCTCTTCATCCTGCTGTCGGCTGTGTACCGCGTGCGCGGCGCACAGTGTGATACACCGTGCCCTCACGCAGTGCGCAGCCGACAGCCCAGCCGATGACTAGGAAGCGGTGAGTACAGATCCTTCACCGCTTCCGGGTCCTCCGGTACTAATGAAGCGCTTCCATAATGGAAGCGCTTCATTAGTACCGCGTTAAAGACGGCGCTGATTGCCGCGGCCCGGCAAACAAACTTCCAGGGCCCGGTCCTGGGCCGCGGCCCGGCGGTTGGGGACCGCTGGGATAAAGCACCTCCCTCTGTCTCATTCAAGGGAGATGTTTTGAAAGAGAGCCAGTGAGGCTCTGGTAGAGAGTTTGAAGCAGAGGCCTGGGATAGCTCTGTGAGGTGGCCTCAGCTCGGGCAAGGCTGAGGGACCACGGAGGCTTGGTATAGCCTGGTCTTGGGGGATTTTGTTGCTGCACAGATTAGGGGTTGGAGGACTACAAGGCGCGCGAGTTTCAGGTGTGAACTGTGACTAATAGCGAAGTAGGGGCACGATGTATGTTTAGTTAGGGCCCAGCCGAGCAAGGTGTTTATTTTCTGTACAGTTTATGTGGTGCTGGAACCAAATAAATGCACTGTTTGGACATTGATACCGTGTGTCCTGAAGATACTTGTGAAAGTGACCCCCGAAACCGAACTAATCCCTTACAATATAAATATATACAGTGGAGGAAATAATTATTTGACCCCTCACTGATTTTGTAAGTTTGTCCAATGACAAAGAAATGAAAAGTCTCAGAACAGTATCATTTCAATGGTAGGTTTATTGTAACAGTGGCAGATAGCACATCAAAAGGAAAATCGAAAAAATAACTTTAAATAAAAGATAGCAACTGATTTGCATTTCATTGAGTGAAATAAGTATTTGAACCCTCTAACAAAAAAAGACTTAATACTTGGTGGAAAAACCCTTGTTTGCAAGCACAGAGGTCAAACGTTTCTTGTAATTGATGACCAAGTTTGCGCACATTTTAGGAGGAATGTTGGTCCACTCCTCTTTGCAGATCATCTCTAAATCCCTAAGGTTTCGAGGCTGTCTCTGTGCAACTCTGAGCTTGAGCTCCCTCCATAGGTTTTCGATTGGATTAAGGTCCGGAGACTGACTAGGCCACTCCATGACCTTAATAGGCTTCTTCTTGAGCCACTCCTTTGTTGCCTTTGCTGTATGTTTTGGGTCATTGTCGTGCTGGAACACCCATCCACGACCCATTTTCAGTTTCCTGGCAGAGGGAAGGAGGTTGTCGCTCAGGATTTCACGATACATGGCTCTGTCCATTTTCCCGTTAATGCGAATAAGTTGTCCTGTGCCCTTAGCAGAAAAACACCCCCAAAGTAAAATGTTTCCACCCCCATGCTTGACGGTGGGGACGGTGTTTGGGGGTCATAGGCAGCATTTTTCTTCCTCCAAACACAGCGAGTTGAGTTAATGCCAAAGAGCTCTATTTTGGTCTCATCAGACCACAGCACCTTCTCCCAGTCACTCTCTGAATCATTCAGGTGTTCATTGGCAAACTTCAGACGGCCTGCACATGTGCCTTCCTGAGCAGGGGGACCTTGCGAGCCCTGCAGGATTTTAATCCATTGCGGTGTAATGTGTTTCCAATGGTTTTCTTGGTGACTGTGGTCCCTGCTAATTTGAGGTCATTAACTAACTCCTCCCATGTAGTTCTAGGATGCTTTTTCACCTTTCTCAGAACCATTGACACCCCACGAGGTGAGATCTTGCGTGGAGCCCCAGAGCGAGGTCGATTGATGGTCATTTTGTGCTCCTTCCATTTTCGAACAATCGCACCAACAGTTGTCACCTTCTCTCCCAGCTTCTTGCTAATGGTTTTGTAGCCCATTCCAGCCTTGTGCAGGTCTACAATTTTGTCTCTGACATCCTTGGACAGCTCTTTGGTCTTTCCCATGTTGGAGAGTTTGGAGTCTGCTTGATTGATTGATTCTGTGGACAGGTGTCTTTTATACAGGTGACTAGTTAAGACAGGTGTCCTTAATGAGGGTGACTAATTGAGTAGAAGTGTCTAACCACTCTGTGGGAGCCAGAACTCTTAATGGTTGGTAGGGGTTCAAATACTTATTTCACTCAATGAAATGCAAATCAGTTGCTATCTTTTTTTTTAAGTTATTTTTTCGATTTTCCTTTTGATGTGCTATCTGCCACTGTTACAATAAACCTACCATTGAAATGATACTGTTCTGAGACTTTTCATTTCTTTGTCATTGGACAAACTTACAAAATCAGTGAGGGGGTCAAATAATTATTTCCTCCACTGTATATAATTTTTTTTTCCATATGTTAGTACCATCCACACTCACGGAGTATTTCCTGCTATCTGTTGAAATTGTCAGTGTTTAGGATGGTCAGATGATATGAGTGTTCATTTAGACTCAATTTTATTACAATATTGCTGTTTAGTAGGGGGTCTGTTTACCCTGTGCCATATATTAGGTGACGTTATCATGAAAATAAAATATTACAGCATATTTATTATACATCTGTCTAACTTTCTGGTTCTCCTTGGGCATTATGACAATGTATAAATATGCAGTGCATCCTTGCCGCATGCTTGCCGGTGTTTTCGAATGTGTCTGGGTATTTAACGTTTTTTTTTCTTTGTCAATACAGATACTCCCATAATAAATCAGTATTGGTTGCAAATAAAGGGGTAACTTTCCCTTAGGTTTGGTACTATAGGTCCAGATACCTGTCTTTCAATACACAGGTCTGGCAATTGCATTTTCTATTGGATGACAAAGCTGTCATTCTGTCTGGATGGCCTTTTCATACCTCCATGGCAACACCCAGCCTCATTGCTGCCCATGCCCCCGATGAAGCCATTTTGTTGGTGAAACATGTTGGGGGGGTAGTTAGAAGTTTGTAGGTGTCTGCATCCAGTATAGCTTAGCTAAAAGCTTCAGTGGATCTGCAACCAGTGTATGGTGTTGCATTATTCTTAAGGGTGTCTAATTGCCAGTGAAGTAACTGGTGATCTCTGCACAGTTTCACTTTAGCATTTCACATGACATAGTCGCTTGTGTAGCATTGGGGGGATAGTGCACGTGCCCTGCAGGCTACCATCTGTATGGTGCATGATTTCAAATAGCATACGCACTGGATGCAGCAAATTTCAACTTTTTTGTTGGCTCTTTTAAATCAGCACTAATAAAAGTTACATTTTGTATACACTGTATATCAGGGTCAAGTTTGGGTAATTAGCCTTTTCTGGCTTTTAGTGCTGTATATACACAATGCCATAACAACACACAGCCTGGACACTAGGTGGCAGGATAGCAGTGGACATAAGTCATAAATATCTCAGGCTCTACTGAATGGATGCACATTACAATAAAACGTATTATATAGCACTGAGCCAGATAATAACCGCCAATTTAAAGGCACATTAATAAACTATAGAAATAACCGTTAAGCCCATTTTTAGAAAGGTCGGAGTGGGGTCTATCCTCACCTCCCAAGTCTAATAAGACCGAATAGTTCCTTAGTTCCAAAATTAAGCAAATGCTTTTCCCTCATCAGTACTGACAGCAGATAAATAAATCGGCCTTCTTCACAGAGGCATATTTTACTTCAACAGCATGTGTTTTCACCTGTAAAGTCTCATATTTTTATACATATTTAATATGTATTTTGGCTGCTCTGTTTATTTGTTTCTACTCACCTGGGTGGTTATCTGTGGGAATGTCCTCCTTACACTGGTCATCACCCCTCATATACGTCTCTGTAAGAATTTCTTCTTTACACTGGTCATCACCCCACATATACGTCTCTGTAGAAATTTCCTCCTTACACTGGGCATCACCCCAGATATACGTCTCTGTAGAAATTTCCTCCTTACACTGGTCATCACCTCTCACATATGTCTCTGTAGGAATTTCTTCCTTACACTGGGCATCACCTCTCACATATGTATACGTAGAATTAATATTATTCAGATCGTTATCCACATTCAAAAGCTGCAAAACAAACAATGTTATTACCACAATCAATCATACAAATAACTTAATAAAATGTTCAAAAAGAGTAGAGAGGATCATTAATTATCACGACAAACGAAAATAACATGACAGCATTATTTGTCTTAGGCCCAATTCACACATCTGTAGTGTGTTGCGGATCCGCAACACACCTTGCCACCAGCCCTACAGAGATGCCTATACTTGTCCGCAATTGCGGGCAAGAATAGGACATGCTCTATATTATTGCGGAGCAACCGGCCGAAAGATCGGCGACGCGCTCCGCAAATGCGGATGCGGAGAGCACAGTGTGTGCTCTCCGCATCCATCATGTCCCCATTCAAAATGAATGGGTCCGCACCCGTTCCGCAGATTTGCGGAATGGGTGCGGACGAACATTGCGGACGTGTGAATAGGGCCTTATGGCAGTAGATCTGCTACAGCAGAACATAGATATTAGATGATGGCTCAATGACAAGAACCTCAGTCACATATGTGTTTGGCTAGACGTGGATCAAATTGATTCAGTGGAGAAAGTTGTCCTTCAGTGTTGTTTGTCTCAGGAAAAAGGAAGGAAAAGATAGAAATAAATCCAGTTGGTTTCTTATTCTTGCTGCCAGATCCGTAACCAGAACATTTAAAGCGGTTCCAGGCACCTTAAATCCCATCATCTTATCATATTTCATTACACACATACAATAATATGGGATAAAACAAGACTGAACACAAGGACTTCACAGCATTTTACAGACCATAGACGAATATCTCTATCTACCTGATGATCCTGTGGAGGATGAGGACTGGGACATCTCTCTGGTGTTCTTCTCTTATTGGATTTTCCTGTAGGAGACACATACAGTGACTGAATTCATTCTTTACATACAGATAATTAACCACTTCAGCCCCCCTAGCTTAAACCCCCTTAATGACCAGGCCACTTTTTACAATTCTGCACTACACTACTTTCACAGTTTATTGCTCCGTCATGCAACTTACCACCCAAATGAATTTTACCTCCTTTTCTTCTCACTAATAGAGCTTTCATTTGGTGGTATTTCATTGTTGCTGACATTTTAACTTTTTTTGCTATTAAAAATTTAACGACATTTTTGCAAAAAAAAAGTCATTTTTCACTTTCTGTTGTAATTTTTTTTTTAAAAACTACATTTCTATTTAAAATTTTCTCCAAATTTATTGTTCTACAGGTCTTTGATAAAAATCCAATCAGTGTATATTTATTGGTTTGGGTAAAAGTTATAGCGTTTACAAACTATGGTGCAAAAAAGTGAATTTCGGCATTTTGAAGCAGCTCTGACTTTCTGAGCACCTGTCATGTTTCTTCAGGTGCTAGAATGCCAGGATAGTATAAATACCCCCCAAATGACACCATTTTAGAAAGAAGACACCCCAAAGTATTCACGGAGGGGCATGGTGAGTTCATGTATCATTTCATTTTTTTTCATAAGTTAGCGGAAAATGACACTTCCTGAGAAAAAAAAAAAAAAAAGTTTCCATTTCTGCTAACTTCTGGCAAAAAAAATAAAAATCTCCCACGGACTCACTATGCCCCTCAGTGAATACCTTGGGGTGTCTACTTTCCGAAATGGGGTCATTTGTGGGGTGTGTTTACTGTTTTGGCATTTTGGGCGGGGCTAAAATGTGAGCAGCCATGTGAGACAAAAGCACCTTTGTGACTGGGAGTTGGAGAGGCATGCTTGTCAGCCTCTTACCCTGTGACTATGGCCCCAGTGACAGTTAGCATTCGCAATGGACATTGCCTGTGACCTAATCAACATTCACAATGGACCATGCATGTGGGGTTGTAATATATCTGGCTGTATGTTGATTGGTCACTGTATTTTGTGTGCCTGTCTTCTATCAGGTCCCCGGGGGAGTAGCCCTTGCTGGAAGACTTGCATAAAAGGCCAAGCTTTGCCATCCAATAAAGAAGTTCTGCTTGACCTTCCGAAACGTAGCCTCGTCTCGTTCTTTGAGGGGATCTATCGTACCATTACTCTGTTCCGGTTCAGAGCTATGCCTGACATCACCTTTGGATTACGCGAATGGGATTAAGAGCTCCATTACCACACAGCGACTGCTTGAAAAAAGGACGTCGCCAACAGCTGATACCCCCTCACGTCTGGGTATCCGTTACATTGGTGGCAGCAGTGGGATTGTCCTTTTCATCCACAAAGCAGGTGCTGAATGGAGTCCCAGTACGCTAGATTGAAGAGACCCACACTAAAAGATCTGTTGGAAACTAGGGGAAGGAGTGCCAGCAACCGACCACGGAGAGAGCTGATAGCTGACCTACTGGAACTGGACGAGATGAATAGATCTTTGGAGGCCACTGAACCACAGACCCCCGTCAGCGAGGATGATGAGATTACCAGTAGGGTACAGCGGAGGTTACCCATGTACCCAGCAACTTCCGTGGAATTAATTGAACGACTGTTCCTGGAAGCGAGAGCGGAGATTCGAGACCAGAGGGGATACGAAATTGAGCTGGTAAGGGCTAGACAACCTATTACACAGACAGCTCCTACTCCCCCACCCGCTGCTGCAGTAAAGAAATGGGTCACTATCCTGGCTGGGAAATTATCAGGAAAAGCAAATGAGGCTTTTCGAGCCCTTACTGCAGAGGATATATCACAGTATCAACGGGTAGAAGATGCACTGCTCGCCAGGTACGCTGTAACCCCAGAAGCGTACCGCCGCCGCTTCCGGGAATCCAAGAAGAAGGCTGTGGACTCCCACATGGAATGGGCCAACCGGTTACAAAGGGTGGCATCACATTGGGTCCAAGGGTGCAAGGTGTCAGGCATTTTCATAGGTATATATATTGATACCTGGTCATATTATATTCAAAATGCATGCTCATTGTCTTTAAGAAACATACATGAGCCAAAGTTTTCATATGCGACTGAGACAGGCCAAGATGAGGTCATGCCAATCTCAGTCTGTGTAAAAATAAAGAGAGTATTGTGTCTTAGGCCCCTTTCACACGAGCGTGTCCGGATTAGGTCCGGATGCGTTGCGGATGCGTTCAGGGAAAACTGTGCGATTTCACAGGCAAAGCCATTCAGTTTTGCCTGCGATTGCGTTCAGTTGTTCAGTTTTTTCCGCGCGGGTGCAATGCGTTTTGATGCGTTTTTCACGCGCGTGATAAAAAACTGAAGGTTTACAAACAACATCTCCTAGCAACCATCAGTGAAAAACGCAACGCACCCGCACCTGCTTGCGGATGCAATGCGTTTTTCACGCAGCCCCATTCACTTCTATGGGGCTAGGGCTGCGTGAAAAACGCAGAATATAGAACATGCTGCGATTTTCACGCAACGCACAAGTGATGCGTGAAAAAAAACGCTCATGTACACAGACCCATTGAAATGAATGGGTCAGGATTCAGTGCGGGTGCAATGCGTTCACATCACGCATTGCACCCGCGCGGAAAACTCGCCCGTGTGAAAGGGGCCTTAAAGGGCTTCTGTCACCCCCCTTAACCCATTTTTCACTAGCTGACATTAGCTATTTGCTAATGTCAGCTGAGTTGAAATATATCTTTTTTACCTTTTCTGAAGTTGTCAATTCTGTAAAAAAGCCACTTTTATAATATGCTAATCATCTTCGCTACCAGCAAGTTGGGCGTGTACTTGCTGGTAGCCGCCGCATCTAGATTAGTTAGGAACGCCCCCTTCCTCGTTTGATAGAAATGGCCAGCGCTTTCTCCTCCTCGCGCTGGCCCTGTCTGAAGATGAAATCCCGCGCCTGCGCCGTTGGTGGTTTTAGTGGGTGCATACAGATTCTTCAAATACTTACCTGAATCAAGCATCCAGCGGCGTCACCGGACACTCCCTCCGCCTCCTTACCAGCGATGCCGGCTTCTTCCCTTCCGGGTGTAGCGGTGACGTAATCGGCGCAGGCGCACTGAGGACGGAGCGGCAAAGCTCGCGTCCTTCACTCAGAGCGCCTGCGCCGACTACTGAGCGTGCACGGCGCAGGCGCGGGATTTCATCTTCAGACAGGGCCAGCGCGAGGAGGAGAAAGCGCTGGCCCTGTCTATCAAACGAGGAAGGGGGCGTTCCTAACTAATCTAGATGCGGTGGCTACCAGCAAGTACACGCCCAACTTGCTGGTAGTGAAGATGATTAGCATATTATAAAAGTGGCTTTTTTACAGAATTGACAACTTCAGAAAAGGTAAAAAAGATATATTTCAACTCAGCTGACATTAGCAAATAGCTAATGTCAGCTAGTGAAAAATGGGTTAAGGGGGGTGACAGAAGCCCTTTAAGAGTTATTGCCACAAATGTGGTCTTATCTGTAAGGGAGTACACTGGATTCTCCAGACATGTCCGTCTGAAGAGAACAAGTCCCATTCATATCATTATGGTCCATAGATCAACATTCAGAGAGAAACATTCAGAGAGACGCCTAGAGGTCTGTCTTTAGTTGTTTCAAAGTTTTCTAAACTAATCCTTATCTCTGATTTACGACGACGAGGGTCAAATGTATATGATGCAAAAATACCCTAGTTAATAGTGTTGAGCGCGAATATTCGAATAGCGAATTTTTTTAGCGAATATCGGCACTTCGCTAATTCGCGAATATTTCGAATATAGCGCTATAAATTCGCTATTTCGAATATTCGTTTTTTTTTTGTTTTTTTTTTAGTTATATTTTTTTCTTTCCCTCTTCCCAACAGTAGTTCTTACCTGTCCTGAGGATTCCTGGCTTCCTGGCTGCTCTAGTCAGTGCCCATTGCCGCTTCTGCCGACTTCCGTGCTCATGGAGCGTCCCCATCCATGGGAACGTCTCCATATACTAAAATGTACTGTCGGATTTGAGGAATTACGTTGAAATCGCAATGCGATTAATTCAAGTTATATTAATCGCATTGCGATTTCAACTTAGAGCTGGGTTTATAATGGGTCAGCTTGCTAGAATGAGCGAGTTAACGAATATGGAATATAGCAGCACTGCTAAGTTGAATTCGCAATGCGATTAATTTAACTTAAAGTAATCGCATTGCGATTTCAACTTAGCACTGCTAGTGCTATATTCCATATTCGTTAATTCTAGCCTATGTAAGATAGCAGTGCTAAGTTGAAATCGCAATGCGATTACTTCAAGTTAAATTAATCGCATTGCGAATTCAACTTAGCAGTGCTGCTATATTCCATATTCGTTAACTTCGTTCATTCTAGCAAGCTTAGCTGACCCATTATAAACCCAGCTCTAAGTTGAAATCGCAATGCGATTAATATAACTTGAATTAATCGCATTGCGATTTCAACGTAATTCCTCAAATCCGACAGTACATTTTAGTATATGGAGATGTTCCCATGGTGATGGGGACGCTCCATGAGCAAGGAACTTTATGGTTGGCTTGGTAGAATTAGCGAATAGCGAATATGACGAATGTATTCGTCATATTCCTCAAAACGAAGATAACGAAGTATTCTACATCTTCGTTTTAGCTACCTATTCGTCAACCTCGCTAATTCTAGCAATCAAATAGGAAGGTTGACTATAGAGACAGCTGTGTTAAATTCGCTATGCGATTTTTTTATTTATTTTTTTAATAGAATAATTATATTACTTGATATAATTATTATAATTATTCTATTTATTTAAAAAATATATATAAATAATCGCATAGCGAATTAAACACAGTTGTCTCTATAGTCAACCTTCCTATTTGATTGCTAGAATTAGCGAAGTTGACGAATAGGTTGCTAAAACGAAGATGTAGAATACTTCGTTATCTTCGTTTTGAGGAATATGACGAATACATTCGTCATATCCGTCATCTTCGCTATAATTCTAGATATGAAACCAATAGGAAAGTAGCCTTAAGTTAAAATCGCAATACGCGATTATTTAAATCGCATATTAATCGCGGTAACTAGAATAATGACGAATATTCGATTTCGACGAATATGAAACGAATATTCATTCGAATATTCGCGAATTTCGTCGAAATTAAATATGGCACCTGCCGCTCATCACTACTAGTTAACTCTTTATAGTATGGTGCTAATAGCTTGCACAACAGTGCCATCCGGAGACAGATGGATATCGTTACACCATCCTCCATAGTTGCGTTATGGGTAAACATGATCTCATAGGATCATATTACTTGTGTTTACACCCCCTCAATTGATTGGAGAATACTAATCCAGGCAGTGATGGTAAGATAAGGATTGAGATATTATGGTAGATGCAATAGCATCAAGAGAGAGGCAAGAAGGAGGAAAGCAAGGAACAAAGGAGGAAGCATAGCATTCCAACATTCCAGGAGCCAACACCCAAGATGAAAGCCATGGTGATGGACCATCCAGCTTTCCTAGGAGCAGAAGTGAGATTCCTGCTAGGACTTGGTAAGAAACACAAAGAATGATGTTTCATTTTATTAAGACTATTTAGATAATGTGGGTAAAATCATACCATCTATGTTGGCGAACATATTAATTTATTTATCATCTCTTTATATGAGATGTAGTCTTAGATATAGAATAATTGTGAGCCTTCATTCTACCTGCAGAAGAATCAAGTTTCATAATTTATCAGAGTATTAAATGATTGCATACATATATGCGGAGATATATTGATAGTAGCATTCTTCGCCATGCTAGATGATAAATTCCCACTGGAAGATTTGTTCCAAGTTCTTCCAATTTCTGTTGTCTTAATAGTCTTACCAGGTTATACAGATATGAAAGTAGTATTGACAGAAGTATTAAAAGTAGTCTAGGATTTGACTACTATCTTCTAAGTTATATACTTGAATGGATTTGCCCATTACTACATGTGAGGTGTATTTTAGTTTGGTTAGAGAGGGGTGGGGAATGTATTTATCATTCCATATAGATGTCTAGGATTAGACACGCCTCTGAACAGGAGTAATGTATATAATTTAACTTCTTGTTTTGATATCCTAACCAAATAGCTTTGTTATAATGTGACAAGCTGCTCCTACCCACATGTGTTTATTTACTTATTGTGAAGCTTCTAGTGCCTGATATCAATGCCATATATATTAATTGGCATATATCATTGTTTATTTACTGATGATAAGCTTGTAATGCTTCATATATCATTGCCATATATATTCCTTGGCATATATAATTGTGTTTATATACCTATTTGTTTATAATCGTGTAACTAATAAACTTTGCATGTTTTTATAATATCTGCGTATTATTTAATGTCAAAACTACATCTTTAGCATTAATGTCATCTCTCATGAAAAGAACTTATTATCTGAGGAAATAGTCGGCCTCAGATGTGAATTGTATCGATTGGGTTATCTACAATTCACCAGGTCATAATTTCGAGAAGTTATGAAAAATGTATGATTAATTATTTTATGACCATAATTAATAATTCTTAATTGATTTATTATTATTCCGACAAAGGCCAACACCGGAGAGGAAGTACTGCAGCTGTTCCTAATGGAACATTTCTTCCAAGATCTGGCCGCGGATATACAAGACTGGGTACGAGATCGCCGTCCCGCTAACTTAAACGAGGCGGCTCGGCTAGCAGATGAGTACGCGGAAACGAAAAAAAGTAAGCCAGGGTACTACACGACTGTCGCATAAGGTAGAACCACGCACCCCAACCGTTACCCCACGCCCAGAGTTCCGGGCTCCAGTACCCCCAGGACCACCACGTCGTCAGGGGTCTAACAACTACCCCCGGGATTCGTCTAGGGTGACGTGTCATCGCTGCAGCAACACGGGACATATTGCTCGTTATTGCCCTTTGGGATCTACAAATCACAACTGGAGACGCATAACACCCAACACAGAGGCCACTCCATCACATCCCTCTGCGGCCCACTGCCTCGAGACCGAGGTGGGCCCTGAGGAATGTCTGGGAATCTTGTATGAGGCAGATCCAATACAAGCCGCCTCTCCAGATAACCGTCAGGATCACCGCCAGGAGGTACGTGTGAATGGACAAGTAGCACAACGCCTAAGAGATACCGGGGCTACCATCACTTTGATTCAGAAACATCTGGTAAAGCCGGAAAATGTGTCCACTCGCACAGTTGCTGTCCGGGTCGCAGGGGGGGCTGTATTTCGCTTACCCACCGCCCGGGTGCACTTAGACTGGGGAGTCGGGTCGGGAACGACCACAGTTGGCATCATGGATAACCTGCCAGCCGAGGTTGTGTTGGGCAACGACATTGGCCCTCTGACTTCGGCTTATTTACCTACTCCAGCCGCTGCTTGTCCCGTGACCACCCGCTCACAGACCCGTATCGCTGATGATCCTACAACAGGCCGGGAGACCCGGGTAAGCCAAGAACCGACCTTTAACCCCACTACGGTAGGGAGACCCATAGCTTGGGACACCCCAGAGGAGTTTGGGAGGGAAACTAGAGAGGACCCCACCCTCCAAAAGTATCGAGAATTAGCAGACAATAGCAGGGATGAGTGGGAACGTTTTATATGGGATGGTGACAGGTTATATAGCTTGACCGAAGGCAGAAAGAGAGGCTGTGGCACTTCACAAAAGCGCCAGCTAGTGGTACCCAGAAAGTACCGGTTGGAACTTCTCCGAATTGGCCACGACATCCCGTTGGCAGGGCATCTAGGGGGTAACTGCACCACCTACAGGATAACCCAGACCTTCTTTTGGCCGGGGATCTCGAAAGATGTGCGACGCTACTGCAGCACCTGTGACGTATGCCAACGGGTAGGGAAGAGAGGGGATCATCCTAAAGCTCGACTGTCACCTATGCCCGTGATCGAGGAACCCTTTAGCAGGGTGGCCGTCGACCTAGTCGGACCCCTACCAAACCCCAGTCCCTCTGGTAAGAAGTATATTCTTACCGTGGTGGACTATGCTACCTGCTACCCAGAAGCCGTTGCTCTGACGAATATCCAGGCGGTTGCCGGTGCTCTCGTCGGGATATGCACTAGAGTGGGATTTCCTCAGGAAATCCTATCCGACAGAGGGACTCAGTTTACCGCAGACCTAACCCAACAGTTATGGAAGGTCTGCGGTATTAAGACCCTGCTTAGTTCGCCGTACCACCCACAGACTAATGGTCTCTGTGAACGCTTTAATGGTACCCTAAAGCAATTGCTGCGGACCTTTACGGCGGAATACAGAGACTAGGAGCGATTCTTGCCGCACCTCTTGTTTGCCTATCGAGAGGTACCGCAAGAATCCACAGGGTTCTCCCCATTCAAGCTGCTCTATGGACGGAGGGTGCAAGGCCCCCTTGACCTCATCCGAGAGCACTGGGAGGGAGAGATAGAACATGAGGGTGTTCCCATTGTACCATATGTACTGGAGATGCGGGACCGCATGGGGCACCTAGCCAGGATGGCCCGAGAACACCTCCAGGCGGCCCAGGGCCGTCAGAAACATTGGTACGATCAGGGTGCCCGTCAGAGAACGTTTCAAGTGGGTCAGAAGGTTCTGGTGCTTAGGCCTGTTAAAGGGAATAAGCTCCAGACCTCCTGGCAGGGCCCTTACAAAGTAGTAGCACAAGTCTGCGATACTACATATGTAATTGCCAGCAGCAAAGACGAGAGGATCCAGAAATCCTTTCATGTAAACCTGTTAAAAGGGTATCAAGAAAGGCCAGAGGATGTAGCAGCCATATGTATCCCAGCCACTGAAGACCCTGACAGCTTGCCTATCCCAGATCTATCAGCCGACTCAGAGCCAAAAACCCTGCTCAATACAATACAGCTAGGGGAGCGGTTAACCCCCGCAGAAAAGGGGCAGATCCGACAATTGTTAACTGAGAAAGGGTTGACGTTTTCCCAGGAGCCAGGGTACACCTCCTTAGCGACTCACTACGTAGAGACCCCAGGACAAAACCCGCTCAGACAAACCCGCTCTACTACAGCCTGCCAGCAGTAACAACAGGCTGGAAGAGGCAGTGGGGTGGCAACAGAGAGAAGGTGGGCCACACCAAAAAGGCCCGCCACGGAGCACCCCCTTGCGGAAATCTCCCTTGCCAAGGGGTAGGTGTTCCGCCTTGGGCATTATGACAATGTATAAATATGCAGTGCATCCTTGCCGCATGCTTGCTGGTGTTTTCGAATGTGTCTGGGCATTTAAAGTTTTTTTTTTCTTTGTCAATACAGATACTCCCATAATGAATCAGTATTGGTTGCAAATAAAGGGGTAACTTTCCCCTAGGTTTGGTACTATAGGTCCAGATACCTGTCTTTCAATACACAGGTCTGGCAATTGCATTTTCTATTGGATGACAAAGCGGTCATTCTGTCTGGATGGCCTTTTCATACCTCCATGGCAACACCCAGCCTGATTGCTGCTCGTGCCCCCGATGAAGCCATTTTGTTGGTGAAACATGTTGGGGGGTAGTTAGAAGTTTGTAGGTGTCTGCATCCAGTATAGCGTGGCTAAAAGCTTCAGTGGATCTACAACCAGTGTATAGTGTTGCATTATCCTTAAAGGCGTCTAATTGCCAGTGAAGTAACTGGTGATCTCTGCACAGTTTCACTTTAGCATTTCACAGACATGGTCGCTTGTGTAGCATTGGGGGGATAGTGCACGTGCCCTGCAGGCTACCATCTGTATAGTGCATGATTTCAAATAGCATACGCACTGGATGCAGCAAATTTTAACTTTTTTGTTGGCTCCCAAAAATCTTTTAAATCAGCACTAATAAAAGTTACATTTTATATACACTGTATATCAGGGTCAAGTTTGGGTAATTAGCCTTTTCTGGCTTTCAGTGCTGTATATACACAATGCCATAACACCACACAGCCTGGACACTAGGTGGCAGGATAGCAGTGGACATAAGTCATAAATATCTCAGGCTCTACTGAATGGATGCACATTACAATAAAACAAACTTATTATATAGCCCTGAGATAGATACAAGCCGCCAATTTAAAGGGACAGTAATAAACCATAGAAATAACCGTTAAGCCCATTTTTAGAAAGGTCGGGTGGGGTCTATCCTCACCTCCCAAGTCTAATAAGACCAAATAGTTCCTTAGTTCCAAAATTAAGCAAATGCTTAATGCTATCTGACAGCAGATAAATAAATCAGCCTCCTTCTCAGAGGCATATTTTACTTTAAGGGTACTTTCACACTAGCGTTTTTCTTTTCCGGCATTGATTTCCGTCCTAGGGGCTCAATACCGGAAAAAAACGCTTCAGTTTTATCCCAATGCAATCTGAAGGCAGAGAAATTCCTTCAGGACGCATCAAGATGTCTTCAGTTCAGTCACTGTCAGGCATTTTGGACGGAGGAAATACCGCAGCATGCTGCTGTATTATCTCCGTCCAAAATGCCTGATCAGTTGCCGGAATACAAATATACATGGGTATCCAGCTCGCCTATCTTGTGCAATTAACCCTCGGTGCAACGGAACACGAGTAAGACCTCTTGGCAATAGGAAAAAACAAAAAGGGTTACAGCACTTCACTTACGTTGCAAGCCAGTAGTTTATTATGGTGGTAAAATAGTTTTACAACAAGCTGATCCTGATAATTGTCGTGCTCTTGTACAGTTGACGCGTTTCGGACATCAGTGCTTACTCATAACTGTAAGTACTCATAACCTCACAGTTATGAGTAAGGACTGATGTCTGTAAAGCGTCAACTGTACAGGAGCACGACAATTATGGGGATCGACTTGTTGTAAAACTATTTTACCACCATAATAAACTACTGGCTTGCAATGTAAGTGAAGTGCTGGAACCCTTTTTGTTTTTTCCAGTTGCCGGAATGCCGGACCCGGCATTAATTTACATTGAAATGTATTAGTGCCGGATCCGGCATTACAAAATACCGCAATGACGGATCCGGCATTCTGATCTGCGCATGTGCAGACCTTTAAAAATGTGAAAAAAAATAAATATCAGATCCGTTTTGCCTGATGACATTTTTCTGACTGATCAGGCATTTTTCAGACCTGATCAGGCATTTTTCAGACCTGATCAGTCTGAAAAATACCTGATCAGTCAGAAAAAATGACATGCGTTTGCATACAGTTTGCCTGATCAGGCAGGCAGTTCACGCAACGGAATTGCTTGCCGGATCACACTGCCGCAAGTGTGAAAATACCCTAACAGCATGTGTTTTCACCTGTAAAAGTCTCATATTTTTATACATATTTAATATGTATTTTGGCTGCTCTGTTTATTTGTTTCTACTCACCTGGGTGGTTATCTGTGGGAATGTCCTCCTTACACTGGTCATCATCCCACATATATGTCTCTGTAGAAATTTCCTCCTTACACTGGTCATCACCCCTCACATATGTCTCTGTAAGAATTTCTTCTTTACACTGGGCATCACCCCTCACATATGTATACGTAGAATTAATATTACTCAGATCTTTATCCACATTCAAAAGCTGCAAAACAAACAATATTATTATCAGTATCAATCATACAAATAACTTAATAAAATGTTCAAAAAGAGTAGAGAGGATCATTAATTATCACGACAAACAAAAATAACATGACAGCACTATTTATCTTATGGCTGTAGATCTCCTACAGCAGAACATAGATATTAGATGATGGCTCAATGACAAGAACCTCAGTCACATATGTGTTTGGCATGGCTAGACGTGGATCAAATTGATTTCTCAGTGGAGAAAGTTGTCCTTCCGTGTTGTTTGTCTCAGGAAAGAGGAAGGAAAATATAAAAATAAATCCAGTTGGTTTCCTATTCTTGCTGCCAGAATCCGTAACCAGAACATTTAAAGTGGTTCCAGGCATCTTTAATCCCATCATCTCATCATATTTCATTACACACATACAATAATATGGGATAAAAGACTGAACACAAGGACTCCACAGCCTTCTACAGATTATAGAAGAATATCTCCATCTACCTGATGATCCTGTGGAGGTTGAGGACTGGGACATCTCTCTGGTGTTCTTCTCTTACTGGATCTTTCTGTAGGAGACACATACAGTGACTGAATTCATTCTTTACATACAGATAATTAAAAGACATTTTTATTTAGTCCTGTCTAGTGTTGATAGAGCATGCTCGGCCGAACACCAGTTCGGCTCGAGCATCTGGATGCTCAGCACATGGGGGTATTCGGCCGAGTCTACTCCACGCGCGTTTCTTGGTTCCTATGCAGCTAAGTACTGCCCTCACTGTAATGCCATAGCCATGTTGGTTACTGGCATTACAGTGATTGGCTGGCCAGAACAAGTCATCGGGTGCTATATAGCACCCTATGACACATGTTCAGCTCAGTCTTAGTCAAAAAGAGCTGTCCTGAGGAAGGGACAGACAGTGTAGGGAGTGATATAGGAATATTTTTATTAGAAAAACTTTTCAGAGACCCAAAAGTCCTTTTAGGAACTTTTGTGCGTGGCCGCAGGATGCGCTAAATATCATGCAGACAGCGACATTAGCTGCACCACATCTCCAGTGTAAAGTGTGCGCATCCAAAAAAGATCCGACATACGGTGTACTTTTACAATAGACGGTGTCCGCTTCTGACAGTGACATTACCAGTGCGACATCTGCAGTGTAACGTGCCACATCTGCAGTAAGGGCCGGTGAAGTGGCTCCCATGGCCCTGGGTGCGTTATAACTGTGCCTGCTGCCAGAGCACAAGAAAAACAATCATCCACGATACCTAGCCGCCGACACCAACCACTCACAGAAATATAAAAGTCTTTGTAACTGGCCTCATAAAAAAAAAAAAAAAAAACTGCCATAGCACCCACAAGAACAAAAAGGTTGTAAATCGCTGAGTGAACACAATTCTGATATCAGATATTATTCAGCAAAGCTTGTTTCCTATTCTCTCCCTGAGAGCACCAGCAGCAACCTGTCCCTACACTAACAACAGCAGAGTGACGTGCGGCGCTATGTGACTCCAGATTATGTAGAGGCTGGGTCACATGCTGCACTTAGCCAATCACAGCCATGCCATTAGCAGGCATGGCTGTGATGGCTTCTAAGGGCAAAGTAGTTCGACGCTTGTTGATTGGCTGCCCAGTAGGTTTTCAACAAGCGCCATAAAATCTGCCGAACACCGGACCCGAACTATTACGAAAATGTTCATGTTCGGATCCGGGTGCCAAAAATCCTAAAATTCGGTACGAACCCAAATTTTACAGTTCGGGTTCGCTCAACTCTAGTGTGTATGATGCACTCCTTTATGTGTAACAAAGGGTGTATTGGAGTGCTGTTTCCTTGTAATTTTTGGCAGCCCTTTCACTTAGTGCATATGATTTATGAGTGTAGGAGTCCCACTACCTGAACAATTGTGCCACAATGTGAATGAGGCCCTCCTTTATGTGATATACAGGTTGTATCGGAGTGCCTCTTGCTTGTAATTTTTGGCAGCACATGCACTTTTTATACAAGTAAATATACAGGAAAGAATGTTTCCTAACAATTTTTCCTCTAAAATCAACTTTATCTTTGGTTTTGTGCGTATTATTGTCTGTCTGTAAAATTGTCAGTTCTCCCATTGACTTCCATTATACCCGGGTGCTCTGTAGAGCACCCGAGCAACCAAGCATTTTGGTGCTCAATCAACACTAGTCCTGTCTATTACCTGGTGATGTGAGGGGCTGGTGGTCCTCCATCATGACGTCCTTGTACAGATCCTTGTGTCCTTCTACATACTCCCACTCCTCCATGGAGAAATAGACAGTGACATCCTGACACCTTATAGGAACCTGACAACACAATGACACCGTCATCACCCAGACCCTCCAGTGCTGTTACTGTATAATGTCCCAGCATTCCCAGCAGTGTCACCTCTCCAGTCAGCAGCTCCATCATCTTGTGGGTGAGTTCTAGGATCTTCTGTGCATTGATCTCCTCATGTATCAGGGGGTGAGGTGGAGGCCCCGTGATTGGGCTCAGGGTTCTTCCCCATCCTTCAGACTCAGGGGCCTGACAGCGCTCACTAGAGGTCTTCTTCACCACTGTGTAATCCTGGGTATGGGGAGACACAGCAATAACTATCACTACTGACATCTCCAGAGTCCATCACCTCTACAGCCATGTCCTTCTGTTATTACCATAGATAAGAATGATGTAATGTGACATCATCAGAATCTCTCACCTCTCCGGTCATATCATCTGTTATTACCATAGATAAGAATGATGTAATGTGACATCATCAGAATCTCTCACCTCTCCGGTCATATCATCTGTTATTACCATAGATAAGAATGATGTAATGTGACATCATCAGAATCTCTCACCTCTCCAGTCCTATCATCTGTTATTACCATAGATAAGAATGATGTAATGTGACATCATCAGAATCTCTCACCTCTCCGGTCATATCATCTGTTATTACCATAGATAAGAATGATGTAATGTGACATCATCAGAATCTCTCACCTCTCCGGTCATATCATCTGTTATTACCATAGATAAGAATGATGTAATGTGACATCATCAGAATCTCTCACCTCTCCAGTCCTATCATCTGTTATTACCATAGATAAGAATGATGTAATGTGACATCATCAGAATCTCTCACCTCTCCGGTCATATCATCTGTTATTACCATAGATAAGAATGATGTAATGTGACATCATCAGAATCTCTCACCTCTCCGGTCATATCATCTGTTATTACCATAGATAAGAATGATGTAATGTGACATCATCAGAATCTCCCACCTCTCCGGTCATATCATCTGTTATTACCATAGATAAGAATGATGTAATGTGACATCATCAGAATCTCTCACCTCTCCGGTCATATCATCTGTTATTACTATAGATAAGAATGATGTAATGTGACATCATCAGAATCTCTCACCTCTCCAGTCATATCATCTGTTATTACCATAGATAAGAATGATGTAATGTGACATCATCAGAATCTCTCACCTCTCCAGTAAGTTGGAAGAGAATCTCTAGGGTGAGATTTAATATCTTCTCTGCCATCTTGTCTCTGTCTCTATCCATGTTGGGTCAATCAGGAAAAGTCTGTTCAGTGAAGATATTAACTGAGATGTTTCTATATTGTAGGACCCTAAATGGAAAGAAGAAGAAACACTGTAAGAATACAGACATAATCCCATGTAAAAATCCAGGAATTAGTTAATAAGGGGGAACATCTGAGGAGATATTTTAGTGGAGATGTTGTAGCTTCTCTCTCCCTCGCACCTCCACATCACAAGGACAGGAGGGTTTCCTCACCTCCCAGGGACAGCAAACGACATGGAAGGCAGTAATAAAAAGCCCTTCACCTATACCTGATCCAGTTGTTTCCTGCCACTTGAGATACTTAGTAGAAGGTGAAAGCAGAATATGATGGTTTTGAGCGGTAGCAGTGTCCTCCCTCCTTGTTTTGGGTGTAAATCCTCCTGCGGGAAGGCAGCCCCGTGATGTGGAGCAGATATTGGAAAGTTCAATTCTGATGGGATCAGGCCATGTCTGAAAGGCCTTAATATTAATATATTATATTACCGGCAGGATACGCCATCAGTGTCAGACAGCTGTGGGACCCACCTCTGAGACACGCTCCCATCTCCAGAACAGAGCAGCTGTGCATGTGCGGCCACCCTCCAATGACCGCTATGCGAGTTCTAAAAATAGCGGCTATTTCCAACAGTCCCACAGTGGCGAATGGAGTGGTGGCCGCACATGCGCCATGCGCTCTTCAGTCACTGCTATGGGACTTCTGAAATGAGCTGACAGCACTAGCTTGGATATCTTCAGAAGTCTTCTAACAACGAATGGAGAAAAAGCTGCGCATAAACGGCGCACGCTCCTTCACTTTGAGGCCCAAGTTCTGGAGATCGGAGCAAAATCCAGACATAGGACCCTGCACCCGACACTCATGGCACCTTCTAGCTATATCAAAGATATAATATATGGGGGCACACCGATCCAAACTACACGAGTGCTGGCAGCAGTGTGAATCAACAGACCAAGATATATGTACAAAGAACACTGCACACAAAAATGCCGCACATCAAAAATATAATATTAATTATATAAATTTATTGTTTAAAACACAAAGCATGACACACGACAAAAAAGGGGAGTTAAAAACATTGTATACAATGAATCACCAACAGTGTGGATGTGTGGTCCAACACTGATACCCACCACACGGCCCTATCACAATAATCTCATGGTACAGTCCCAGGCAATTGGCTCACAGTGGATAATCTGAACAATGCTCAGCAAACAATAATAATATCTGCATTAAAAAATCCACAGGAGCTATAATACTTATCACAGTAGCATGGTAATGCACGGGTCCAGGGTGGTGGGGCAAAACAAGCTGTTTTGCCCACCACCCTGGACCGTGCATTACCATGCTACTGTGATAAGTATTATAGCTCCTGTGGATTTCAATGCAGATATTGTTATTGTTTGCTGAGCGTGTTCAGGCTATCCACTGTAGCCATTGCCTGGGACTTACCATGAGATTATTGTGATAGGGCCGTGTGGTGGGTATCAGTGTTGGACCACACATCCACACTGTTGGTGATTCATTGTATACAATGTTTTTAACTCCCCTTTTTTGTCGTGTGTCATGCTTTGTGTTTTAAACAATAAATTTATATAATTAATATTATATTTTTGATGTGCGGCATTTTTGTGTGCAGTGTTCTTTGTACATATATCTTGACCTTCTAGCTATATGCCACACATGGTGAAACTGGAAAACCCCTTTAAGAATGGCCCGGCCTAACAGACTGCCTGTAGGTCTATTGCTGAGTAAGCCAAACTATAGGACGGCATTGTGAGGTTCCCTTCTGGGACGGGAAAACTCGTTAAAAACATTTTAATAAAAGGGGTTTTCCCATCTGGGACCCGCACCTATCCTTAGAATGGAGCCTGCAAAGTGCAGAAGGGCAGACCGTGCATGCGTAGCCGAGTGCCAAAATATGCCAAGCTATTTTATTCAGCCCCATAGAAGTGAATGGGGCTGAGCGCAATACCAAGCACGGCCACATACAATGTACGGCGCTGTCCTTGGTGATCACGGAGAAGGCCACATCTCTCACAGGAGCACCGATGCCTTCACAAACAGCTGATCGGTAGGGGGTCCCGGGTGTTGGACCCCCACCGATCAGACACTGATGACTAGTGTTGAGTGATTTGAAGTATCTAAGGTGGACTTTGATACTAATTTCAGGGAAACTTCAATTCGCCGTAAAACCGAATTTCCTCGTGCTTCATTGTAACGAATCAATTTTCCCTGGAATGGCGGTAAAAAACAAAAATCATACTCACCTCATCCTTTTCAGTCCAAAGAAGCCGTCGCGGTCATCTTGCGTGAAGATCCTCCGCGGTGACATATGACGTCACCAAGCTGGCTAGTGTCATGACATCATCACGCACAATGCTAGATTTCGCGCTGGATCTTGAAGCAGGATGGCCCCGTTACGCTCTAATAGATGAGGTCTGAAAGGCCTTAATATTAATCTCAGATGCCGCGATCAGTGATGAATGCAGCATCTAAAGGGGTCAATGACGGGGGCTGCGCAATCGCCTTTCCCCGTCATTGTGCCGCTACTTACAAAGAAATGCACTTTGTGAATTGAGTAATTTATCACAAAGCTAATTTTTTGTTAAATTCGGCAAAGCAGCAGAATCAAATTTTTAAGAACTTTGCCCATCTCTGCGGATGACCGATCCTGAGGATAATTCATCAGTAAAAATACCTCAGAAAACCTTTTTAAAAAATAAATACATTTCAATCATTTTGCAAAAGCATGTAATAAAGATGGAGATGTCTACCTGGTATCATCGTCATAGTACTGGACCATAAAAAACATTCTTATGATATTTAACCCCTTCCTGTCACAGACAATTCTCAATTTTTCCCTCCTGCCTTCCAAGGGCTATAATGTTTTTATTTTCTCTCAGCGTAGCCGTACATGTTTTTCACAAAATGAGTTGTTCTTCTCCGTGGCGGCATTGACGGTCCAATGTAATGTATGGTCAAAGGTGAACAAATTATATGTGGACTGGAAAAGCGCAATACTGACCTCCGGGCGATCCCCTCTATCACCGTGTACCCCAATCCTTACATGACTGTGAGCAGACACTTACCTCCTCCTGCAGAGCAGCCCTGAGGTTGTTCTGTGCTTACAGGACCTGTGATGATGTCAGTCATGTGTGAGAGGGATGAGGAATCACATGACCAGGTATATATCTGTAGAGGCTGAAGTCTAGTGAGAGAAAGGACCTTTGGTGATGTCATGACCATGTGACCATGTGTGGGCGGAGTCAGACTCCAGGCTGTGCTGTCTGAGGAGATTCAGATTCTTCTTGATAGGCTTCTTGCACACAAGACCGTATGCCTTCTGAGACAGTGGCGTACCTCCAATAGAGGCAGACCACGCAGCTGCTATGGGGCCCCTGGGGGAAGGGGTCCTGCAGTGGAGGATAGGCCCAGCCCAGTAATTACACTTGTATGGCTACCTAAGAATGTAAAAAGTGGAAAAGGACCTTTGGTGATGTCATCAACCATGTGACCAGTGCAGGAAGCCAAGGAATTGCAGAGCAGCAGAAGTCTAAAGGACCTTTGGTGATGTCATCATCATGTGACCAGTGCAGAGTACTGGTGAAAGACCTGTGGCATATGTCTGTGAGGGGGCGGAGCTTCTGTGAAGTGTCTGGAGGAGAGGTTAGTGGTATTTTGGGATAAGGGCTCTTTCACACAGCATGCTGCGCTTTTTGCTCTGGACAAAAATCCTGAACACTTGCCGCAAGGCCGGATCCCATTAAAAGGCATTAATCCGGATCCGGCCTTAAGCTAAACGTCGTTTCGGCGCATCGCCGGATCCGACGTTTAGCTTTTTCTCAATGGTTACCATGGCAGCCAGGACGCTAAAGTCCTGGTTGCCATGGTAAAGTGTAGTGGGGAGCGGGCGAGCAGTATACTTACCATCCGTGCGGCTCCCAGGGCGCTCCAGAGTGACGTCAGGGCGCCCTACACGCATGGATCACGTGATCCATGCGCATGGGGCGCTTTGACGTCATTCTGGAGCGCCCCGGGAGCCGTACGGACTGTAAGTATACTGCCCCCCCGCTCCCCACTACTACTATGGCAACCAGGACTTTAAAAGCGTCCTGGCTGCCATAGTAACGCTGAAAGCATACTGAAGACTGATCCGTCTTCAAATGCTTTCGGGTCACTTGCGTAGTTACGGATCCGGCGGGCATTTCCGGCAAATGGAGTACACGACGGATCCGGACAACGCAAGTGTGAAAGTGGCCTAACCCCTAACATCCTAGAAAAGCTAGGGGGTTGTAATTCTGTCCTATTATATCCCTCTCCATGTAATTTCAACCTATGCCCTAGTACAGTTTGGTAATGCTGGGAGTTATAGTTCTTCTGTCCTATTGTATCCCTCTCTATGTAATTTCAACCTATGCCCTAGTGCTATGACCTGAGATGATGTGTTCCTAAGAGGTATGGCTTCGGGATTTCGGGTGGCATAGTTTAGGACAACCAAGATATGCTGGTGACCCCCGTATAATAGCACATTGTAAGAGGTTTTTAACTACACCCACTTCATGTGCCACTGACCCACAGACGGTTTCCACGGTTAGAACCGCAGTGGGATAGTCTTTTGTGTCACCATGGAAGCATACCACCCCTCACCGGTGGGACGGGAATCTCTCAGAGTCAACAAGACTGACGCGTACTAGGATGGTCAATGCCATTAAAGGGTGACCCTTGATTTTGACCTAACACACTTGCCTGTCGGTTCTACTGTCTGCGTGAGCTTTATAGGAAGTTTTTTTTTTAAATCAAATATTTTTTATTAAGGTTTTATAAAGAATAGTTGATTGTTACATTAACATTAGAGATGAGCGAACTTTAAAAAAAAGTTCGGCGTTCGGGTTGTGGTAACTCGCGCATCCTGTTATGGATTCCACTACCGCGGACTATCGCGGCATATGGAATCCATAAGGGGCGGCTTCCACGAACCCGAACTGTTGAACAGCCGAAGGACCTGGGGTGACGTCACTGTCATGTGATCAGTGCAGGAGGCGTGGCTTAGCACTGGATTTGATCCCATGCTGAGCCACGCCCCTGCACTGATCACATGACGGTGACGTCACCCCAGGTCCTTTGGCTGTTCAACAGTTCGGGTTCGTGGAAGCCGCCTTATGGATTCCATATGCCGCGATAGTGGAATCCATAACGGGATGCGCGACTTACCACAACCCGAACGCCGAACTTTTTTAACCCTTAGGACACAGGGTTTTTACATTTTTGCGTTGCTTTGCGCCTATGCCTTCCAAGAGCCATAACTTTTTATTCTTCCGTTCACATGGCCATATGAGGGCTTATTTTTTGCGGGACAAGTTTTACTTTCCAACGCCATCATTTAATAATGCATACGGTGTAGTGGGCGGAAAAATTCCAAATGGAGTGAAATTGCAAAAAAGCAATTTCACCACAGTTTTACTGTTTCCTAAGTTACCGTTTGATTTGCGTCATAAACTTACCATTTAGTTTTATTCCATGCAGCCAGGACGCTAAAGTCCTGGTTGCCATGGTAAAGTGTAGTGGGGAGCGGGCGAGCAGTATACTTACCATCCGTGCGGCTCCCAGGGCGCTCCAGAGTGACGTCAGGGCGCCCTACGCGCATGGATCACGTGATCCCATGCGCATGGAGCGCTGGCGTCATTCTGGGCGCCCGGAGCCGTACGGACTGTAAGTATACTGCCCCCGCTCCCACTACACTATGGCAACCAGGACTTTAAAAGCGTCCTGGCTGCCATAGTAACGCTGAGCATACTGAAGACTGATCCGTCTTCAAATGCTTTGGTCACTAGCGTAGCTACGGATCCGAGCGGGCATTTCCGGCAAATGGGTACACGACGGATCCGGACAACGCAAGTGTGAAAGTGGCTAACCCTAACATCCTAGAAAAGCTAGGGGTTGTAATTCTGTCCTATTATATCCCTCTCCATGTAATTTCAACCTATGCCCTAGTACAGTTTGGTAATGCTGGGAGTTATAGTTCTTCTGTCCTATTGTATCCCTCTCTATGTAATTTCAACCTATGCCCTAGTGCTATGACCTGAGATGATGTGTTCCTAAGAGGTATGGCTTCGAGTTTCGGTGGCATAGTTTAGGACAACCAAGATATGCTGGTGACCCCGTATAATAGCACATTGTAAGAGGTTTTAACTACACCCACTTCATGTGCCACTGACCCACAGACGGTTTCCACGGTTAGAACCGCAGTGGATAGTCTTTTGTGTCACCATGGAAGCATTACCACCCTCACCGGTGGGACGGGAATCTCTCAGAGTCAACAAGACTGACGCGTACTAGGATGGTCAATGCCATTAAAGGGTGACCCTTGATTTTGACCTAACACACTTGCTTGTCGGTTCTACTGTCTGCGTGAGCTTTATAGGAAGTTTTTTTAAATCAAATATTTTTATTAAGGTTTTATAAAGAATAGTTGATTGTTGCGTTAACATTAGAGATGAGCGAACTTTAAGAAAGTTAGGCGTTCGGGTTGTGTAACTCGCGCATCCTGTTATGGATTCCACTACCGCGGACTATCGCGGCATATGGAATCCATAAGGGCGGCTTCCACGAACCGAACTGTTGAACAGCCAAGGACCTGGGGTGGCGTCACTGTCATGTGATCAGTGCAGGAGGCGTGGCTCAGCACTGGATTTGATCCCATGCTGAGCCACGCCTGCACTGATCACATGGCGGTGACGTCACCCCAGGTCCTTGGCTGTTCAACAGTCGCGAGTTCGTGGAAGCCAGCCTTATGGATTCCATATGCCGCATGAGTGTGAAGTCCATAGCGGGATGCGCTGACCTACTAACCCGAACGCCAATGTTTTAAAGTTCGCTCATCTCTAATGTTAATGTAATAATCAACTATTCTTTATAAAACCTTAATAAAAAAATATTTGATTTAAAAAAAAAAAAACTGGGGCATAAGGATCATTTTGATAAGATTGCCTCTGCCAATCGTAGAAAGGGGCAATTTATTCCACGCTTGCGTTTTACTTCTAAACTTATTTTATAGGAAGGTTTAGAGAAATAAGACATACGCCTTCCCAAGTCACCTTCCATAGGCTCACATGCTAGTGGGCCGTTAGCTGCAACATGTCCCAACACTTGGCACCGCCAACAGACTATTGGGCACTTGGTACAGTGTCCCTTTTTGGACTTGGGGGCCTTAGACCTTGGCCCTCTGCATATGTACCACCCTCTTCCTTAGGATACAGTCTCACCCCTTTAGAAAATGGAGCAGTCTTACCCACAGACGGACCTCTCTTGCTCCTAGGAGCCACCGCGATAGGATATAGATCCTGGAGGTATTCCTCTGTAGCCATGTATCGCTCCACCACAGACACAAGCTCATCCACACTTTTTGGGTCGGTGTATCCAATCCAGCGTTGTATCTTTAGAGGCAGGGCCCGTATAAAACGGTCAAAAACGACTCGCTCCACAATCCTCGGGCTGCAACCATTTATTGCGGAGGTGGAAGAGATCATACATTTGAGATCTAGCTGGCTTTTCATGATCATATACCCAGGCATAGACCCTCTGCGCCCGGACCTCCAGGGTAACCCCCAGACGGGCTAGGATTTAAGCCCTCAGTTTGGCATAAACCTTAGCATCTTGTACCCTCCCCTTTTTGGGGATCGCCTGTTAGGAAGGGTGCCTGCACATATGCCCACTGGTCGCCTGTAAGCCTTTCTCTCTCTGCAATCCTTTAAAAGGTGCCCAGGAAGGCTCCTATATCATCCTCCTTCACCATCCTTCTCAGGGCACTCTGCACCAACTGCCGGGGTGCAGGCTGGTTCCTTGCGATACCTCAGGTTTCTCCAACAAGGCTTGGATCTGCTGCTGTAGATTCACTTGTTGTTCTTTCATTGAGGCTTACTGTGCTTGAACCAACAGACGATTAGTCTCACTCTGGGCTTTCATGGCCTCCTCATGCACCTGTCAATGAAGAGCATTGGCTTGTTGCTAAGTGGCCTGCTTCTGCTGAAGGCTGAAATTAGCCTGAATCAGCTGCTTTATAAGTTCCTCCATGTTTACGCCAGGAGCCGCATATGCCAGGTGCACTGTCTCTTTAAGAGTACTGTCTCTTTAAGGATCTGCCCACATCCTCCACCATATGTGGACTTTTCAATTTAGCTCACTGGTCTGAGCAAGTCCAATGCTATAGAGACCCAGACAGACTTTAAGGTTTCACAGTGCGGTCCTTCTTTGTCAGCGTAAACAGGCAGCACATGTACAGGATGCACCGTTCAAAAAGTAAACATAACATAAAGAAACTCCTGCTCGTCTGAGCACTAACTAGACCGTAACATACCTGACTGTCTCGAATAAAACAGAGTAACAGCAACCTGTACCTTCTGCTCACACAAAGCATCTACCCTGTTTGGCTCTCTCCCACACAATGCACCCGGGTAGAGATGAGCGAACTTTAAAAAAAAGTTCGGCGTTCGGGTTGTGGTAACTCGCGCATCCCGTTATGGATTCCACTACCGCGGACTATCGCGGACTATGGAATCCATAAGGGGCGGCTTCCACAAACCCGAACTGTTGAACAGCCGAAGGACCTGGGGTGACGTCACTGTCATGTGATCAGTGCAGGAGGCGTGGCTCAGCAGTGGATTTGATCCCATGCTGAGCCACGCCCCCTGCACTGATCATATGACGGTGACGTCACCCCAGGTCCTTCGGCTGTTCAACAGTTCGGGTTGGTGGAAGCCGCCCCTTATGGATTCTATATGCCGCAATAGTCCGCGGTAGTGGAATCCATAACGGGATGCGCGAGTTACCACAACCCGAACGCCGAACTTTTTAAAGTTCGCTCATCTCTACACCCGGGGTCTTTTAAGTAGGCCTCAGCCCAGCTGCATTAATCAAGTGGCTGCAGAGTAAATTGCTCCAGGGCTAGGAACAGAGCCCCTCATCATGTGTAGGTGAGAAACCTAGGTGGAATATATATGCCATTTAACACTTTACAATATATACATATACTGTATTTATATATACATATCTAAATATATATAATGTATATCATAGTTTAGTAAACTATTTTATTTACGGATCTCAGAATTCACAGTAAAACACTACACAGCTTAGTATTCAAAATGCAAGTTCCCCATTGGACAAATTAGGATCTGTTGATCAACTAGTCCATAATCCACCCAGTCATGGACAGTACTAACCCACTATATCTTATCTCCTGATAACCTAGGCTGAAAAATGTTCTTGAAAAGTAAAAAGTACAACAATGCCCTTCCCTCCAAGTAAAAGTATATTCTCTGAATACATAACTGCATCTTTCACCCCAATCTTACTTTTATTGGCAAAGTGAAGTTAATCTAAAATGCATAACAATATTTCCAGCACCTTTTGATGTCAAATGGGTATTCCTAGGGGATATTAGATCGGTGGGGTCCTACTGCTGGGACCCCATGGAGTTCGCCAAAAATAGATGAAGCTGCTGGTCAGAAATGCATGCTGCCACTCCATTCTTTTAGATGGGCGCACTGGAAATAGCCATGGTTTCTTCTACAACACTGGCATGACCTGGGAACAAAATGGATAGAATCCATTTGCAAAAATTTGTAAAATTATAAGAAATAATTTAGCTTTTTTGCAGCTAGATGAACACTGATCACAAATAACGGGGGATGGTGTCAAACATGTAGTGCGGAGAGAGAGAGAGTGCGAGGGTTAAACGGATCCTGTGGACTGGGTGTCCAAGAGACCCGAAATAACTTGAGGCGCCAGGGGATGGAAGAGGGAGACTACAAGAGGACAGGGGTGTGGGGCTGCTGTGCCGGTCAAAATAGAGAAGAGCAAAAAAGGGCAGGGAAATTGGGAGTGGGGAACACCCCCAATGTCCCGCAATGGTGACCCTGGAATAGCACCAATCCACTGGGTGAGATGGCCGTTGGAACTAATGGTGGAGGGGTTGAAATTCAGTACAGCAATATCATAAAAGAAATAAAAGAAATCAATATAAAAGCAGTGATCCATGTCATGATTAAGAGTCTCTGTTTGACCTGAAATGCGTAGACTTTGTGCTATTCTTGGATCTTATACATATGCAATAATAAAGGCTGGATCAGTTTTGGAAGCTGGGTTTACCTTGTATTTTCTAGTAAGGCTAATAGACTTTTGGTTTATGTGAGTTTTATGAAGGTAATTGTACAGAGGCTAATTTAGGATTTGATATTCAATAGCCCTGGGCATTTCTCATCCTTTCTCTTCCTCCCGCACTAGTGCACGTTATACAGAAAGTCAGATAGCGGGTAATCCAACATAACTATGCAGACAGGGCACATGTGTAATTAACCATTATATTCAAAATAGTTTTCTTCTTTGTATTGAATATTTATTATGGCGCAGAATATCATGGTAAGATGTAAATTTTAAAATCATGTGTTATAAATAATAATATTTTTTTAAAAAGGAACTTAGTAGTACTCATATTTATTGATTGATCTACTGAAAAGTTTGTACAGTTTATGACTGAATACTTGATTGGGGCTAATTTTGCATGAATTACTTCATCAATGTGGCTTGGCATGGAGAAGATCAGCCTGAGGCACTGCTGAGGTGTTATGGAAGCCCGGGTTGCTTTGATAGTGGCCTTCAGCTCGTCTGCATTGTTGGCTCTGGTGTCTCTCATAGATTTGCTATTGGGTTTAGGTCAGGCGAGTTTGCTGGCCAATCAAGAACAGTGATGCCATGGTTATTAAACCAGATATCGGCACTTTTGGCAGTGTGGGCAGGTGCCATGTCCTGCTGGAAAATGAAATCAGCATCTCCATAAAGCTTGTCAGCAGAGAGAAGCATGGTAAATGGTTGTGCTGACTTAGGACCTTATATAACTCAGTGGACAAACACCAGCAGATGACATGGCCCCCCAAACCATCACTGACTGTGAAAACTTCATACTGGACCTCAAGCAAATCTTCCGCCAGACTCTGGAACCTTGATTTCCAAATGAAATGCTAAATTTATTTTTATATGAAAACAGGAATTTGGACCACTGAGCAACAGTCCAGTCCTTTCTCTCCTCAACCCAGGTAAGATGCTTCTGACATTATCTCTAGGACATGAGCGGCTTGACACAAGGAATGTGACAGTTGTAGCCCATATCCTGGACACGTCTGTGTGTGGTGGCTCATGAAACACTGACTCCATGTCACGGTGCGGTTCACTGTGACAGTTGTGGCTGTGTAGGCTGGCTGCAGGCTGACCCCTGTGCAGGCTGGCTGCTTGGGGCTGCGGTGTCTTGTGTGAACTGCTGCCTGTGAATGTGTGTACTCGCCATGTCTGCATCTCTGTGCAGTTCTTGTCACTGTTGCCATGTAGGCTGGCCACAGGCTCTCCCGCGTACTGGCTGCAGGCTCTCTCCCGTACTGGCTGCAGGCTCTCCCGCGTACTGGCTGCAGGCTTTCACCTGTGTATGCTGGTTGCTTGGGACTGCGTGCTGGCTGTGGTTGGTGTGTGAACTGTGGCCTGTCTTTGTGGCTTCCATGTCCATATCTCTGAGGTTCCTGTGTGAACAGGGTCTGAGTTTGAATGCATGTCTCTTTCTATCACAGTGCGGTTCTGTTACTCCTTGTTGCTGTGTAGGCTGGCTGCCTGTAAACTCATACTGGCTACAGTTATCTTGTGTATGCTGGTTGTCGGTTGGGGCGTGCTGGCTGCAGCATTCTGTGTCTGGTGTGAACTGACACCTGTGATTGTGTGTTCTGTACTTCTGGTACTCTTGGTTCTGGTGGGGTTAACATTACCTGATCTGTTCCTGGGTGTGGCTTATCAGGTGCCCTTGTTATTGCAGCTATATCTATCTGTGAGCTGTGGGGCTTGTGGTTAGGCCTCATGCACACGACAGTGAAAAATGGGCATGTGACGGCCGTCTAAATAACGTCCATCACATGGCCATTTTTAGCACCAGTGAAAGTCTCTGGGGCTATTTACATGGTCGTTCTTTTAACGGCCAGTGAATAGCGTCCGTCCAAAAATAGGACATGTCCTATTTTTGCCCGTTTCCACGGCCGTGCGAACCCTATTGAAATCAATGGGACCGTTTTTAACGGCCGATTGACAGGAGTGCACCCGCCTAACGGCCGTTAAAAACGGGTACACTTTCATTAGGGGTTAAAAAAATATGTCCCCCATGGTTTAAATGATGTTCTTGCAGCCCCAAAAAAACTCACCTCATCCACTTGCTTGCGGTGCTGCAGTCTCTTCTCTCTTCATTGAGCAGGACCTGCCGAAGGACCTGCGATGTGCGTGGTGACGTAACCACGTGGGAGCGCGCAGTGACGTCATTGTGCACATCACAGGTCCTGTTCAGTGAAGATAGAAGAGTCTGCTGCAGCGCGAGCAAGTGGATAAGGTGAGTTTTTTTTTTTTGTAAAATTAACAAAACAAAAACAGCGGTGGGCCATTATGGGGGCATTATTTAAACCATGGGAGAAATTATTTAAAATGGGGGCATTAAAAAAAAATTACTGCACTATGGGGGACATTATTTAAGATGGGGACCTACATTGGGGGCATTATTAAAGCTGGGGGCACTATTAAAAAAAAATGATTTACACTGTGGGAGACATTATTTTAGCTGGGGCTAAAATAGGCGGCATTATTAAAGCTGGGGGAAGAAAAAAAAAATCCTACCCTATGTGTGAAATTATTTCTCAGAAAGGTGGGTCTAGAAATAACTGCCAATCAAATTTATCTATTTTTAATGTCTGTTTGTAACGGACATGAAAAACTGATGCAAAACAGACATTAAAAACAGACACACGGCCAGAAAATGGATGCACACACTGATGCAAAATGGCTATGAAAAACTGATAGTGTGCATGTAGCCTTAGTCTGGCTTTTGTCTTGATGGGTGTAGCCCCTTACTGCTGACCCAGGGGGTTTTGCCATCTGCCCTTCTGTGTGGTGTCGCCTGGTATAGTGTTGTTGATGTCCATGCCTTGCCTGATGTTCTGTACCTGATAGCTTGGCAGTGCTAAACTGCTTCTGATCCTGTCTCTTCTATGTCCAGCCTGGCAGTGCTAAACTGTTTCTGATCCAGTCTGTTCCATGTCTGTCCTGCAGTGCCTTACTGCTTCTGTTCCTGTGTTTGTCCTGCCTTCATGAGAGGGCTCCTGGGTTCTCCGGAGGCAGGATCTCTAGTCTGAGTGCAGCTCTGCCCGAGACTGCCATCCTTCTATTCTTGGGGTCTGGGCATCTTCTTGTGTGCTGGTTCCCATTTGTCATCTGATCCATGTTTTGAGTTTGGTTGGGTTCCAGTCCTGTTCTCTTTGGTTCTCCGCAGCAGCCAAGTGTGGGGACCTTCCTGGAGGTGCAGCTCTCGGCCCAGTTTATCCCCACCACCAGGGGCTCTGTGAAGAACAGGGTTCACTGGCTCTTCGCTCTCTTTGTTTTGCCTCTGGTCTGTCGGTGCACTTGGTTCTGTGGTAGTGCGACTGCTATTGCCTAACCTGCTTTTCAGTACTGTCATGTTCACTTATTATATGTGTAATAAAGTACTCTGTTGGTCCCTGGTCTGTATCTGCCTGTGTCCTGCTTGCAAGACATACCGGAGGTCTGCCTTGGGCCTCTGGAACGTGACACTCCAGCCACGGTCCACTCCTTGTAAGTCTCCCCCAAATTCTTGAATGGCCTTTTTTGGGCAATCATTTCAAGACTGCAGTTATCCCTGTTGTGAGCACCTTTTTCCATCCACTCACCTTTCTATTGATATGGTTGAATACAGCACTTAGTAAAAAGCCAACTCCTTTAGCTCTGACCCTTAAGGCTCCGTGTGGAGGGTGTCAATGACTGTCTTCTGGACAACTGTGAAGTCAGAAGTCTTCCCTATGAATGTGTAGCCTACTGAACCAGACTGAGGGACCATTAAAAGGCTTGTTTTGTGTTTATTAGCTGATTAGAGTATGACACCTTAGGTCTACAAGATTGAACTTTTTCACACTATTCTAATTTTTAGAGATACTGATGTATGGGTTTTTATTAGCTGTAAACCATAATGATCAACAATAAAAGAAATGAATGCTAAATGTGTGTCTATATCACATATGAGTTTCACTTTTTGAATTTAATTACTGAAATAAATGACTTTTTCAATGATATTCTAATTTGAGATGCACCTGTAGTTTATTCTGGAGAGAAAATATCTTCACACTGTGACCCTTGCTGTGGCAAGCACAGCACTACAAAGAATTTTGATATCTCTGACTTTTCTAGTCTAACCAAACTGTCTATTACTCTGTGAGTCCTCTAGCGCCGTTCTATGCAAGCAGTAGGTTTAAAGAGCACAACAAATGCTTGAAATAACTTCTTTATTAACTTCAACTTTTCTTCATATATAACGCTGCTGCCTCCGCAGCAGACAGTCCATGTACAAAAACACGTGTTGAATAAGTATAACAAAATGGCGGTTAAACTGTTCAATCTTGTCATTCGACATAAAATGGTGGATATATTTCTCTCTTCAGTATCTGTACTCTCACTTTAGGTTATTTACGCACTTTATGATCTTTCTGAGAGGTATATCTGAGGCTTAACCAATAGTTTTACTTCCTCTATATGATCTGGTATGAGCAGTTCGCAGACTGTACATAGTTTGCGTAGTTTGGTCACAATTAGCAATTCGAAGATTGCTATTTGTTATTTGTATACTGTTCATTTGGTGGAAATGCAAATAAACACATAACTAGTTCAGTATACAGTTCTAATCACACTATTAACAATAGGAACATCTATAACTGTATTAAATACCTATTTTGGCCTCTTTGCTTCCATAAAACTAAACTCTCAGTGGAGTGAATGTCTGCTCAGCTTCTCTCCTCTGGTGTAATGAGGGGCAAAGGTTTAAAAGTAATATCAGGAAGTATTACTTTACTGAGAGAGTAGTGGATGCATGGAATAGCCTTCCTGCAGAAGTGGTAGCTGCAAATACAGTGAAGGAGTTTAAGCATGCATGGGATAGGCATAAGGTCATCCTTCATATAAGATAGGGCCAGGGGCTATTCATAGTATTCAGTATATTGTGCAGACTAGATGGGCCAAATGGTTCTTATCTGCCGACACATTCTATGTTTCTATTCTGGCAGCTCCTGCTAGGGATTTTCCCAGACTCCAAGACTCCTGCTCAGTGTGAGGCTAGCTGTGATTGGTTAAAACTCCTGGACAGTGACAACAGTTTAACTCTATGCTTTCTGGTTTTCTGTGTAATAGAGCTTACCTTACAGTCATATAATGAATCTTAAAAGCACATTATCCTTTCTGCTTCTGTGAACACAATATATAACTGTTACATGACATCCAAAACATGAAGTCACAGTAAATAACTCTGCTTTGTCTTTAACATGTAAACATATGAACTGTATTAACGTTATTAGCAGGTCTAGCTGTATAAACACATAAGCCATATTAGCAACCTAGGACAGGTCTTAGCTGGCCAGCTACACTTGCCACCACAGAAAAGACATATGTTATTGCTGCATCTATGCTGGCACTCAGGGGCATAGCTAATGGCTCATGGGCCGCCTTCCCTCAGTGCTTGTAAGGATACGGTGGTTTGCGTTCCAGCCTGGATCATGCCCTGTGTAACCATGACAACGATCGCTGTTTGCCTCCCAGGCTGGAAGCAGTGGCCGCTGGGCCGTCTAAGGTGGCTCCGCCCACCCACACTTGGTCAATAAATAGGAGCCAGGTGCTGCACAGGGGGTTCCACTAATGGAGTGCGCACCCTGCCTGCTCCATTCACCACGAGGACTCAAGATCCTAACTACCTGCAACTCTGAACCTCCAGGAGAAACCCTCACCTACCTTACCCGGCTCCACCACTGCAGGATCCCTGCATGACTTCCAACAGCAAGTATCAAGCCTGTCATTTTGTTTCACTGACATTGCTCACTGAAAGGAAGGGACTCGCGCTGGTGGTTATTAGTACTGCAGGCCTGGGATTCCTGAACGTTGCCAAGAGCTGTTATTCACATGAACTTTAATCTGAACTCTCATTCCTAAAACAAACTTTCCTCACTATTAGTTTTACACTCTATCTTTAGTACGCGGTACATGATTTTGTTAACCCCATACTCTCCGCTTAAGACTGAGAGAGCCGCCTGGGGTACACACTGAGCAGCCGCAAAGACACCACCAACACTCAATCAGTGTGACAAAAGTGGATGTCAAAGGACACCGCAGTTGAGATCCTAACTGATCAATTTGGTGCGTTACATATTAGTGGAACCCCATGGATCCAGCGGAGCTCACGCGGCATATGGTCGCCCTCACTGAGAGGGTGGAAACCCTTAACGTGACCGTACAGAATCTCCAATTGGAAAATCAGGCGTTGCGAGATCTCGTCACGTCGCGCACAGGACACCCCCACGATGGACCGGAACCCAAGGTCAGTCCACCTGAACTTTTCTCAGGAGACCGGAAGCAGTTCCGCGAATTCCTGAATGCGTGCAAACTGATGTTTCAGTTACGCCCCGGACCTATCCTACCGATAGAACCAAAGTACTCACCATGATCTCGTACCTCAGGGGGAGCCCAGAGCATGGGCTAACACCTATTTAGAAAAGGAAGACCCGGTCTTGAATTCCTTTCCGCAATTTCTTGAAACAATGGCCCTCCTTTACGAGGACCACAACAAGCAGCTGACTGCGGAGACCGCCATTCGCACCCTAAAGCAAGGGAGACGACCCGTAGAGGACTTTATTGCGGAATACACTCGTTGGGCCCGTGAGACGGAATGGAATGATCTCACTCTTAGAAATCAGTTCCGTCTCGGTCTATCTGAGGCCCTGAAAGATGAGTTAGCCCGCGGAGAGCTGCCACATACACTCGACGCCTTGATGCAGAAGGTCACCACCATTGACAGACGCGCTAAGGAACGTAGGGCTGAGAGAGTCTCAGGGTTTACACCCACCCCGAGACAGACCAGCCCAGATCCTGTAGCAGAGATGATGGAGATTGGGGCAATTCGTGGTCCTCTGACTGAGAGAGAGAAGACCCGGAGACGGAACCTCAACCTCTGCTTATACTGTGCGTCGGCTGACCATTCGGTTGATGGATGTCCTGCCATAAGAAAGAAACATGAAGGTAAAATGATGACGTTCTGTAACTTAGGCAGAAAAAATAACAACACAAGTGGTTACATTTATACGTCTCTTACCTTACAGTGGGACCAAAACCGAACTATCGTTGATGCAATGGTGGACACGGGAGCTTGGGAATTTTATCGATAAGCATCTAGTAGAGAGAAATAAAATTCCCCATACAAGGAAAAATGTATCGATATCCGTGAGTTTTATTGATGGTACAACCTCTAGACCTATCCATAGCCAGACTCAACCCCTTTTGGTGACAAGCGAAAATAGCCACACAAAATTTTTATCCTTTGATGTCATACACTCCTCTTCGTTCCCCATCATTTTAGGCTTGCCATGGCTCCGGTTACATCAACCAGTTCTCCTATGGGAACAGGGAGAATTGGGTTTACCTCACGTTATTGCAGGGAGACCTGCTTCCCTATTAAAACGCTCATGCATGTAGGGGTGAACCAGGTCCCTACCCAATACTCAGAGTTCTCGGAGGTATTTAGTGCAAAGATGGCTTAATCCCAACCGCCCCATAGACCCTACGATTGCCCCATAGACCTGCTGCCGGGCAGTGAAATACCCACAGGAAGAATCTACCCATTGGCACAACCAGAACTTGACCACCTCAAACAGTATCTCGAAGAGAACTTAAGGAAGGGATTCATTCGGCCTTCAACCTCCCCTGCAGCCGCGGGTATGTTCTTCGTAAGGAACAAAGACTTGAGCCTCAGACCCATCATTGATTACAGAGCATTAAATAAAATAACAATCAAAAACCGGTACCCCCTGCCGCTAATATCCGAGCTTATTGAAAGACTTCAAACATCAACTATCTACACTAAACTGGACTTGAGAGGCGCATACAACTTGATTAGGATTAGAACCGGGGATGAATGGAAAACTGCTTTCCGCACTCGGTACGGACTCTTTGAGTACATGGTAATGCCTTTCGGCTTGTGCAATGCCCTGCCACATTCCAAAACTTTATCAACGACATATTTAGGGATCTACTAGATGTATGTGTTGTCATCTATCTAGATGACATATTGGTCTACTCCGATAACCTACAAGATCACAGGAAACACGTCCGTTGGGTACTTGCGCGATTAAGCGTCCATCACTTATATGTCAAACCAGAAAAGTGTATATTCGAGACTACTACCCTTCCGTTCCTTGGTTATATAATCTCACCCAAGGGAATTCAGATGGATCAGTCAAAGATCACTTGCATCCAAAACTGGCCGACTCGGACTCCAGGAAAGCCCTCCAGCGTTTCATAGGGTTCTCGAACTTCTACAGGAAATTCATCAAAGACTTCTCCGCTACCATCAAACCCCTAACCAGATTAACTAGTGTCAACACGAAATTTGTTTGGTCCATGGAGGCCCAATCAGCTTTTGAGTTACTTAAAGACAAATTCACTTCAGCACCAATTCTGACCATTCGAATCAAACTATCACTTTGTGCTGGAAGTAGATGCATCACAGGCAGCCATAGGAGCTGTTCTGTCCCAGCGGAGCTCCTTCTCATCCCCATTACATCCTGTCGGGTTCTACTCCCAGACTCTAAACACCGCTGAAATCAACTACCCCATAGGGGAAAAGGAACTTCTTGCCATAAAATGTTCCCTAGAGAACTGGAGGCACCTACTTGAAGGTTCAACACACCCCATCACAATATACACGGATCACCGTAATTTACAATACCTGAAAACCAGTAAAACACTGTCAGCACGTCAGGTACGGTGGAGTTTTTTTTGACAGATTCGACTTTCAAATTACTTACCGACCAGGCTCAAAAATGGGAAGGCTGACGCCTTATCACGTCTGGCTGAATGCCGCACCGCAGTCACAGCCCCCACATGCATTATACCACCTAACAAAATTATCTTCGCCACCATCGAATTGGAAACCCAGCTTAAGGATGCTCTGAAAATTGACTGTGCTAACATCCCCGGGACTTCTGAAAGACCAACGGGTTTCCTCTACAAAACAACCTACTGTACATACAAACTCCTCTCACAACCCAGGTAATCAAACTCTGCCATGACTCACCTCGCTGGACACCCTGGCATTGCCAAAACCATAAACCTGATACGCAGGAACTTCTGGTGGCCAAAATGACCAAAGAAATTAAGCAATATGTTTCCACGTGCGAGACATGTGCCTCATGCAAAAGTGATAGAAATCGACCATATGGCCTTCTTATGAGTCTTCCTATCCCCAACAGACCCTGGGAATGGGTTTCAATGGACTTCATTGTAGAACTCCCCGCTCCAGAGGAAACAACACCATCATGGTTGTAGTAGACCTACTAACTAAGATGGCACACTTCATCGCCCTCAAAAATTACCTTCCTCCAGTGAAACTGCCGAGGCCTTTCTGTCCAATGTCATAAAACTACATGGAATCCCTAGCCAAGTTATATCAGACAGGGGTTCACAATTTGTATCCAAATTTTGGAGAGCACTTTGTCTTAGACTCCAAATCGACCATAGAATGTCTACCGCCTACCACCCCCAAACTAACGGGCAGACGGAAAGGGTGAACCAATGTCTGGAACAATTTCTCAGATGTCACTGCTCATTCCTTCAAGATGACTGGGAAAGCCTACTCCCTCTTGCCGAATTCTCTTACAACAATTCTGTGAATTACTCCACTTTACATAGTCCATTCTTTGCTAATTATGGATTCCACCCTAGGTCTCTCCCTAAAATCAACCTTCCTACAAACGTTCCTGCCACAGATGATTTTGTAACTACCTTGCAAACAACCCTCAGGATGCTGAAAGACAACCTCCAACGGGCAAAGGAAAGGCAGAAGATCTACTACGACCGTCACAGAAGAGAAAATCCTCCTTATCAGGTTGGAGACTCGGTATGGCTGTCAACGAGAAACCTTCGGTTGGGGGTACCTGCTAAGAAACGGTAGGCAATTTTGGGTCCTTTTCTGATAGAAAGAATTATCAACCCCAACACGGTGAGACTTACCCTTCCTCCTCGACTACAGGTACATCCCACATTCCATGTATCGTTGCTAAAACCGTTTAGACCTAGCCCGTTCCCTCACGGGTTCCTCAACCCTCCCCCGATAGATGTCCGAGGTGAGGAGGAATTTGAGGTTGAGCAGCTTCGACTCCAGAAGAAGACGGGGAGGATCCAGTACCTCGTTAGATGGAAGGGTTACGGGTCTCAGGATGACTCTTGGGAAGATGTGCGAGACGTCCATGCACCCAGACTCCAAAGGTTGTTTCACAGGAGATTTCCCGACCGACCCTCCCTACTGGGGTACCCCGAGAGGGTCCCCTTAAGGGGGTACTGTAAGGATACGGTGGTTTGCGCTCCAGCCTGGATCATGCCCTGTGTAACCATGACAACGATCGCTGTTTGCCTCCCAGGCTGGAAGCAGTGGCCGCTGGGCCGTCTAAGGTGGCTCCGCCCACCCACACTTGGTCAATAAATAGGAGCCAGGTGCTGCACAGGGGGTTCCACTAATGGAGTGCGCACCCTGCCTGCTCCATTCACCACGAGGACTCAAGATCCTAACTACCTGCAACTCTGAACCTCCAGGAGAAACCCTCACCTACCTTACCCGGCTCCACTCACTGCAGGATCCCTGCATGACTTCCAACAGCAAGTATCAAGCCTGTCATTTTGTTTCACTGACATTGCTCACTGAAAGGAAGGGACTTGCGCTGGTGGTTATTAGTACTGCAGGCCTGGGATTCCTGAACGTTGCCAAGAGCTGTTATTCACATGAACTTTAATCTGAACTCTCATTCCTAAAACGAACTTTCCTCACTATTAGTTTTACACTCTATCTTTAGTACGCGGTACATGATTTTGTTAACCCCATACTCTCCGCTTAAGACTGAGAGAGCCGCCTGGGGTACACACTGAGCAGCCGCAAAAGACACCACCAACACTTAATCAGTGTGACAAAAGTGGATGTCAAAGGACACCGCAGTTGAGATCCTAACTGATCAATTTGGTGCGTTACAGTGCTTTGTGTTTCTTCTTATGCGGCACAAGGGTCTTTGGGCCCCCTCAGGGTCCTGGGCCCGGTAGCAACTGCTACCTCTGCACCCCCTATAGCTACGCCCATGCTGGCACTCCTCCTCAGATAGAGGATAGAGGCTGAAGAAAAAGGAAGCAAGGACATCTAGAAGAAAAGTACTAATAGTGGGGCTATTCTCTCCCAGATAATCAGACCAATACATGTGGCCAATGTGATTAACTCGTCCAGGGTAGCTATGAGATCTAAAACTGCTAATTCATCATTTATGTAACTGAAAGCCCATTCCAAAAAGCAGCCACCAGGACCTTTTTACAGGAAAACTCCCAGGAGAGGCTGCGGAACTGGATGGCACACTGTGTGACCAAAAGGTTGTCCTTACGAAGACGCAATAAGGAAGATGTTGTGCATTTAATTATAAGTGGATGATGCACTGGTTCAAAAATCCACAACAGGTCTTAGGATCTCCATAACAGCGTGGGTACAGTTGTAGATGCATAAAGGAACCCTGAAGGAAAAGGCAGAATGAAGGAGCGATTCAGATGGTATGGCTTCAGCGCAGAGCTGTGTATATATAAAGCATACAGCACAGAGCTGTGTATATATAAAGTATACAGCACAGAGCTGTGTATATATAAAGCATACAGTGCAGAGCTGTGTATATATATAAAGTATACAGTACAGAGCTGTGTATATATAAAGCATACAGTACAGAGCTGTGTATATATATAAACATACAGCACAGAGCTGTGTATATATAAAGCATACAGTACAGGCTGTGTACTATAAAGCATACAGTACAGAGCTGTGTATATATAAAGTATACAGTACAGAGCTGTGTATATATAAAGCATACAGTACAGAGCTGTGTATATATAAAGCATACAGTACAGAGCTGTGTATATATAAAGCATACAGTACAGAGCTGTGTATATATAAAGCATACAGTACAGAGCTGTGTATATATAAAGCATACAGTACAGAGCTGTGTATATATAAAGCATACAGCACAGAGCTGTGTATATATAAAGCATACAGCACAGAGCTGTGTATATATAAAGCATACAGTACAGAGCTGTGTATCTATAAAGCATACAGTACAGAGCTGTGTATATATAAAGTATACAGTACAGAGCTGTGTATATATAAAGTATACAGTGCAGAGCTGTGTATATATAAAGTATACAGTACAGAGCTGTGTATATATAAAGCATACAGTACAGAGCTGTGTATATATAAAGTATACAGTACAGAGCTGTGTATATATAAAGCATACAGTACAGAGCTGTGTATATATAAAGCATACAGTACAGAGCTGTGTATATATAAAGCATACAGCACAGAGCTGTGTATATATAAAGCATACAGTACAGAGCTGTGTATATATAAAGCATACAGTACAGAGCTGTGTATATATAAAGCATACAGTACAGAGCTGTGTATATATAAAGTATACAGTACAGAGCTGTGTATATATAAAGCATACAGTGCAGAGCTGTGTATATATAAAGTATACAGTACAGAGCTGTGTATATATAAAGTATACAGTACAGAGCTGTGTATATATAAAGTATACAGTACAGAGCTGTGTATATATAAAGTATACAGTACAGAGCTGTGTATATATAAAGTATACAGTACAGAGCTGTGTATATATAAAGCATACAGTACAGAGCTGTGTATATATAAAGCATACAGTACAGAGCTGTGTATATATAAAGTATACAGTACAGAGCTGTGTATATATAAAGCATACAGTACAGAGCTGTGTATATATAAAGTATACAGTACAGAGCTGTGTATATATAAAGCATACAGTACAGAGCTGTGTATATATAAAGTATACAGTACAGAGCTGTGTATATATAAAGCATACAGTACAGAGCTGTGTATATATAAAGCATACAGTACAGAGCTGTGTATATATAAAGCATACAGTACAGAGCTGTGATATATAAAGTATACAGTACAGAGCTGTGTATATATAAAGCATACAGTACAGAGCTGTGTATATATAAAGCATACAGTACAGAGCTGTGTATATATAAAGCATACAGTACAGAGCTGTGTATATATAAAGCATACAGTACAGAGCTGTGTATATATAAAGCATACAGTACAGAGCTGTATATATAAAGTATACAGTACAGAGCTGTGTATATATAAAGCATACAGTACAGAGCTGTGTATATATAAAGTATACAGTACAGAGCTGTGTATATATAAAGTATACAGTACAGAGCTGTGTATATATAAAGCATACAGTACAGAGCTGTGTATATATAAAGCATACAGTACAGAGCTGTGTATATATAAAGCATACAGTACAGAGCTGTATATATAAAGTATACAGTACAGAGCAGTGTATATATAAAGCATACAGTACAGAGCTGTGTATCTATAAAGCATACAGTACAGAGCTGTGTATATATAAAGTGTACAGTGCAGAGCTGTGTGTATATAAAGCATACAGTACAGAGCTGTGTATATATGAAGCATTCAGTACAGAGCTGTGTATATATATAAAGTATACAGCACAGAGCTGTGTATATATAAAGCATACAGTGCAGAGCTGTGTATATATAAAGTATACAGTACAGAGCTGTGTATATATAAAGCATACAGTACAGAGCTGTGTATATATAAAGCATACAGTACAGAGCTGTGTATATATAAAGCATACAGTACAGAGCTGTGTATATATAAAGCATACAGCACAGAGCTGTGTATCTATAAAGCATACAGCGCAGAGCTGTGTATATATAAAGTATACAGTACAGAGCTGTGTATATATAAAGCATACAGTACAGAGCTGTGTATATATAAAGCATACAGTACAGAGCTGTGTATATATAAAGCATACAGTACAGAGCTTTGTATCTATAAAGCATACAGCGCAGAGCTGTGTATATATAAAGTATACAGTACAGAGCTGTGTATATATAAAGTATACAGTGCAGAGCTGTGTATATATAAAGCATACAGTACAGAGCTGTGTATATAAAGTATATAGTACAGAGCTGTGTATATATAAAGCATACAGTACAGAGCTGTGTATATAAAGTATATAGTACAGAGCTGTGTATATATAAAGCATACAGTACAGAGCTGTGTATATATAAAGCATACAGTACAGAGCTGTGTATATATAAAGTATACAGTACAGAGCTGTGTATATATAAAGTATACAGTACAGAGCTGTGTATATATAAAGCGTACAGTACAGAGCTGTGTATATATAAAGTATACAGTACAGAGCTGTGTATATATAAAGCATACAGTACAGAGCTGTGTATATAAAGCGTACAGTACAGAGCTGTGTATATATAAAGTATACAGTACAGAGCTGTGTATATATAAAGCATACAGTACAGAGCTGTGTATATAAAGCAGGGCTGTGGAGTCGGTAGATAAATTGTCCGACTCCGACTCCGACTCCGACTCCTCAGATTTTGAAACTTCCGACTCCGACTCCGACTCCGACTCCTCGACTCCGACTCCTCTGTATATAATATGCAAATACGAAGCTGTTCCACCAAGTTTTTCTAATCTCCTCTAGCATAGAGAGGTAGTTGAGCAGAAGCTGCTGCCTTCTCCTTTGTGTGCTAATCTTCTGCTTAAGATAGAGCAGTGGGAGGATCCAGGAAGGGGCAGGGGAAGGGGCATTTATTTTAAAACATGATTTTCCTAGTAGAATCCCATAGTCATGTTTAAAATTTAAGCTAACAATCTGAGTTTACATGTTTTATAGCCTTAGCTGAATGATAGCAGTTTTCAAATGGTTTACAGCTTCAGTCTTGAACTATTGACTATCCATTCCCTTCACTTATACAAGTGTCTCCAGTCCTTAATCAGTTATCAGTGAGAGCGAGGATAACCATGGATTCCCTGTAACAGCAGACCACAAGACGATGGAAAGTGTAAGTATTGCCGCTCCTTAAAGGGACACTGACAGGCTGACAGATATATATACCGGTATTCATCAGAGAATTAGGAATAAAACTATACTATGTCACCCCCAGTTAAGCTGTACTTGTGTTTAAAAAACATTTTAATCTGTATGCAAATTTACTATCTTTGTGCCCAATGGGGCAGCGTCTCCCTGCGACTTTGTGCCCAGCTGCGCCCAGTACATTTTCCCAGCGCTGTTTCCCTCGTTATTATTCACTGCACTGGCCTTTTTTTCAGGCTAGCCGAGCGCTGAATTCCTGCGCAGGCGCACGTGTAGAGTGCTGGCAGCAGCCTCGTCTGGCTATGCTGAGGCTGTGCCAGCTTTCTCTCTTCCTCCTCGCTACCTAGTCCTGTCTAGTGCTGCCAGTACTCTACATGTGCGCCTGCCCCTTGGGCACAAAGGTAGAAGAATTTGCATATTGATTAAAACATTTTTAAACACAAGTAAACCTCAACTGGGGGTAACAGTCGTCTAGTTGTATTCCTGATCCTCTGATGAATACCAGCAGATATATCAGCCTGTCAGTGTCCCTTTAACTGCATAGTAAAGCATATGAAAAGCCTCTTCACGGTCACTTAACGTCTTTGTTTAGCGGTAGCGTGACGCACCGCATGCATTGGCCTTTATTCTTACAGTAGAGAAGTAATTAATTATAACTTTATCTGAATTGGGACATTTAAACTTGCTTTTTTATTCCAATTTTTTTATTCCAATTTAAATCTAGTAGGAGTCGGATCGAGTCGGTCCATTTTATGCCGACTCCGACTCCGACTCAAGTACCCAAAATTGCCTCCGACTCCGACTCCTCGACTCCGACTCCGACTCCGACTCCACAGCCCTGATATAAAGCGTACAGTACAGAGCTGTGTATATATAAAGCATACAGTACAGAGCTGTGTATATATAAAGCATACAGTACAGAGCTGTGTATATATAAAGCATACAGTACAGAGCTGTGTATATATAAAGTATACAGTACAGAGCTGTGTATATATAAAGCATACAGTACAGAGCTGTGTATATATAAAGCATACAGCACAGAGCTGTGTATATATAAAGCATACAGTACAGAGCTGTGTATATATAAAGCATACAGTACAGAGCTGTGTATATATAAAGCATACAGTACAGAGCTGTGTATATATAAAGCATACAGTACAGAGCTGTGTATATATAAAGCATACAGTACAGAGCTGTGTATATATAAAGTATACAGTACAGAGCTGTGTATATATAAAGTATACAGTACAGAGCTGTGTATATATAAAGTATACAGTACAGAGCTGTGTATATATAAAGCATACAGTGCAGAGCTGTGTATATATAAAGTATACAGTACAGAGCTGTGTATATATAAAGCATACAGTACAGAGCTGTGTATATATAAAGCATACAGCACAGAGCTGTGTATATATAAAGCATACAGCGCAGAGCTGTGTATATATAAAGCATACAGTACAGAGCTGTGTATATATAAAGTATACAGTACAGAGCTGTGTATATATAAAGCATACAGCGCAGAGCTGTGTATATATAAAGCATACAGTACAGAGCTGTGTATATATAAAGTATACAGTACAGAGCTGTGTATATATAAAAGTATACAGTACAGAGCTGTGTATATATAAAGCATACAGTACAGAGCTGTGTATATATAAAGCATACAGTACAGAGCTGTGTATATATAAAGCATACAGTACAGAGCTGTATATATATAAAGTATACAGTACAGAGCTGTGTATATATAAAGTATACAGTACAGAGCTGTGTATATATAAAGCATACAGTACAGAGCTGTGTATATATAAAGTATACAGTACAGAGCTGTGTATATATAAAGTATACAGTACAGAGCTGTGTATATATAAAGCATACAGTACAGAGCTGTGTATATATAAAGTATACAGTACAGAGCTGTGTATATATAAAGCATACAGTACAGAGCTGTGTATATATAAAGTATACAGCAGCAGAGCTGTGTATATATAAAGTATACAGTACAGAGCTGTGTATATATAAAGTATACAGCACAGAGCTGTGTATATATAAAGTATACAGTACAGAGCTGTGTATATATAAAGTATACAGTACAGAGCTGTGTATATATAAAGTATACAGCACAGAGCTGTGTATATATAAAGCATACAGTACAGAGCTGTGTATATATAAAGCATACAGTGCAGAGCTGTGTATATATAAAGTATACAGTACAGAGCTGTGTATATATAAAGCATACAGTACAGAGCTGTGTATATATAAAGTATACAGCGCAGAGCTGTATATATATAAAGCATACAGCACAGAGCTGTGTATATATAAAGTATACAGTACAGAGCTGTATATATATAAAGCATACAGCACAGAGCTGTGTATATATAAAGTATACAGTACAGAGCTGTGTATATATAAAGTATACAGTACAGAGCTGTGTATATATATAATCATAAAGCCACACCTGTATATTATCAGTAGAGTATGACAGTCAGAGCTGTGTATATATAAAGTATACAGCTGTGTATATGTAAGCATCAGCGTGTATGTATATAAGTATACAGTACAGAGCTGTGTATATATAAAGTATACAGTACAGAGCTGTGTATATATACAGTATACAGTACAGAGCTGTGTATATATAAAGCATACAGGACGCTGGGTGTGTATGTACACTGTCATGTGTAGAGCTCAGCACTGGATTGTACATAAGATGAGTCACCTCTAATCCAATCCAGTACTGAGTCACGCCCCCTGCACTGATCACATGATGGTGACATCACCCCAGGTCCTTAGTGTTGTCCAAGGTTCGGGTTCATCGAAGAATCCTCTTACGGATTCCAAATACCGTTATGGTCCGTGGTAGCGGAATCCATAACTAGATGCTACGATAACCCGAACTTTGGACGCCGAACTTAAAATACAAGTTCGCTCAACACTACTCACCAGCAGTTTCCCCCTTTACCATAATGTTAATACCGCTACCTGGTGCACACAGAGTAAAATAGTCGAGGTGTTTTCTGTCGCTGATTTTAAAAATTCTTGATGTTACTTCTTGGAAACAGATTTGAATTTCAGAGAAGTCAATGCGGAAGCAAAGAAACCTTAACCCAAATCTCCTGTAAAACCTGCACCAATTACAGATCTGCCACCACAATCCACCTGTTTTCTGGCCACTGATTTTGCAGTGTGAACATAGCCTCAGGCGGCGCACACATCTCTACCACCTCACGTCACATTATCAAGAAGAATCTGAATCTCCTCAGACAGCACAGCCTGGAGCCTGACCCCGCCCACACATGGTCACATGGTCATGACATCACCAAAGGTCCTTTTACTCACTAGGCTTCAGCATCTACAGATAAATACCTGGTCATGTGATTCCTGACCCCTCCCACACATGGCTGTGACATCATCACAGGTCCTGTAAGCACAGAACAACTACAGGGCTGCTCTGCAGGAGGAGGTAAGTGTCTGCTCACAGTCATGTAAGGATTGGGGTACACGGTGATAGAGGGGATTGGCTGGAGGTCAGTATTGCGCTCTTCCAGTCCACATATCATTTGTTCACTTTTGACCATACATTACATTGGACCGTCAATGCCGCCACGGAGAAGAACAACTCATTTTGTGAAAAACATGTACGGCTACGCTGAGAGAAAATAAAAACATTATAGCTCTTGGAAGGCAGGAGGGAAAAAATGAGAATTGTCTGTGACAGGAAGGGGTTAAATATCATAAGAATGTTTTTTATGGTCCAGTACTATGACGATGATACCAGGTAGACATCTCCATTTTTATTACATGCTTTTGCAAAATGATTGAAATTTATTATTTTTTTTAAAAGGGTTTTCCGAGGTATTTTTACTGATGAATTATCCTCAGGATCGGTCATCCGCAGAGATGGGCAAAGTTACGGCTGCAACGATTAATCGACATTGTCGATAATATTCAATACCGGGATTCTTTGACGACGAATCTCGTTATCGAATAGTCGGCCGATTTGTTGCTTTGCGGTCGGCAGCGTGTAAAACTTACTAGCAGGCAAGAGGCCGGGTAGGAGGCCGGGCGGCTGCTGCCTCCGCTGCCCGTCCGACCGCCCAGCCTCCTGTGATAGTTTAATACTAGTCTGGAGTTTGTGGACGGAGTGATTATGAAGCATAAAGTTTAAGTTTAACATCCCCTACATGACAGATATGATTAGGTAAGCGGGCCCCACTGCTATTACAAAACCAAAATGCTGGTCATTCACAATCACTACACAGGGACACTGTTATGGGGGGAGATAAAATGCTATGTGTCATCCACAGATCCCCCCATAACAGTGCCATCCACAGATCCCACCATAACAGTGTGTCATACACAGATCCCCCCCCCCATAACAGTGTGTCATCCACAGATCCCCCCCCCCATAACAGTGCCATCCACAGATCCCCCCCATAACTGTGCCATCCACAGATTTCCCCCCCCCATAACTGTGCCATCCACAGATTTCCCCCATAACTGTGCCATCCACAGATTCCCCCATAACAGTGCCATCCACAGATCCCCCATAACAGTGCCATCCACAGATCCCCCATAACAGTGCCATTCACAGATCCCCCCATAACAGTGCCATTCACAGATCCCCCCATAACAGTGCCATCCACAGATCCCCCATAACAGTGCCATCCACAGATCCCCCCATAACAGTGCCATCCACAGATCCCCCATAACAGTGCCATCCACAGATCCCCCATAACAGTGCCATCCACAGATCCCCCATAACAGTGCCATCCACAGATCCCTGCCCCATAACAGTGCCATCCACAGATCCCCCATAACAGTGCCATCCACAGATCCCCCATAACAGTGCCATCCACAGATCCCCGTCCCATAACAGTGCCATCCACAGATCCCCCCATAACAGTGCCATCCACAGATCCCCCATAACAGTGCCATCCACAGATCCCCCCATAACAGTGCCATCCACAGATCCCCCACATAACAGTGACACCCACAGATGCCCCATAACAGTCAAACATTTCAAGTAAAATCATATAAACCCCTTTTTTTGTCATTTTGGCGGTTTTTCTCGATTAAATTATCGACAACTAATCGATTATTTAAATAATCGTTAGCTGCAGTCCTAAGCAAAGTTCTTAAAAATTAGATTCTGCTGCTTTGCTGAATTTAACAAAAAATTTGCTTTGTGATTCACAAAGGGCATCCCCGTCATTGAACCCTTTAGATGCTGCATTCATCGCTGATCACGGCATCTGAGATTAATATTAAGGCTAGGGATGTCCCGATACCATTTTTTTAAGACCGAGTACGAGTACCGATACTTTTATTTAAGTACTCGCCGATACCAATTACCGATACCTCATATAAACAGCGGCGCAGTTACTGATAGCAATGAAAACAATTAAAGCTGGAAGTTTGTTGCTGTGGATAACGGCTTTTCTTTTCCTTTGTACAAGTGTTAATAAATTAATAAATGGGAATATAATAGCGTTTTCAAACCAATGTGCCTCCAGGGGGATCTGTTTTTGGGGGATCTGTGGAGGACACATTGTTATGGAGGATCTGTGGAGGACACATTGTTATGGAGGATCTGTGGATGTCACCGTTATGGGGGATCTGTGGATGACGCACTGTTATGGGGGATCTGTGGATGACGCACTGTTATGGGGGATCTGTGGATGACGCACTGTTATGGAGGATCTGTGGATGTACACTGTTATGGGGGATCTGTGGATGACGCACTGTTATGGGAGGATCTGTGGATGACGCACTGTTATGGGGGATCTGTGGATGACACATGTTATGGGGGATCTGTGGATGAGCACTGTTATGGGGATCTGTGGATGCACACTGTTATGGGGGATCTGTGGATGACGCACTGTTATGGGGATCTGTGGATGACGCACTGTTATGGGGGATCTGTGGATGACGCACTGTTATGGGGGATCTGTGGATGACGCACTGTTATGGGGGATCTGTGGATGGCACCGTTATGGGGGATCTGTGGATGGCACCGTTATGGGGATCTGTGGATGGCACCGTTATGGGGGATCTGTGGATGGCACCGTTATGGGGGATCTGTGGATGGCACCGTTATGGGGGATCTGTGGACGGCACCGTTATGGGGGACCTGTGGACGTCACCGTTATGGGGGGACCTGTGGACGTCACCGTTATGGGGGACCTGTGGACGTCACCGTTATGGGAGGACCTGTGGACATCACCGTTATGGGGGGGACCTGTGGACATCACCGTTATGGGGGGACCTGTGGACATCACTGTTATGGGAGGGGACCTGTGGACATCACTGTTATGGGGGGACCTGTGGACATCACTGTTATGGGGGAACCTGTGGACATCACTGTTATGGGGGAACCTGTGGACATCACTGTTATGGGGGAACCTGTGGACATCACTGTTATGGGGGGACCTGTGGACATCACTGTTATGGGGGGATCTGTGGATGAGGCTGTAATGGGGGATCTGTGGATGACACTGTTAGGGGCTATGTGGATGACACATATATAGCATCTTATGCTATATACATGTCATCCACAGATCCCCCATTAGTGTCATCCAGATTACACTTGCGGGGGCCGGTGCAGCTTGACTCATACACCGGCCCCGCAGCTGCTATATTCTGTTTCATTACCCTAACTTACTGTGCCCGTGATTACTAACTATTATGCGCAGTCCCTCCATGCTCCTGCCCCGCGCCTTCTGTAATCATAAAGTGGGCGGAGCGGGCAGGCGGGACATGAGGCGCATGGAGGAATCGGGCAGCTTGAGCTCTCAGTTCCTCCATGCGCCTCATGTCCCGCCTGCCCGCTCCGCCCACTTTATGATTACAGAAGGCGCGGGGCAGGAGCATGGAGGGACTGCGCATTAATAGTTAGTAATCACGGGCACAGTAAGTTAGGGGTAATGAAACAGAATATAGCCGCTGCCGAACCGGAACTTCCGGTATCGGCAGTGGTATCGGCGGCATTTTTACGAGTACAAGTACTCGTGAAAATGCCGGTATCGGTCCCGATACCGATACTAGTATCGGTATCGGGACATCCCTAATTAAGGCCTTTCAGACCTTATCCATTTGAGTGCGAAGAGGCCATCCTGCTTCAAGATCCACGCTAGCCAGCTTGGTGACGTGATATGTCACCGCGGAGGATCTTCACGCAAGATGGCCGCGGCAGCTTCTTTGGACTCAAAAGGATGAGGTGAGTATGATTTTTTTATTTTTTTTTACCGCCATTCCAGGGAAAATTGATTAGTTACTATGAAGCACGCGTTAATTCGGTTTGGTGGCGAATTGAAGTTTCCCTGAAATTAGTATCAAAGTCCACCTTAGATACTTCAAGTCACTCAACACTAGTCATCAGTGTCTGATCGGTGGGGGTCCAACACCTGGGACCCCCTACCGATCAGCTGTTTGTGAAGGAATCGGTGCTCCTGTGAGTGATGTGGCCTTCTCCGTGCTCACCAAGGACATCGGCGTACATTGTATAGTGGCCGTGCTTGGTATTGCGCTCAGCCCCATTCACTTCTATACGGCTGAAGTAAATAACTCGGCTAATTTTGCCGCTCAGTTACACATGCACGGTCTGCCCTTCTGCACTTTGCAGGCTCCATTCTAAGGATAGGTGCAGGTGCCAGATGGGAATACCCCTTTTATTAAAATGTATTTAACGAGTTTTCCATTTCATCACCACGATGGCATAACATGGAGATTGACCTCTGTAGGGGCAGGAACAGAAGAAAGGTTAAAAGCCTCCTCCCACCACCAAGACACCAGTGTTTCCTGTCCCTACAGAGGGCAGGTTGGAGAAAGGTCTCCTTGCTAGCCGAGGAGATGAAGCCATGGAACTACTTGCGGTTACCCACCTGCCGCGATACCCCCCTGCTCGCCCGCGGTCTAGTACTAAAGCTGGGCAGGGGGATGGAGGGAAAACTCGCTCCGGTATTCTGGAGCCTGCTCCCAAGGCATATCTCCTCCTCCCCTCCTACATCGGTGAAAGGGGAAGGCACATGCCAAGCGCTCCCATGCGCTATACAAATTATACGGCACTTCCGTTTCCCACGTGACGTTACCGGAAGTGACGGGGGTTGCGGCGCGAGCTGGAATCTGGCGCATTTTAAAATCGCCACTTCCCCAAACAAACCTGACTCTCTCTGAGACCACCTGCACGAGCAGCATGTCGAGTCAGGAACAACCTGGTGCCGACGGGTCTGTGCCGCCAACCGTAAGTTCCCCTTGTGGGGTGAGGATATTACAAATGTTTTCTGCAGTATTTGTGCATCTCCTGGAAGCTTTGATTGTACCCTCTTTTCTGCACTCACAGACTCCTAAAGAGCTCCAGAAAAGAGTAAAAAATC